>CATLKA010000003.1:0-458671 GCA_949987735.1 Leucophora obtusa
AAGATGAAATTAAAAATGAAATGAACAATAAATTCTATCAATGGTTCTGTTATAGGTTTAAAAGTTTCTTTAAGTTTTTTAGAAGCATTACTTTTATCCAATTTTATATTTTGAAATTTTGTTTTTAAAGCATTTCTAGTCTTTACCAATTCTTTCAACACTTTTTCTTTCTAAGGGAGGGTGTATGCAGCAATAGATTTTTGTATATGGAACTCATGTAAAACAAGGAAGCTTGGAAAGCTCTGCTTTCCAAGAAAAACTTTTATTTCCACATCGAGTCAGCGATACGGGTGGTATTGTCGGAAATAAGAGATCTTGAAAACCTCTTATTCGAAATTAGCTGGGATGATGGTGTTGGTAGTATAATAATATTAGATGATGTGGAATCTTGGTGCTGGGGTCAACTACGACTGGGTTGTCAACGAATAACTTTACTTGGAAAGCGGGACCCCAGATGGTATATAGTATCAAAATTATTTAAGGATGCTTATTCCCGATATTAAAATAAATGTATATATATATATATATATATATATATATATATATATATATATATATATATTAGGCTGGGTCGATTTGTGGGGAGGCAAAAAAATCGCCCATGGCTCAGGGAAAATCGTATTCTAGGGATCAAAATAAGAAACTTTGCCGAAGGAACCATACCTCTAAAACGAATTCTACTACCCCTAACTGTTGACTTTTGTCCCGTAGGGTCAAGTTTTGAAAAATCCCACTTTGACCCATTTAGAGTGCCCCAATCGAGTCCAAATGTATGACCGACCCCCACTAACTTTGGAGGGCCGATCCACCCATGCCAGTGGTACACCCCCTGGAACTCCCCTGGGGGGTTCCCCATACAAACATTTTAAAAAATCACCATTTTTGGCACTTTATTTTATTATTTTTTATTTATTTTATTTATTTTTATTATTTTATTTATTTTGTCTCATTAGAAATTAATTTAGTCAGAACATATGTAAATGAAAAAATTAATTTAACTTAGTAATAGAAAAGAAAAAATGCCCAGACTTGAAAGCAAAAAAGACTTCAAACAGTAATTTTTTTTATTTTCTTTTCTATTACTAAGTTAAATTAATTTTTTCATTTACATATGTTCTGACTAAATAAATTTCTAAAGAGAAAAAATAAATAAAATAATAAAAATAAATAAAATAAATAAAAAATAATAAAATAAAGTGCCAAAAATGGTGATTTTTTAAAATGTTTGTATGGGGAACCCCCCAGGGGAGTTCCAGGGGGTGTGCCACTGGCATGGGTGGATCGGCCCTCCAAAGTTAGTGGGGGGTCGGTCATACATTTGGACTCGATTGGGGCACTCTAAATGGGTCAAAGTGGGATTTTTCAAAACTTGCCGAAGGAACCATACCTCTAAAACGAATTCTACTACCCCTAACTGTTGACTTTTGTCCCGTAGGGTCAAGTTTTGAAAAATCCCACTTTGACCCATTTAGAGTGCCCCAATCGAGTCCAAATGTATGACCGACCCCCACTAACTTTGGAGGGCCGATCCACCCATGCCAGTGGTACACCCCCTGGAACTCCCCTGGGGGGTTCCCCATACAAACATTTTAAAAAATCACCATTTTTGGCACTTTATTTTATTATTTTTTATTTATTTTATTTATTTTTATTATTTTATTTATTTTGTCTCATTAGAAATTAATTTAGTCAGAACATATGTAAATGAAAAAATTAATTTAACTTAGTAATAGAAAAGAAAAAATGCCCAGACTTGAAAGCAAAAAAGACTTCAAACAGTAATTTTTTTTATTTTCTTTTCTATTACTAAGTTAAATTAATTTTTTCATTTACATATGTTCTGACTAAATAAATTTCTAAAGAGAAAAAATAAATAAAATAATAAAAATAAATAAAATAAATAAAAAATAATAAAATAAAGTGCCAAAAATGGTGATTTTTTAAAATGTTTGTATGGGGAACCCCCCAGGGGAGTTCCAGGGGGTGTGCCACTGGCATGGGTGGATCGGCCCTCCAAAGTTAGTGGGGGTCGGTCATACATTTGGACTCGATTGGGGCACTCTAAATGGGTCAAAGTGGGATTTTTCAAAACTTGACCCTACGGGACAAAAGTAAAGTTTCTTATTTTGATCCCTAGAATACGATTTTCACTGAGCCATGGGCGATTATTAAATCGACCCGCCCTAATATATATATATATATAACTGGTAGTAGGTAGTTAAATAAGCTTGTAGATAGATCAAATTGATTCAAGGGTTGAATCTTTACTAGTTAACTAAGATTTATAATTATAGTTTTTTTTTATTTCAATGAAAATATTAAATGACTATCTATAGCAACCACCATCTAAATCATCAACTTTGCTTATTGTTAAAAAATTCATATTTATCTTTCCAACATTTTCGACATATATCGCAAAACTTATTATAGCTCATATCCGTTCCAACACGATCGCATTATATATATGCTTCATATTCATTTCATCCTGCTTAAGCATAATAATCATATTTGTATTATATCGTGTCAAATGCTTAGGAATTCAGGTATAAGTTTGACATAAATAAAAAGGAATCCACATATAAATATGAATATTTCTAATTATGATAGAAAACAGTGTGAAGATTATTACTTTATTAAGAAATTTTATTAACTTATATTTGAATAAAAAGGAACATTGAGAACTTATAAGAGTTTTTTTTTTACTGATTTTGTAAAAAGAAAATTAATATATATAACAGCTTTGCATAATTAAATGTACATCAGTTAATGTTTCTGATGTAATATTCATCTATTAGATATCCTGAAAAGAATTAATATTGTTAAATGTATTATAAAAGAATGGTTTTCGTTAACTGAATGAGAGAATCTATTAAATAAGTATAATGCTATATTGATAAGGATCATACAAATTTCTTTCAAGAAATGATAAATGAATTAAGAACATATAATAATAATTCTAATCCGTTTATATATTCAATTTGGGGATTACATAAATATGATTGTGAGATGATGACAAATGATTGTATATAGAATGTTAACACGTGTGAATGTAAAATTTTTCACGATCGATATAATTTAACACAGAAACTTTTTAATCTATATAACCGCATTTTTAACCGTACTTAACCTCACACATTCACACAACGTTAGAAATCAAAAAGTATAAATATCGTAACACACAGCTCAATAATCGTTAAAATTATAGAGAATGATGATGAACTCATTAAATTTTATTTGCGAAGAAAATATTAACATGAAGCATTTATCCTTTGATCCTAAAACTAAAACGATCTACATAAAGGAGGATGTTATCAACGAATACAATACAGACCCAGATTACAGATTGTTGGAACTTAAAGAAGCCTGGTATAGTGATACATTCTTCCTAGATGCATTAGATGAATGCATCAAATTTGAAATCAACTAACATTTAGAAGTTGATTATATGAAATGTATGTGTGATAGAGATAACATCCCAGAATTCAGATTTGAATATAAATTGCGTGTTTTTGATTCACTAAAATGTTACGCAATGTATGAAGTAAAGATAAACGTTCCAGAAAATTGTATTGGAATGATATATGCACTAATAGAACTAAGAAATCAAAATGTAGATATATTTATAAGAAAATTAAAATAAAGTAAAAAAGAAAATTAAAAATTAAATAAAAATACACTTTTTATTTTTATATAAATATTTTATTTTATTAAAAATTTAATTCTAATGAATCAGAAAAAACACTTTTTTTCCTTATAACAGAAAAAATGTTCTTTTTGAATAAAGTTAACTGTTGGTTGGATAGCACCAAATATCTTCTTGGAAGAATTAATATAAAGTCTTCTAAAATCAACAATATTCGTTCTTCCTGGTTGATTGTTACCCTGTCAGCATCATATACAGCATATGGGGTGTTGAATATTAATGAATCCGCTTCAATTGTTGGCTTATACCCTAATATGTTGAAAGAGGCAGCAAACTCCTCACATTCATCTAAATCGATATTGTTGTTAATAATTGCTTCCATTTTTGTTTTTTTTTGTTCTAACTTGTGCAAAGGAAAGTAATATAATTAACTTGTGAAGAAACTGGTTTGGAATTTATATTAATTTTTTTACATATCAAGTATTTTATTTCTTTTCGCAGCTAAATAAATTTTCGTAAAAAACGAAAAAAGTCGAAAAAAACGCAAAAGTAATTACATAACCAAACCGCGAAACTACTTTAATAATCAAGACCACAAAAACTTTCGACGATAAAATATTTACAAATTCAAAAACCACAAAAAGTTCCCTACGATATACAGTTTGGCCAAGCATTTAAGTCATTTCAAGTTTTCTTCTATTTTTATTGTTGTTGCCTTTATTTTTAAAGATCAAAATAGTATCTAAATTCGCCACGAAAGGCACGGAGATGGTTTAGAAAATTGTATAGAATTTTAACGTAATGTTTATTTTTTCATTTTGTCACTTGTTTTAAGTGGGCGTGGCTTTTAACGAAAAATTAGTGATATCAACCTTTAATCAAATTACATAGTAAAATTTAGGCAGTACTGATCGGTTCTGTACAAACTGTATATTTTTGGACATCCTATAAAATTGCCTTAAGTCTTGCATTATTTTTATCTACAAATAGTCGCCAGACTTAAAAGTGCAGCACTTTAAACATGCCCAAATTTTTATTTGTTTTTAACGATTTTTAATATCGTTAACAGCACTAACATTTTAAAGTGAATAGTTTTATGCTTTTCTTACCAGAATATAGTAAATCAGTCAAGATTTTTTTTACGTTATAGTAAAAAGCATTTCCTGTTAAAATTTCAGTGTTGTTAACTTTCTTTTAAAATCGCTAAAAACAAAGAAAAATTTGGTGATGTTTAAAGTGCTGCAATTTTAAGTCTGGTGACTATTTGTAGATAAAGATAATGCAAGACTTAAGAAAATTTTATACGATTTCCAAAAATATACAGTGTGTACAGAACCGATCAGTACTGCCTAAATTTTACTATGTAATTTGATAAGAGGTTTATATCGCTAATTTTTCGTTAAAAGCCACGCCCACTTAAAACAAGTGACAAAATGAAAAAATAATCATTACGCTAAAATTCTGTACAATTTTCTGAACCATCTCCTTGCCTCTCGTGGCGAATTTAGACACTATTTTGATCATTAAAAATAAAGGCAACAACAATAAAAATATAACAAAACTTGAATTGACTTAAATGCTTGGCCACAACTGTACAACAATTAAAATTAGGGACATCACAGAATACAATGTACAATTAGGTGCGTTTAGATATAACACATTTAAAAAAAATATTTATTAAATACTTGTAAAAAATCATATAATTTTGTGAACTGTCCTTAGTTCATTTTTTTTTTCAACTCATACTTTTTGGCCAGATCTGACCAGATTTAGTATCAGATCTATTTATATCTAAAATGATCTGGTAAATTGGGTGATTTTCATGGTCAGATATTAGCAGATCGGATCAGATTTGGTATCAGATCTGGTACCAAATCTTATTCATTTGAGCTGACACCAAAAATAAAAATGTACAAACAAACTTTGTACTCGGTAAGAAGATTAAATTAAAGCCAGAAGTTCTTTAATTCTAGTTTAAAGTCAAAATCAAATGGATCTGATTATATAGGGTGCGCCAGATCTACTGAGATCTGGTTAGATCTGAACTTTTTACACGGGTAATTTAAAAAAGAAAAATTGATGAATAAAATCGAAAGTTTAATACTAAAAATTAAAATTGTAAATTTAATAAAAAAACTCACAATGTATAAGTAGTATTAGGGGGTTCAGATACACACACATTTAAAAAAAGTTTATTTATTAAATACTTGTAAAAAAAAATCACATAATTTTGTGAACTGTCCTATTAGTTCATTTTTTCCAACTCTAAACATAAACTAATAAAAGTCACGATTATTTCTTTGTGGTTAGTATTAGGAAAATTCAGATAAAACACATTTAAAGAAATTTTATTTATTAAATTCTTATAGAAAAATCACACAATTTTATGAACTCTCTAATGTAAGTGACATTTTCTTTGCGGTTAATATTATAATTTAAAAATAGTATTACGGACGTTCAGATAAAACACATTTTAAAATAATCTATTTATTAAATGCTTGTAAAAAAAAATCACATAATTTTGTGAACTGTCCCATTAGATCATTTTTTGCCCAACTCTAAATATAAACTATTAAAACGCACGAATATTTCTTTGCGGTTAGTATTAGGGACATACAGATAAAACATATTTAAAAAAATTGTATTTATTAAATTCTTATAAAAATTACACAATTTAATGAACCCCCTAATATAAGTGATTTTCTTTGCGGTTAATACTATAATTTAAAAATAGTATTAGGGAAGTTCAGATAAATAACATTTTAAAATAATCTATTTATTAAATACTTGTAAAAATCACATAATTCTATGAACAACCTAATGTGAGAACTTCTTTTGCGGTTAACATTTATAATTTACAAAACCACATTTCCTTAACCCTTTAACGGTTACATTACATTAACAACTCACTTTCAAAAACTATACACTCACATACACCACCAACGCTCTACTTCTCACCTTCACCCTTACGTAAAAGGGGGCGTAAAGGGTTTTCCCTTACGTAAAAGGGGGGGGGGGTTCACCCTTACGTAAAAAGGGCGTAAAGGCTTTACCCTCACGTAAAAGGGGGCGTAAAGTGTTTACCCGCACGTAAAAGGGGGCGTAAAAGGGGGGCGTATGGGGTTTACCCTTACGTAAAAGAGGGCGTGGGGGTTTACCCTTACGTAAAAGGGGGCGTAAAGGGTTCACCCTTACGTAAAAGGGGGCGTGGCGCGTTCACCCTTATGCTAAAATCATGGGGTCAAATATGACGCCCACGACAGCTAACGGGTTAAGGTATGAACATTGATTTGTATGAAAAACTTGGTCTAGAAACCCCATAAACACTCTACTACAACTGTGTTTCAGAAATTATCAAAATGTATTTCAAAAATTATCAATTGTATTTCAGAAATTATGAAATGTATTTCAGAAATTTTCCTCTATTAACTATGAAATACAATCAACAAATTCTGAAATAGATTTGATTATTTCTAAAATGCAATTAATAATTTCTGAAATACATTCGATAATTTGTGAAATACAATTATAATTTCTGAAATACAATTAATAGATTCTGAAATACAGTTAATATTGTAGTTGCTGATGAGTTATTATATCCCGAGTAAAAAAGTTTTGATGTAATCATATATTATTTTATGTAATTAAATATAGTAACTTATAGTTAGATATGGCCACATATGCTTTTAAATTGAAGCATATAGACTTTTATATAGTCCTATATTAAATATTTTTTCCTCAAAGGTTTTAATATTGAGACATATGTGATTTTATATTATTACATACTGGCCTACATATAAGTGTATGTGCTATATATAAGTACACAATGTTACATATAAAATATATAATTACATATACGTTTATATATAATTTAGTATGACACTACACATAATAATATAAAACTATATATGGAGCCATTTAAGAAATGTTATATAATAGGTGTTATATATGATTATATATTGACGGATATGAACCCATATATAACTTAGTATGGTTTCATATCTACAATATTTTATGCTTTCTTTTATATATAACGATATAACGTTCGTTATAAAATCATCTATAATTATATATCATCCCACATTAGCAATTTTTTCAAAGTGATTTTATATAAAAATATATAAGGTCCTTTTAAAACCGTATTGTATTAAATGTGGTTCCATATTAAAAATGATTTTGAACTAGTTTAAGATTTAGTAATTACTAGCGATTGGCGCATGACACGATCGTGAGTGAAGTTATTCACAAGTGATCATGAGTAATAATTACTATACCAAAGTAATTCGCGCGTGAGCGTGAGAATATATAATTCGTACGTGAGCGTGAGTTAGAATGTATAACCCGTGCATGATTCGTGTGTGAGTTTATTTTTTGCATCATATGTTTTTAGAAATTTTTACTGTTTTGCGTGAGAATTTTCTGATTGTGAGTAAGTTTTTAATATACTCATGTCTGCGTGAGTAAGACACGAAATGATCGTGCGTGCGTAATTTGTTTTTGTTTAGGAGCGTGAGTCAAAATGGCTAACGCGCCCATAAAATTAACAATACTGAAGCTATAATATGGAATTCTCTATACTATAACGCACACTTGACTGATCTCTTATATCTTGTGGTTGTATATCACAATCCTATTAAGTTAAAAATTTCAGTGTTGTTAACCTATTTTAAAATTACTAAAAACAAATAAAAATTTGTTCATGTTTCATGCACTGTCATGGTAAATCTGGATAAAAGTAATGGAAGATTTATCGAAATTATAGGATATCCAGTAGACCTGGGGGTTAATCTTTACATTTTGTAATTAATTACACATGCATTTACACAATTACATGTAATTGTAATTGAAAAAAACTCAATTACAATTACAAATTATTTGTAATTACAATTACAAATTATTTGTAATTGTAATTCAAAAAAGAACAATTACAAGTAATTTGTAATTTGAAAAATGTCAATTACATTTTTGGGAAAATAAATAATGACAAAAAGCACAAGTTAGGGGTAAGCCCAACATGACGTATTCTTTTTATACGCATCCATGCCTATGCAACCTATCCCAGTCAGATTTTTCTACAAAATTTTAACAAAAAACACTTTTTACTTGTAATTTCAATTACAAATTACAAGTAATTGTAATTGAAATCCCTCAGGTCTGATCTCCAGATATTGTATATCTTTTTTTATTTAAAAATATAATTTTTTATATTGTTTGATATGGTCATATATATTATGGTAAAAATATAGGGTCAATATTTAGGTATAATTGTATCAAACTATGTCCACTTTTATAACATTTTATATAATTTTATACAAAAAGATATAGTTTTATGTAATTGGATGAGGACAAAATTCGGATACAATTGTATCAAATTGCATAAAATTGTATCAAATTGTACCAAATTGTATACAATTGTATACAATTCGATACAATATGATGCAATAAGACGTTCTCATTTTTCGGATATAATTATATCTAATTACATAAAAGATTATATATAATTAAATATAACTTTATATGGCTCCATATCATTTTTTTTACTTGGGATATGACAATACATCATACATGGGACTAATTAATTAGGTGGACTAATTAATTGATGATTTCATTACCATTGCATTGATATCAATTGTAATGAAATTATTTTCATTACCATTTTTTTAATTAATGGTAATGATTCTCAAATTTAATTTCATTGATTAATGACAATGATTTTAAATTTCATTACCATTGATAACACTGTGAGACAAATGGTAGGGGTCAGTGATCGGGAAGGGTTCAAACTACCGGGGAAAGTTATATCGGTAAAAAAGAAGTTATACGTGTCCCGGCGTTTCGCTGGGTCACCCCTAGGAATCGAGATATATCGATTTGACCTTTGGTGATCTTTTTTTTGACATAACTCGAGAACCACTAGTCCGATTTTGCTCAAACAATTTTAAAAAAATTAAAAATTACAATTCCTTTAATCTGTGCATATAACGTTTTTCTATATACTCAACAGTTTTGCCGGTAAAAATAAATGTATGAAGAAAAAAATATTTTTTGCCTAAAATATTAAAAAAAAGTAATAAACAAAAGGTTATTGATTTTTATGGTAGCGGTAACAAACATTTATTTTTACCGGCAAAACTTTTGAGTATATAGAAAAACATTATATGAACAGATTAAAGGAATTGTAATTTTTAATTTTTTTAAAATTGTTTGAGCAAAATCGGACTAGTGGTCCTCGAGTTATGTCAAAAAAAAATATATCTCGATTCCTAGGGTGACCCAGCGAAACGCCGGGACACGTATAACTTGTTTTTGACCGATATAACATTTCCCGTTGGTTTCATCCCATCCCGATTTTGACTGTCGCATAGTCCCAGTGTAGAAACGGTAATGACATATCATTACTTTTTGGAGTACCAGTAATGACACCCACTTACCTTCTGCATTATTTTAAAACATATAATAATGAGTTACTGATAATGTCTTATTTTTGTCATTATTTCAAATAGAAAATAATTTTTTAGATTTTTTTTAAATCTAT
This sequence comes from Leucophora obtusa, assembly GCA_949987735.1. Classification (NCBI taxonomy): domain Eukaryota; kingdom Metazoa; phylum Arthropoda; class Insecta; order Diptera; family Anthomyiidae; genus Leucophora; species Leucophora obtusa. The sequence goes on from CATLKA010000003.1 coordinate 10,179, forward strand.
TTTTAGACTCAATGTTTTTTAAACACTGGTAAGGATATATGTAACCACATATTTTTTGATTTTTTGTATGTTGGCGAGTAAGCTTACTTGTGTGCAGCAGGTCAATTATGTTTTTATCTATTAAATATTACATGTCGATATAGCTCAGATGGTAGAGCTGTTGACTGGCAATCTGTAGACCCAGGTTCGATTCCCGCACCAGCAAATTTTATTTAAAAAAAAAAAAAATACAATAAAAATATTTTTTTTTATATAATTTATTTTTTTGAAAATCTATTTTTAGACTCATTATTTTTGTCAGTACTGGTAAGCACATAGGTAACGATATATTTTTTGATTTTTCGTATGCTGGTGTGTAACGACAACTCATTATTTTTCGCGACATCACCATATAAAGGTAATAAGAAATGTAATAACAAAAGTAACTAGTTTCCATTACCAAGTATGTAGTTACATAACCACATATCTGGTAATAATTTTCTACACTGTGGTGTAATGAATAAATTAAAAAAAATAATTGTCATTGACAGAAATACGTAAAAATGGAGTAAAACTCGCTGAAATCGAAGATGGAATATGCTAATTCAGGCTCATGCTCATTTGAAATTAAATATTACTTTCTATTCCATTGTTATTTGTATCCACGTAAAGTTTAACGGAAGGGAATGGATCCTCCTTAAAAAATTATGTTTTATAACTTCCTCAGCCAAACCCGTTGTTCGTTTTCATTTGTCTGAATTTTTTTGTAAAGAAATGGTGTTTAATCAGTTGTAATTAGTTTTTTTATACATTAGTGTAATTTCATTACCATTAGTAATGATTTTTCTAATGAAAAATATTTCATTACCATTAAATGGTAATGAAATTTTTTTCATTGTCATTAGTATGAACTAATGGTAATGAAATTTCAATGGTAATGAAAAATTCCCATGTATGCAATACATTGTTTAAATGGTACCGTATATGAAAATATATTGTTTAAATTGTACCATACATGGTATGTTGTTTAAATGATACGATATATCAAAGTATATGGTACTATACAATATATAGTAGCATATATTATCATATCTGGAACTGTATAAAAAATATTGTTCATGAGGTACCATATATGACCATATATTGTTGAAATGGCAACATATATCATAATATATGGTTTAAATGTCACCATATATGGTAATATATTGTTTAAATGATATCATATATCAATATATATTGCACTATATATAGTAGCATATATTATCATATCTGGAACTGTATTAAAAATGTAGTTCATGAGGTCCCATATATTGTTGAAATGGCACCATATATGATAATATATGGTTTAACTGGCCCCATATCATCTAATTAGATGAAATTATATATGGCATCATATAAGGAAAATTTTTGGAAAAAGACGTCATATATAATTATATATGGATATACATAACGACATGTCTAATTATATATTGTAATATATGCCACATATGATTATACGGGTGGCCCAAAAAAGACTGAAGGATTAAAAATAGTTATATGTTTTTTGTTTTTAATAATTTTTTTTTTGTCTTTTGCAGGTTATTTACTGGTTTTTGGAGATAAATCATGGCTACATATGATGTGCAGGAACGCGTCAAAATCATTGAATTTTTTTATTCTTCTGGAAGGTCAATTATTACAACTCAACGAAATTATCGTCGTCATTTTAATGTCCGAACAGCACCCAGTCACAACATGATTAGGAACTTAGTCTCCCGTTTTAAGGAACATGGAAGAGTGTCAGATCTTCCAGGAAGAGGAAGAGGTCGATCTGTTCGCAATGAAGCAGTTGTGGAGGCTGTACGGCAGAGTGTAAACGAAGATCGATCTGTCTCTACTCGTCGTCGTTGTACTCAATTGGGAATCTCCAGAACATCCCTGCAAAGAATTTTGAAGCGGGATCTTAAAATGTTTCCGTATAAAATTCAAATGGCACAGCAACTGCTTCCCCAAGATCATCAGGCACGCCTGCAATATGCTATTCGTTTTAGTCAAATAGCCAGAGAAAATGATAACTTTTTAAACAATCTTATAATGAGCGATGAAGCTCATTTCCACTTAAATGGCTATGTAAACAAACAAAATTGTAGATTTTGGGGCACTCACAATCCTAGGGCATTACATCAGCGTGAATTACACCCCACCAGATGTACTGTTTGGTGTTATGGCTGATAAAATTATCGGTCCATATTTTTTCGAAGATGTGGAGGGTCAACCAGAAATGGTTATCGGGGCTCTGTATAGGACTATGATAGAAAATTTTTTGCGTCCACATGTTGAGAATAATCAAAACATATGGTTCCAGCAAGATGGAGCAACTGCGCATACAGCAAGAGCGACAATGGAACTTCTTCATAACATTTTTGGTGAACGAATAATTTCCAGAAATTGTGATTTTGCTTGGCCTCCACGTTCACCAGATTTGACTGCTCCAGACTTTTTTTGTGGGGCTATTTGAAAGGAGTTGTGTATATCAATAAACCCCAAACAATTCAAGAGCTTAAGCAGAACATTCAAGCAGAAATAAGGAACTTGGAACCAGAAACTCTACGGGCAGTAATGGAAAATGCGGTTAAAAGAGCCAATTTTTGTTTGCAAGAAAATGGACACCATTTGAGAGATGTTATATTTCACACTTAGATGTAAAAAATTTCCATGAATTAAATATTTAAAAACATAAAAAAAAAATTAATAAAAAATAAAAACAAAAAAAAATACAGTTATTTTTAATCCTTCAGTCCTTTTTGGGCCACCCGTATATAATTTTTTTTACTCGAGTATATAAAAGAATAACGTGACTGACTGACTAACTCAACATCGCCCAGCCCAAACCGCTGAAGCTAGGAAGTTGAAATTTGGTATGTAGGTTCCTCTTTCGGCGTAGACGTCCGCTAAGACGGGATTTATCGAAATTCCTACCGGAACGGGCAAAAAGGGGAAAAGTCTCCCCCTTGGCGGCCTGCCAAAATCCCTTTGGCTAGAAAGCTGAAATTTAAGATATGTGTTCCTTGGAGTATGGGCTAACTTTTCTGGAAAGTACTTTCTGGAATTTTGGACAGGGACGTTGTAAAAATGGGGGTTAAAAAGGGGAAAAAGGCCCCCCTTGACGGCCTGCCCAAACCGCTGGAGGTAGGAAGTTGAAATTTGGTATAAAGGTTCCTCCACTATCGTAGACATCCACCAAGACGGGAGTTTTGGAAATTTTTACAGGGACGGGCAAAAAAAAGTACCTTTTTCCAAAAAAAAGTACCTTTTTCCAAAAAAAGTACCTTTTTCCAAAAAAAGTACCTTTTTCCAAAAAAAGTACCTTTTTCCAAAAAAAGTACCTTTTTCCAAAAAAAGTACCTTTTTCCAAGAAAAGTACCTTTTTTCCAAAACAGTACCTTTTTCCAAAAAAAGTACCTTTTTCCAAAAAAAGTACTTTTTTCCAAAAAAAAGTACCTTTTTCAAAAAAAGTACCTTTTTCCAAAAAAAAGTACCTTTTCCAAAAAAAGTAACTTTTCCCAAAAAACATACATTTTTCCAAAAAAATACCTTTTTCAAAAAAGTACCTTTTTCCAAAAAAAGTACCTTTTTCCAAAAAAGTACCTTTTTCCAAAAAAAGTACCTTTTTCCAAAAAAAGTACCTTTTTCCAAAAAAAGTACCTTTTTCCAAAAAAAGTACTTTTTTCCAAAAAAAAGTACCTTTTTCAAAAAAAGTACCTTTTTCCAAAAAAAGTACTTTTTTCCAAAAAAAAGTACCTTTTTCCAAAAAAAAGTAACTTTTCCCAAAAAACATACATTTTTCCAAAAAAATACCTTTTTCAAAAAAAGTACCTTTTCCAAAAAAAAGTACCTTTTCCCAAAAAAAGTACCTTTTTCTAAAAAAATTTTCCTTTTCCCAAAAAACATACATTTTTCCAAAAAAATACCTTTTTCAAAAAAAGTACCTTTTTCCAAAAAAAGTACATTTTTCCAAAAAAAGTACCTTTTTCCAAAAAAAGTACCTTTTTCCAAAAAAAAAGTACCTTTTTCCAAGAAAAGTACCTTTTTCCAAAAAAAGGACCTTTTTCCAAAAATAGTACCTTTTTCCAAAATAAGTACCTTTTTCCAAAAAAAAGTACCTTTTTCCAAAAAAAGTACCTTTTTCCAAAAACAGTACCTTTTTCCAAAAAAAGTACCTTTTTCCAAAATAAGTACCTTTTTCCAAAAAAAGTACCTTTTTCCAAAAAAAGTACGTTTTTCAAAAAAGGACCTTTTTCCAAAAAAAGTACCTTTTTCCAAAAAAAGTACCTTTTTCCAAAAAAAGTACCTTTTTCCAAAAAAAGTACCTTTTTCCAAAAAAAGTACCTTTTTCCAAAAAAAGTACCTTTTCCCAAAAAATACCTTTTTCCAAAAAAAGTACCTTTTTCCAAAAAAAGTACCTTTTTCTAAAAAAAAGTACCTTTTCCCAAAAAATACCTTTTTCCAAAAAAAGAACCTTTTTCCAAAAAATGTACCTTTTTCTAAAAAAATGTACCTTTTCCAAAGAAAAGTACCTTTTCCAAAAAAAGTAACTTTTCCCAAAAAACATACATTTGTCCAAAAAAATACCTTTTTTCAAAAAAAGTACCTTTTCCAAAAAAAAGTACCTTTTCCCAAAAAAGTACCTTTTTCTAAAAAAATTTTCCTTTTCCCAAAAAACATAAATTTTTCCAAAAAAATACCTTTTTCAAAAAAAGTACCTTTTCCAAAAAAAAGTACCTTTTCCCAAAAAAAGTACCTTTTTCTAAAATAATGTTCCTTTTCCAAAAGAAGTACCTATTCCAAAAAAAGGACCTTTTTCCAAAAAACATACATTTTTCCAAAAAAAAACACCTTTTTTAAAAAAAATACCTTTTTAAAAAAAAATACCTTTTCCAAAAAAAGTACAAATAAAGTACTTTGTAAAAACAAAGTATCTTTTTCCAAAAAATTTCGTTTTTCCAAAAAGTACCATTTAAAATAATATATAATTTCAAAAAAACTACTTTTTTTCCTCCCCCCACGGATATCTCCACTAAAACAAGGTTTCTTGATATTCGGCATAGACGTGCGCTAAGACGGGATTTTTGGAAATTCCTACCGGAACGGGCAAAAAGGGGAAAAGTCTCCCAATAAACAGTCTCACAAATTGGAAAAGTGCTTGCCCAAACCCCTGGAGGTAAGAAGTTGAAATTTGGTATAAAGGTTCCTCCACTGTAGTAGACATCGACTAATTCCCTATAGGATATCCCAAAAGCAAATTCGGAATGTGAGTTCTTCCTTCTGTGTAGGCGTCCGCTTAGATGGAATTTTTGAAATTCCTATCAGGAGGGGAAATAAGGGGAAAAGTCTCCTCCTTGACGGCCTGCCCAATCCCTTTTGGCCAACCTAAAATTTTAAATATGTATTCCTTGGAGTAGGACTAACTCCCCGGTAACGTAATTTTTCTATTTTGGTACAGGAACATAGTAAAAATGGTGGTTGAAAGGAAAAAATGTCCCCACTAACGGCCTGCCCAAACCGCTTAGGCAATGCAGTTGAAATTTGGTATGAATGTTCCTCATCCATCGCAGATAGCCGCGAAGATGGAATTTTTGTAAATTCCTATAGGGAGGGGCAAAAAGAAGAAAAGCCTCACCTTGGGGGCCTGTAAAAACACCTTCTGCTAGAAACCTGAAACTTAAAATGTGGGTCCCTGGAGTAAGGGCTAACTTATTAGAAAGATACTTTTTTGAATTTTGGACAGGGTTGTTATAAAATGGGGGCTCAAAAAGGGAAAGTGACCCCTTAACGACTTGTCCAAACTGCTGGAACTAGGAAGCTGAAATTCGGTACTTAGGTTCCTCTTCCAGCCTAATTCCAACCCGGAGGGACAAAAAAAGGAAATGTGTCCCCCTTGACAGCCTGCTCAAACTGCTGGAACTAGGAAGCTGAAATTCCCTGTCGATAGATTTTCGGAAATTCCTACCGAGAGGGGCACAAATAGTAAAAGTTGGCTAGAAACCTGAAATGTAAAACATATGTTCCTTGGAGTATGGGCTCACTTATCGGGAAGGTGCTTTTTGGAATTTTGGTGCCGCTTAAAGGCCTGCCCAAACCGCTGGAGGTAGGAAGTTGAAATTTGGTAATAAAGTTCCTCCTCTATTGTAGACATCCGCTAAGATGAGATTTTTGGAAATTTCCACAGGTAGGGTCAAAAACAGGAAAAGTCTCCCCCTTAACGGCTTGGCCAAACTGCTGGATCTAGGGAGCTTAAATTCGGTATTTGGGTTCCTTCTCCAACGTAGACGTCCCCTAAGACGGTATTTTTGGAAATTCATACCGGGAGGGGTAAAAAGGGAAAAAACTTCCCCCTTGATAGCCTGGCCAAACTGCTGGATATAGAGACCTAAAATTATGCATGTCTTGATGGCCTAACCGAACCCTTCGGCTAGAAACCTGTAATATATAATATGTTTTCCTTGGAGTATGGGCTAACTTATCGACAAGGCATCTCTAGGACTTTGGACAGGAACGTGGTAAAAATGGTGGTTCAAAAGGGGAAAATTGCCCCCCCCCCCTCTTAACGTCTGCGTCTTTAGCTAGAAACCTAAAACTTAACGAACAAGTATATATGGAACACTAAAATTAAGAAACTAAATAGGAAACGAGTGGAATTGAAATTATAGACAATGCAAATGGATTGGAAGAGGGAATTACCTGTTCAAACACTATCCACGGAATATGAAACTTATGTAGCATTGAAACATACTCTCGAAAAAGTTAAACAAATTTGCTAAAAAAGAAAAAACCTTAGAAAAGGAATGAAACTTATATATTCCGATATTTAAACTTCATGTAACGAAGCACCAGTGGAAGAAACCGACGCAGTAAATTTTCCAACTGAATTTGTGAATTTACTTGAATTGCCAGGTCTACCTTTACATAAACTGGAATTAAAAAAAAAAAACTTTAAGGCACGCTAACAACCCTGCTTTACGTTATTTATTTTCATTCAAAACACAAATGAACAATACTACTTACGAGTCTATCTACCTAAGTTCGCACTTTACCAAATTATCTTAACATACACACGTATATTGCAATTTATTATGGATTCATTATTAACAATACACTTTCATGAGAAAAAGTGATCAAATATTTATTTATTTTAAACCCATTGTTGTGCAGAATTATTTATTTGTGGTGACTGGGTGAAGGCTTTTACTATATAAAAACTGTACTTTAAATAAAAAGCGAATTTAAAAAAAATTGTCGAGGGGGGGGGCACAGCCCCCCCCCCCCTAAACTTTAAGGCACGCTAACAACGTAGCGGGCTGCGCCCGCTAGTGATAATATATGCTACTAAATATAGTGCCATATATATTTATATATGGTGTTATTTAAGCAATATATTAGCATATATGGTGCCATTTAAACCATATATTATTATATATTGTGCAATTTAAACAATATATGGCCATATATGGTACCTCATGATCAAAATTTTTAATACAGCTCCAGATATGATAATATATGATACTATATATAGCGCCATATATATTTATATATGGTGTTATTTAAGTAATATATTACTATATATGGTGCCATCATAGGCGTACCTACACCATTTTTCTGGGGTGGGCAAGGGACCCATTTATATTCTGCTGTTCATTTGCCTATTCTCAGAGTCTTAGTCTTAAAAAACACTTTCGACATTATACTTACAAGTTTTTCATATACAAAAAAACTTTTAAAAATGGCTCTATCCCTTCCGATAAAATTTTCATAATTTTCAAAATTCAAAATCTCCATGTTTTTATAGAAAACTATGAAAAGAGATTTAAAAAAAAATAATGTGATACTTTCTGCCATCAATTAGGTGAATTTTTTTAAATTCTGGGGTGGGCAAAAAGCAGTCTGGGGTGGGCAAATCCTAAGTCCGCCAATGGGTGCCATTTAAACCATATATTATCATATATGGTGCCCGTCAACAATATATGCTTATATATGGGGCCTAATGAACAAAATTTTTAATACAGTTCCAGATATAATAATATATGGTACTATATATAGTGCAATATATATTGATATATGGTATTATTTAAACAATATATTACCATATGTGGTGACATTTAAACCATACATTATGATATATGGTGCCATTTCAACAATATATGGTCATATATGGTACGTTGTGAACAACATTTTTACCCGAGTAAAAAAAATTATATATAATCATATGTGGCATATATTACAATATATAATTAGACATGTGGTTATGTATATCCATATATAATTATATATGACGTTTTTTCCGAAAAATTTTCCTTATATTATGCCATATATAATTTCATCTAATTAGATATCGGCCTTCATAATATTAGATATGGCATATATAATTATATATTACATAACATGGTTGATCTTATTGCATATATAGTTATATATAGAACTATATCTTAATATATATGGTGGCATTGTAGCAATATATAATTATATATGGTATCATTTAAACAATATATAATTATATATGGTGACAGTTAAACTAGATATTATCATATATGGTGCCATTTAAACAATATATGGTCATATATGGTACCTCATAAACCAAATCTTTAATTCAGTTCCAGATATGATAATATATGGTACTATATATAGTGCGATATATATTTATATATGTTGTTATTTAAGCTATATATTAACATATATGGTGCCACTTAAACCATATATTATCATATATGGTGCCATTCAAACCATATATTATCATATATGGTACCATTTAAACCATATATTATCATATATGGTGCAATTTCAACAATATATGCCCATATATGGTACCTCATGAACAATATTTTTAATACAGTTCCACATATGATAATATATGCTACCATATATAGTGCCATATATATTTATATATGGTGTTATTTAAGCAATATATTACCATATATGGTGCCATTTAAACCATATATGGTCATATATGGTGCCATTTCAACAATATATGCTCATATATGGGACCTGATGAACGACATTTTTAATACAGATGCAGATATGATAATATATGCTACCATATATAGTTGCATATATATTGATATATGGTGTTATTTAAACAATATTAATATATAGACATATATGGTATCATATATTGTCATATATTGTAATATATGTATATCATTCAATATATATTGATGTATGGTAATGGTACAATAATTCCAATATCAGTTGAGATACAATTTGTGGGTCCATATCAACAATTTGTTCACCTACATTTAACATATATATATGTGCATTTAAGTTATAATTTATAAACATTTTATAAAGTTAAATAGTTAATTAGAAATTTATTAATAAAAAGGTCGAAAAAACAATTTTTATTTTTTTTAATAAAAATTAAAACCCAACATTTTGTTAAATAGTTAACTTATAATAAAATAAAAATGTATTTCCTAAAAATAAAAATATAGTGTTAATTAATGTTAATATACAATAGGTTTAAGTTTATCCCAGACAGAAAAATATAATCTGCACAGTGCTGGCAAACCGTTGGCGATGGTCGGTTATGCGTTGGCAGAACGTTGCATTAACTATCTTGGCAAAAAAATAGATTTCAAAAAACATTTTTGAAAAAATTGAGAAAACTTTTTTTAATATTTGCTCTTAAAAACATGAAATTTAACCCAGTCCACCAGATTGTCAGCCAAGACCTCTACACTCTAATCTAACGAGAATTGTTATAGATGTGTGATAGCTACAAATTAAATGAATGATAAAAGCATTTCGAGCTAACTTATAAGCATCGAAAAAAGGTATTCCAGAAATTATTAAATTTTTTTTAGAAAATTTTAATTGTATATCACAAAATATTATTTGCACTTCAGAAACTACAATATTACGCAAATTTAATTATATATTTATTTAGTTGTGTCCAGAAATAATGAAATCTATTTCAGAATTTCATAGCTAATAGAGAAAAATTTCTCAAATACATTTCATAATTTCGGAAATACGATTGATAATTTCTGAAATATAGTTTGATAATTTCTGAAATATAGTTGTGAATTTCGGAAATACAATTAATAATTTCTGAAATACAATTGATAAATCTTAAAACAAATAATACAATTGGAAATGGTGTAGAGCGTCAAAATAATGTAAATAAAATTATTTTATTCAAAGATTTCAATTTAATAAAAAAATAAATATATAAATTTATAAAAAAGTTTATAGAAAAAAAAATTTTAATTTTATAAAAAGAAATTCATTTTGTAAAAGAAATGCATATTGAACTCGTTACCTTCTGAGTTTAATAGCGAATTTACATTGTTAAAATGTTCAGTAGATTTCGTTTTGAAATCCAATTCGAAATCTATATCGTTTACATTAGAATATTTGACAGATGATTGGGATTTCGATCAGCCAACAACAATTTTTTTGTAAACAAACTACCCAGCTAACAAAGATGATCATTAATGACTCAGAAATGAGCTCCAAAAACATAAACATTTTTCCACTTTTTCCTATGAAAGTGGTCCGTCCAAAAGAGCCCCCTGTGTACTCAGAAATGACTCAGAAAAAAGAACGTATAAAATCGAAATTTTCTTCATAAATTGAAATAATTTTGGAATCTTCTTTGAGTCCGAAAAATGAACCCTCGTTTTGAGACAGCTTTTTAGATTGTAGAGACAACTTTTTGGATTGTTTTCTGAGGGTTCATATTTTATACCAAAAGAAGAGTGTTTTCAAAAAAACAATAATCATTTCTATGAGCCTTTTAAAAATCTTATTTATGAGCGCTCCGAATTTGCTTGCTGGGTAACCCAGCAAACAAAGATGATCATTAATGACTCAGAAATGAGCTCCAAAAACATAAACATTTTTTCACTTTTTCCTATGAAAGTGGTCCGTCCAAAAGAGCCCCCTGTGTAATCAGAAATGACTCAGAAAAAAGAACGTATAAAATCGAAATTTTCCTCATAAATTTAAATAAATTTGGAATCTTCTTTGAGTCCGAAAAATGAACCCTCATTTTGAGACAGCTTTTTAGATTGTAGAGACAACTTTTTGGATTGTTTTTGAGGGTTCATATATTCTGCCAAAAAAGAGTGTTTTCAAAAAAACAATAATCATTTCTACGAGCCATTTAAGAATCTTATTTATGAGCGCTCCGAACTTGCTGGCTGGGTAACCTTAAAAAATTACTAAAATTAAAAGATTTTCTAAAAACCATTTTATTTAATGGCGGAACACAAAAATCATTTATATTATGAAAGAAACAATGTTATATTTACTAAGAAATGTGTTTAAGTATAGGGATGATTAGTATAAAGCTAAAATATTCAATGTTTTGTCAGTGGTCTTGCCGGCGCCATCATTTGATTTTTCATAGTTTCTCTTCGTCGGACACAATAAAATAGCCGTTTTCAACTTTAAATATTTCTTTCAATTAAAAATAACAGACTTTATTATGTTATTCCTTAATTTTTTAAAGTTATTAAAATTTATTATTTAATAAATTTTAATGACATAAACAGCTGCTAAATGTTACCACTTTTTCTACAAACTTCCCTACTTTTCTGCAAATATGGGAGAAAAATTGGATTTCAATTTGGATTTCGATGAGATTTCGCTGAAATCCAAATTAAATTGGGATTTCATTTCCTATGGGAAATCTGTTTGAAATCCCAAATTTTTATTGGATTTCAGTCGAAATCTATCGAAATCTACTTTTAACTCGATTTCGATCATAATGTAAATTCGCTATAAACCTTATTTTAACAAAATATTGTAATTTAATTATACAATCAGTGCTCTGCCAGTCTATTATTTTTTGAACAGTTGGCAATATATGTCTGGGATCTTATTTAATCCCAAATAAATGGAGATCTTACGTACACAGAAAAAAACAGTAGGCACCAACAATGGGAATTTGTAAAAGCAATCACATTTTCTTTTAAATTGAAATTTTATTCCCAACAATTTTTTTGTTTGAAATATTTGTAACTAGTTTGTAAATTGTTATCTTTCATATAAAAATTGTTTAAAAATAAAAATTCAAAGTTACAAAAAACAAAATAATTTTTTTTTTGGATTTACAAATTTCTTTGTTGGTGCCTTTTTAAAAAGTTTTTTTTTTGTACTTACAAATTTGGTATGAGAAAGGTGTTTAAAATTTAATTAGAATTTTGTAAATTCGTTCTGTGTAGTACCCAAATATAATGCGGCATCTAATTTTATCTGTCATTTTTATGGATACTTTTAGATGTCAATCCCCAAATATATTGCTGTTTCTAATTCGATCTACCATTTTAATACCGAAATAAATTGCTGGATCTAATTCGATCTGCCATTTTTCTGATAAATTTAGATCCAAGTTTATCCCCAATTATATTGCTGGATCTAATTTGATCTGCCATTTTTTCGGTTAAATTTAGATCCAAGTTTATTCCCATATATATTGCTGGATCTAATTCGATTAGGAATTTTTCGGATAAATTTAGATCTAAGTTTATCCACATATATATTGCTGGATCTAATTCGATCTGGCATTTTTCGGATAAATTTACATCCAAGATTATCCCTAAATATATTGCTGGATCTAATTCGATCTGCCACTTTTTCGGATCAAATTAGATCTAAGTTTATCCACAAATATATAGCTGGATCTAATTCGATCTGCCATTTTTCGGATCAAATTAGGTCTTACTAAATCCCAAAATATATTGCTGGATCTAATTTGATCTGCCAATTTTCTATTCAATTTATATCCAAGTTTATCCACAAATATATTGCTGAATCTAATTCGATCTGCCATTTTTCGGATAAATTTAGATCTAAGTTAATCCACAAATATATTGCTGGATCTAATTTGATCTGCCATTTTTCAGATCAATTTATATCTAAGTTTATCCACAAATATATTGCTAGATCTAATTCGATGTGCCATTTTTCGCATCAAATTAGATCTAAGTTTATCCCCAAATATATAGCTAGATCTAATTCGATCTGCCACTTTTTCGGATCAAATTAGATATACGTTTATCCACAAATATATTGCGGGATCTAATTTGATCTGCCAAAATTGAGATCAAATTAGATCTAAGTTTATCCCCAAATATATAGCTGGATCTAATTGGATCCGCCATTTTTCGGATCAAATTAGATCTAAAAATATCCACAAATATATAGCTGGATCCGCCAATTTTCGGATCAAAATAGATCTAGGTTTATCCGCAAAGATATCACTGGACCTCCCAATTTTGAGATATATCTTGATCTTAGTTTATCCCCATATATACAATGGGATCTAATACGATATGATTGGATACACCCAATTTTGAGATCTAATTGGATCACCCGAGTAAAAAAAATTGATCTCGCGCAATATCTAATTATATCCAATTTGATATTGTTTAAGATCTGCTGTAACATCTAGCTGATCCAATTAGATCTCAAAATTGGGTGTATCCAATCATATCGTATTAGATCCCATTGTATATATGGGGATAAACTAAGATCAAGTTATATCTCAAAATTGGGAGGTCCAGTGATATCTTTGGGGATAAACCTAGATCTATTTTGATCCGAAAATTGGCGGATCCAGCTATATATTTGCGGATATTTTTAGATTTAATTTGATCCGAAAAATGGCGGATCCAATTAGATCCAGCTATATATTTGGGGATAAACTTAGATCTAATTTGATCTCAATTTTGGCAGATCAAATTAGATCCCGCAATATATTTGTGGATAAACGTATATCTAATTTGATCCGAAAAAGTGGCAGATCGAATTAGATGTAGCTATATATTTGGTGATAAACTTAGATCTAATTTGATCCAAAAAATGGCACATCTAATTAGATCCAGCAATATATTTGTGGATAAACTTAGATATACATTGATCTGAAAAATGGCAGATCAAATTAGATCCAGCAATATATTTGTGGATTAACTTAGATCTAAATTTATCCAAAAAATGGCAGATCGAATTAGATCCAGCAATATATTTGTGGATGAACTTGGATATAAACTGAATAGAAAATTGGCAGATCAAATTAGATCCAGCAATATATTTGTGGATTAACTTAGATCTAAATTTATCCAAAAAATGGCAGATCGAATTAGATCCAGCAATATATTTAGGGATAAACATAGATCTAATTTGATCTCAATTTTGGCAGATCTAATTAGATCTAGCAATATATTTGTGGATAAACTTAGATCTAATTTGCTCCGAAAAAGTGGCAATATATTTGTGGATAAACTTATATCTAATTTGATCCGAAAAATGGAAGATCGAATTAGATCCAGAAATATATTTGGGGATTAAGATCTAAATTTATCCGAAAAATGGCAGATCGAATTAGATCCAGCTATATATTTGTGGATAAACTTAGATCTAATTTGATCCGAAAAATGGAAGATCGAATTAGATCCAGAAATATATTTGGAGATTAAGTAAGATCTAAATTTATCCAAAAAATTACAGAAAAAATTAGATCCAGTAATAACTTCGGGATTGCGTAAGATCTTAACTTTTCCGATAAATTGCAGATCGAATTAAATCCAGTGATATATTTGGGGATTTGGTAGGATCTTAATTTATCCCATAAATTGCAGATCGAATTAGAAACAGCAATATATTTGGAGATTGACATCTGAAACTATCCAGAAAAATGACAGCTAAAATTAGATCCCGCATTATATTTGGGTACTACGTAAGATCTCCATTTATTTGGGATTAAATAAGATCCCAGACAGATATTGACAATAGTTCAAAAAATAATACCTGGAAGAGCACTGATTTTATAAAAATTACAATATTTTGTTAAAATAAGGTTTAAACTCAGAAGGTCTCGAGTTCGATACCTTTCACGGCTATGCATTTTTTTTTATAAAAATGCGCATTCTCCTTGCTGGTCTGATCGAAATTTTTTCAATAATTTTTATTCTTTGTAATTTACTTGTAAAAATTGTATCATCTTTCTTTGATTTGAAAATAATTTAAACAGAAAGTGATATTAATTTATGATCTTGAGTCAAACTAAAATAACATTCATTTACTTAAAAATAACAGATCAACTAAAAACATTTCCCCCATTCAAAAGAATTTCTTTTTATAAAATTATAATTTTATTTTCTATAAATGTTTTTATAAAATTATATTTTTTTTTATTAAATTGAATATTTTTTAAAAATAATTTTATTTACATATTTTTAACGCTCTACACCATTTCCAATTGTGTCAATTGTTTTTAAGATTTATCAATTGTATTTCAGAAATAATCAATTGAATTTCAATTTTATCAATTGTATTTCAGAACTTATCAATTATTTTTCAGATTTATGAATTGTATTTCAGAACTAGTCAATTGAATTTCAGTTTTATCAATTGTATTTCAGAAATTAATTGTATTTCTGAAATTCACAACTGTATTTCAGAAATTATCAAACTGTATTTCAGAAATTATCAATTGTATTTCAGAAATTATGAAATGTAATTTAGAAATTTTTCTCTATTAACTATGATAAACCATCAACAAGTTCTGAAATAGATTTGATTATTTCTGAAATACAATTAATAAATTTCTGAAATACATTCCATAATTTCTAAAATACATTTAAAATTTCTGAAATACAATTAATAGCTTCTGAAATACAGTTAATATTGTAGTTGCTGAAGATGAGTTACCATATATGATGGCACCATATATGACAATATATTGTTTAAATAGCACCAATATGGAGCTTTATATGGTAATATATAACTTGGATTCATCCATATACCATTTGATCCGAAAAATGGCCCGATAAAATTGTATCAGTTCTTATTTGTATCAGTTGTTATCTAATTACATCAGTTTAGATCTGACCTGATTAAATTATGTGTTAATCAGATGAAATTGTATCAGATTTTTGACCTGATACAATTTTATTGGTTTATATTACATGGTATCAGTTTAGGTCCAAATAGATATATTTGTATACACAATTATATAGTTATATCCCAATTTTGACCTGATATCAGTTTAAAACTTTGATACAATTGTATAAGGTAAATATCGGATACAATTATATTTTATTTATATAAAATTTAACCAATTACGATCAAACCGATAAAATTGTATCAGGTCAAAAATCTGATACAATTTCATCTGATTAACACATATTTTAATCAGGTCAGATCTAAACTGATACATTTAGATAAAAATTGATAAACAATTTATAAAAATATATCGGGCCATTCTTCGGATGAAACTGTATATTTATACAGATATAACTTATGTAACTATTTTTTCTCGGGTTGTTTAAATGATACGATATATCAAAGTATATGGTACTACATATAGTAGCATATATTATCATATCTGGAACTGTATTGAAAATGTTATTCATGCGGTCCCATATATGAGCATATATTGTTTAAATGGCACCATATATAATAATATATGGTTTAAATGGCACCATATATGGTAATATATTGCTTAAATAACACCATACATAAATATATATGGCACTATACATATTTTCTTATATTCCCGAGTAAAAAAAATTATATATAATCATATGTGGCATATATTACAATATATAATTAGACATGCCGTTATGTATATCCATATATAATTATATATGACGTCTTTTTCCAAAATTTTTCTTAATATTATGCCATATATAATTTCATCTAATTAGATATCGACCTTTATAATATTAGATATGGTATATATGATTATATATTGCATAGCATGGCTGATCTTATTGCATATATAGTTATATATAGAGCTATATCTTAATATATATTGCGGCATTTTAGGAATATATAATTATATATGGTATCATTTAAACAATATATAACTATATATGGTGCCAGTTAAATTATATATTATCATATATGGTGCCATTTAAACAATATATGGTCATATATGGTACCTCATAAACCAAATCTTTAATTCAGTTCCAGATATGATAATATATGGTACTATATATAGTGCGATATATATTTATATATGGTGTTATTTAAGCTATATATTATCATATATGGTGCCATTCAAACCATATATTATCATATATGGTGCCATTCAAACCATATATTATCATATATGGTACCATTTAAACCATATATTATCATATATGGTGCAATTTCAACAATATATGCCCATATATGGTACCTCATGAACAATATTTTTAATACAGTTCCACATATGATAATATATGCTACCATATATAGTCCCATATATATTGATATATGGTGTCATTTAAACAATACTAATATATAGACATATATGGTATCATTTATACAATATATTGTCATATATGGCACAATTTAAACAATATATGGTCAAATTTGGTACCACATCAACATTTTGAATACAATTCCATATATGGTTTAATTTGAATAATGTAAAACTGTATGACGCTATAAAAAATATTATCAGATATGTTACTTCATTAACAATATTTATAATACAGTGTCATATATTGTAATATATGTATATCATTCAATATATATTGATGTATGGTAATGGTACAATAATTCCAATATCAGTTGAGATATAATTTGTGGGTCCATATCAACAATTTGTTCACGTACATTTAACATATATATTTGTACATTTAAGTTATAATTTATAAACACTTTATTAAGTTAAATAGTTCCATAAACCTCGTCTAACTGTATAGAATGTTTATGAATATACGATTTAATATATAATAATTACAACTACAAATTGGTGCCATTATCTAAAATTTAATTTAATGTTAACTTATAATAAAATAAAAATGTATTTCCTAAAAATAAAAATATAGTGTTAATTAATGTTAATATACAACAGTTTAACATCCCAGACAGAAAAATATAATCGGCACAATGCTGGCAAACCGTTGGCGATGGTCGGTTATGCGTTGGCAGAACGTTGCATTAACTATCTTGGCAAAAAAATAGATTTCAAAAAACATTTTTGAAAAAATTGTGAAAACTTTTTTAATATTTGCTTTTAAAAACATGAAATTTAACCCAGTCCACCAGATTGTCAGCCAAGACCTCTACATTCTAATCTAACGAGACTTGTTATAGATGTGTGATAGCTACAAATTAAATGAATGATAAAAGCATTTCGAGCTAACTTATAAGCATCGAAAAAAGGTATTCCAGAAATTATTAAATGTATTTTAGAAAATTTTAATTGTATATCACAAAATATTATTTGCACTTCAGAAACTACAATATTACGCAAATTTAATTATTTATTTAGTTGTGTCCAGAAATAATGAAATCTATTTCAGAATTTCATAGCTAATAGAGAAAAATTTCTCAAATACATTTCATAATTTCGGAAATACGATTGATAATTTCTGAAATACAGTTTGATGATTTCTGAAATACAGTTGTGAATTTCGGAAATAAAATTAATAATTTCTGAAACACAATTGATAAAACTGAACTTCAATTGACTAGTTCTGAAATACAATTCATAAATGTGAAAAATAATTGATGAGTTCTGAAACACAATTGATAAAACTGAAATTCAATTGATTATTTCTGAAATACAATTGATAAATCTTAAAACAATTAATACAATTGGAAATGGTGTAGAGCGTCAAAAAGATGTAAATAAAATTATTTTATTCAAAGATTTCAATTTAATAAAAAAATAAATATATAATTTTATAAAAAAATTTATAGAAAAAAAAATTTTAATTTTATAAAAAGAAATTCATTTTGTAAAAAAAATGCATATCGAACTCGAGACCTTCTGAGTTTACACCTTATTTTAACAAAATATTGTAATTTTTATACAATCAGTGCTCTGCCAGTCTATTATTTTTTGAACAGTTGGCAATATATGTCTGGGATCTTATTTAATCCCAAATAAATGGAGATCTTACGTAGTACCCAAATATAATCCGGCATCTAATTTTATCTGTCATTTTTATGGATACTTTTAGATGTCAATCCCCAAATATATTGCTGTTTCTAATTCGATCTGCCATTTTAATACCGAAATAAATTGCTGGATCTAATTCGATCTGCCATTTTTCTGATAAATTTAGATCCAAGTTTATCCCCAAATATATTGCTGGATCTAATTTGATCTGCCATTTTTCAGATCAGTTTATATCTAAGTTTATCCACAAATATATTGCTGGATCTAATTCGGTGTGCCATTTTTCGGATCAAATTAGATCTAAGTTTATCCCCAAATATATAGCTAGATCTAATTCGATCTGCCACTTTTTCGGATCAAATTAGATATACGTTTATCCACAAATATATTGCCGGATCTAATTTGATCTGCCAAAATTGAGATCAAATCAGATCTAAGTTTATCCCCAAATATATAGCTGGATCTAATTGGATCCGCCATTTTTCGGATCAAATTAGATCTAAAAATATCCGCAAATATATAGCTGGATCCGCCAATTTTCGGATCAAAATAGATCTAGGTTTATCCCCAAAGATATCACTGGACCTCCCAATTTTGAGATATAACTTGATCTTAGTTTATCCCCATATATACAATGGGATCTAATACGATATGATTGGATACACCCAATTTTGAGATCTAATTGGATCAGCTAGATATTACAGCAGATCTTAAACAATATCAAATTGGATATAATTAGATATTGCGCGAGATCAATTTTTTTTACTCGGGTTATCATATCTGGAACTGTATTAAAAATGTTGTTCATGAGGTACCATATATGAGCATATATTGTTGAAATGGCACCATATAAGATAATATATGGTTTAAATGGCACCATATATGGTAATATATTGCTTAAATAACACCATATATAAATATATATGGGACTATATATGGTAGCATATATTATCATATGTGGAACTGTATTAAAAATATTGTTCATGAGGTACCATATATGGGTATATATTGTTGAAATTGCACCATATATGATAATATATGGTTTAAATGGTACCATATATGATAATATATGGTTTGAATGGCACCATATATGATAATATATGGTTTGAATGGCACCATATATGATAATATATAGCTTAAATAACACCATATATAAATATATATCGCACTATATATAGTACCATATATTATCATATCTGGAACTGAATTAAAGATTTTGTTTATGAGGTACCATATATGACCATATATTGTTAAAATGGCACCATATATGATAATATCTAGTTTAACTGTCACCATATATAATTATATATTGTTTAAATGATACCATATATAATTATATATTGCTAAAATGCCACCATATATATTAAGATATAGTTCTATATATAACTATATATGCAATAAGATCAACCATGTTATGTAATATATAGTCATATATGCTATATCTAATATTATGAAGGCCGATATCTAATTAGATGAAATTATATATGGCATAATATAAGGAAAATTTTTCGGAAAAAACGTCATATATAATTATATATGGATATACATAACCACATGTCTAATTATATATTGTAATATATGCCACATATGATTATATATAATTTTTTTTACTCGGGCAGCTAGATATTACAGCAGATCTTAAACAATATCAAATTGGATATAATTAGATATTGCGCGAGATCAATTTTTTTTACTCGGGTAGTACAGTTCCAGATATGATAATATATGCTACCATACATAGTACCATATACTTTGATATATCGTATCATTTAAACAACCCGAGTAAAAATAGTTATATATGTGATTAAGTTATATCTGTATAAATATACAGTTTCATCCGAAGAATGGCCCGATATATTTTTATCAATTGTTTATCAATTTTTATCTAATTGTATCAGTTTAGATCTGACCTGATTAAATTATTTGTTAATCAGATGAAATTGTATCCGATTTTTGACCTCCCAGGAAAATTTTCTGTTCCAAAGAATCGGTTGTAGAATAGCTACTTTTCATTCACAACCTCTTCTACTGTCGATTCTAACACCGATTCTTTTTGTTTGAAATTGTCCCAAAAGCAACGCCTTCTATAGCTTCAAAGTGGAACCGGTTGCTCTAGAATCAGTTCTGGAACTGATTCTACGTGAACCACAGCTTCCATATAGGATCCCAGGAACTGGTTCCGGAACCAGTTCCATGGAATCGGTTGCAGTGGAACCAGTTGTAGAATGGGTGTGGTTGGCTACCGATTGTAAAAAATTTTCCTGGGCTGATACAATTTGATCGGTTTATATGTAATGGTGTCAGATTTGATCGTAATTGGTTCAATTTTATATAAATAAAATATAATTGTATCCGACATTTACCTTATACAATTGTATCAAAGTTTTAAACTGATATCAGGTCAAAATTGGGATATAACTATATTATTTTGTATACAAATATATATATTTGGACCTAAACTAATACCATATGATATAAACCAATAAAATTGTATCAGGTCAAAAATCAGATACAATTTCATCTGATTAACACATAATTTAATCAGGTCAGATCTAAACTGATACAATTAGATAAAAGCTGATAAACAACTGATACAATTTTATCGGGCCATTTTTCGGATCAAATGGTACATGGATGACTTTAAGTTATATATTACCATATAAAGCTCCATATTATTTGTTTTTAATAGGGAAAATACCATATATGGTGCCATTTAAATAATATATGGTCATATATGGTAACTCAACTACAATATTAACTATATTTCTATTCTATTTCAGAACTTGTTGATTGTTTATCATAGTTAATAGAGAAAAATTTCTAAATTACATTTCATAATTTCTGAAATACAGTTTGATCATTTCTGAAATACAGTTGTCAATTTCGGAAATACAATTAACAATTTCTGAAATACAATTGATAAAACTGAAATTCAATTAACTAGTTCTGAAATACAATTCATAAATCTGAAAAATAATTGATAAGTTCTGAAATAGAATTGATAAAACTGAAATTCAATTGATTATTTCTGAAATACAATTGATAAATCTTAAAAACTTTATACAATTGGAAATAGTGTAGAGGGTTAAAAAGATGTAAATAAAATTATTTTTTTAAAAAAATTCAATTTAATAAAAAAAATATAATTTTATAAAAACATTTATAGAAAATAAAATTATAATTTTATAAAAAGAAATTCATTTTATAAAAAAAAATGCATAGCCATGAACAGTATCGAACTCGCTGCCTTCTTAGTTTAAACCTTATTTTAACAAAATATTGTAATTTTTATAAAATCATTGCTCTGCCAGAGTATTATTTTATGAACTGTTGTCAATATCTGTCTGGGATCTAATTTAATCCCAAATAAATGGAGATCTTACGTAGTACCCAAATATAATGCGGGATCTAATTTTATCTGTCATATTTCTGGATAGTTTTAGATGTCAATCCCCAAATATATTGCTGTTTCTAATTCGATCTGCCATTTTAATACTGAAATACAATTCATATGGGATAAATTAAGATCTTACCAATTCCCCAAATATATCACTGTATTTAATTCGATCTGCAATTTATCGGAAAAGTTAACATCTTACGGAATCCCGAAATATATTACTGGATCTAATTTGATCTGTCATTTTTTGGATTAATTTAGATCTTACTTAATCCCCAAATATATTGCTGGATCTAATTGGATCTGCCATTTTTCGGATCAAATTAGATCTAAGGTTATCCACAAATATATTTTGCTGGATCTAATTCGATCTGTCATTTTTCGGATCAATTTAGATCTAAGTTTATCCCCAAATATATTGCTGGATCTAATTTGATGTGCTATTTTTCGGATCAAATTAGAGCTAAGTTTATCACCAAATATATTGCTAGATCTAATTCGATCTGCCACTTTTTCGGATCAAAATAGATCTAAGTTTATCCACAAATATATTGATGTATCTAATTCGATCTGCCAAAATTGAGATCAAATTAGATATAAGTTTATCCACAAATATATAGCTGGATCTATTTGGATCCGCCATTTTTCGGATCAAATTAGATCTAAAAATATCCGCGAATATATAGCTGGATCCGCCAATTTTCGGATCAAAATAGATCTAGGTTTATCCCCAAAGATATCATTGGACCTCCCAATTTTGAGATATAACTTGATCTTAGTTAATCCCCATATATACAGTGGGATCTAATACGATATGACTGGATACACCCAATTTTGAGATCTAATTGGATCAGCTAGATATTACAGCAGATCTTAAACAATATCAAATTGGATATGATTAGATATTGCGCGAGATCAATTTTTTTTACTCGGGATATCAAAGTATATGGTACTATATATGGTAGCATATATTATCATATCTGGAACTGTATTAAAAATATTGTTCATGAGGTCCCATGTATGAGAATATATTGTTGAAATGGCACCATATATGATAATATATGGTTTAAATGGCACCATATATGGTAATATATTGCTTAAGTAACAAATATATAAATATATATGGCACTATATATAGTATCATATCTGGAACTGTATTAAAAATTTTGATCATGGGGTACCATATATAAACATATATTGTTTACATGTCACCATATATAATAATATATGGTTTAAATGTCACCATATGTGACGCGCAAAATAGAAAGGGACCTAAGGATAGAAAGGGACCTAAGGTCAGGAGAGCATGGGATCGGTCTCATTCGATGCTCAGATGTTGTCCACAAAAAAAAAATTGATTTTTTTACCCTTAGGTCCCTTTCTCTATGCGCTGTCACATATATGGAAATATATTGCTTAAATAACATCATATATAAATATATATGGCACTATATATAATAGCATATATTATCATATCTGCAACTGTATTAAAGATTTTGTTCATGGGGTACCATATATGACCATATATTGTTCAAATGCCACCATATATGATAATACCTACTTTAAGTGGCACCATATATAGTTATATATTGTTTAAATGATACCATATATAATTATATATAGCTAAAATGCCACCATATATATTAAGATATAGCTCTATATACCACTATATATGCAATAAGATCAGCCATGCTATGTAATATATAATTATACATACCATATCTAATATTATAATGACCCATATCTAATTAGATGAAATTGTATATGGCATAATATAAAGAAAAAATTTGGGAAAAAACGTCATATATAATTATATATGGATATACATAACGACATGTCCGATTATATATTGTAATATGTGCCACATATGATTATATATAATTTTTTTTACTCGGGAAGTCAAAGCTGATCGAAAACATTGCATTTTTTTCACTTTTTACTGAGAAGTTATTTAATAAAGTTAATGTTTTATTATATATTCGTAGAGAATGGGGTTCTAAGATGCTTTTAATACAAATTTGAAGTCGGTACAACATTCACCCTACGTACAGCATTGACCGAAATTGGTCTAATTTTTATGAGAATTTTTATATTTTCGAACATATAGCAAAAAAGTCACGCCGATTTTGATACTTTCTGAAATACAGTTATATATCGCCATATATTCTGTTTAGATTTCAAAAATAAAAAGTAGCGCCAATTCATAAACGAATCCAGAAAACATGATTTTATAAAAGATGGCAAATTTCCATACACCATAATTTTAATTGCAAAAAAAGTATAGTTCGGTTTATTTTTTTAAAATTATTTTAATTGTTTTACATGAACAATAAAATAGTCTTTATTGGTGCAAAAAATCATTTACGTACCTTGGATAGTTTTTAAGATATTGAAAGTCAACTTTCAAAGATGATTTTGTAAAAAATACACTTTTTAGTTTTTTCGTAGATTTTTCTCAGAAGTGTTTAAGGTTTCTTTGAATGTTACTTAAAAATTAACAGTGCAATAAACTACATCCTTTTCATTGATGTATTAAACGTATATAAAAAGTATTGATAACACTGTGAGACAAATGGTAGGGGTCAGTGATCGGGAAGGGTTCAAACTACCGGGGAAAGTTATATCGGTAAAAAAGAAGTTATACGTGTCCCGGCGTTTCGCTGGGTCACCCCTAGGAATCCAGATATATCGATTTGACCTTTGGTGGACTTTTTTTTGGACATAACTCGAGAACCACTAGTCCGATTTGGCTCAAACAATTTTAAAAAAATTAAAAATTACAATCCCTTTAATCTGTTCATATAACGTTTTTCTATATACTCAACAGTTTTGCCGGTAAAAATAAATGTATGAAGAAAAAAATATTTTTTGCCTAAAATATTAAAAAAAAGTAATAAACAAAAGGTTATTGATTTTTATGGTAGCGGTAACAAACATTTATTTTTACCGGCAAAACTGTTGAGTATATAGAAAAACGTTATATGAACAGATTAAAGGAATTGTAATTTTTAATTTTTTTAAAATTGTTTGAGCAAAATCGGACTAGCGGTTCTCGAGTTATGTCAAAAAAAATATATCTCGATTCCTAGGGGTGCCCCAGCGAAACGCCGGGACACGTATAACTTGTTTTTGACCGATATAACATTTCCCGTTGGTTTCATCCCATCCCGATTTTGACTGTCGCATAGTGTAACAGGTAAAATTATTGCATTTAAAACACACACCTCAGGTCAAAAAATAGAACCACATGCAAATATTGTGCAAACATTCACTTTCTTGTTTTTTAGTTTTTTCGTAGATTTTTCCCAGAAGTGTTTAAGGTTTTTTTGAATGTAAATAAAAAATTAATACTACAATAAATTAGACGTATTTCCCTTTCCATTGATGAATTAAACGTATATAAAAAATATTGGTTACAGGTACAATTATTGCATTCAAAACATACAACCCAGGTAAAAAAAAATATTTTTCATTTTGGGACAGGTACAATTATTGCATTCAAAACATACACCCCAGGTAAAAGACAAATACTTTACAGGTGCATATTTTAAAGTATAATAGTGGTATTCATCGAACTGCATTTATGCCCTCGTAAACCGTGTATTTTTGTCATCGCGTATATTTGTAACTTTACCTGTTTATTTGAATGAACGCACCTTTTAAAACTATTCACATTTCAATCTTGCATTTAGCCACTTTTTTGATCTTTTCATTAATTAAACACAGAATTTTTTAAATTTCTATCATTTAAAAACAAATAAAACAGAAAATAAAAAAACAAACAAAACAATACAAAATAATTTTATTTTTGACAATATTCAAATGTGTGTATAAATACGAAAAAGTTTACACATGAAAATATAAGCGTATATTTACGAGGGCTCGTAAACTAGTTTTGACATTAATCGAATAAACTTACAACATATACACAGTATACGAGGCGTAAGTACTTTAAATGAATACCTTTAATATAAATAATCAGGATATTTTGCGCAACCCTTTTGTTAAAAATAGCTTAATACGTGACTAAATTTTTACCTGTTGAGAATTATTATTCAATATATAAGCCGCGATATTGTTTAAATAGTTGAGTTATTAAGTATAATCTATCATGGAGATAACATTAAAAAACTATTCTTTGTGCGAGGTCATTTGGCAAAATCTCGGAAAAATGTGCGGGAAAAATACCAAAACTTCTTGATTACATCTGAGGGAAATATCAAAATTGAAAAATTTTATAAAAGTTATTAAAAGAAATACGAAGCTAAGATGTCAAAGACTTCTTGATTACATCTGAGGGAAATATCAAAATTGAAAAATTTTATAAAAGTTATGAAAAGAAATACGAAGCTAAGATGTCAAAGACACGGTTTAAGGAGAAATATAATGATTGGTTAAATATGGAGCTCAATGTAGAGATCGGCGGAAAGAAATTAGGTCGGCCAAAAAAGGATCACGAAAATGTTCAACAAAAGACAAAAAAAAATAAGACAAGAAGAAGTCGTTACAAATTTTTCTTCGAACGAAATAAAGGATTCCTTCCTTCCTTCGAGAAACAAGTATGGTATTTTGAGAAAAGCACTCCAGGAAAAATTATACGATATTTTACCAAACAGTCTGTCAATTAAAGAAACGGAAAAAAATTGTGCCATCACCAGTAGAAGTAAACTCTAAAAGTGGCAGTGTTGAACTTTCCCAATTACTAGATAAACAGGGGCTGCGATGGAACGTCTGAATACAAACAACAAACTACACGCAATGAGGAAGTTGATTATTCAAGTATTTTTATGACATCTTTGGTACCGTTCAGAATGTGGTTATTTAAGGAAGACACTTCCCCTCAACTTCCTCCGCATTAAATAAGAATTACGAAGACTTATGGACAAATTTTAAACCAGGTTCTAAGTTTTTATGTCGGCCAGTGCGTTTTGAGTATGTTAAGGGAAACTGTAAGCTCAACAAAAAACATAGTGGAGAAAATAGAGTTAGAAAATTTCAACTTATCTCCTTTGTACGTGGAAATAAATGGATGTATCCTAAAGATTTCATTTCAACTAGTTTTTACGATGATTGATGGGAAAATAGCAAATGCCGTCACAGATACCGTATCGACCTGGAAGTGTAATATATGCGCAAAGAAAAGCTCAGAGTTTCACGAAATAGCAAGGTTGGCAACCGAAACGAATAACAGTATAGGTATCGGTATTGGTATCGATTTTTTATTTGTTTCGGTATCGGTATCGGTAACGGTATTTTAATCATTTCGGTATCGGTATAACCGATACCGAAACGTTAATACCGGTATTATTGAAAAAATTTACAAAAATATAAAAAAGCGTTCTTAATTATAAAAGAACTCAATTTTATTAAATTTTTATAAAGGATAAGTATTTAAGTTATTAAAAATTTCTAACAACGGAAGTACTTCAGCCTAAACACTCCGATTTTGATGAAATTTGGATATGTAATTGAGAAAAAAATCTAAGATCGACCTGTCTCAGCTTATCGGCCACCTCGGAATTTTAAGGGTCCAAAAAGGGGTTCAAAAATGGATCCTTTTTAGGTTTTTTTTTGCTTTTTAAGATATTTCGACCAAAGGAACCATGTGCAAGTGTGGTATTGTTGGAAAGCAATTTTTGAGGGCTTTTCACTGGTAGCTTTTTTTGGTACTTTTTTGCTCTTTCGAATTTGCTGTTTTAAAATTTTCAAAAATTTTGGGTACTTTATATGGAGAACTATATTGCTATGGCTGCTGAATTCATATATATTATTCCTTATTAAATTCAAGCGGAACGTGTTTTTGGGTTTTTCGATATTCGCACTACATCAGGTTTGCCAAAATTTCCCCCGAAACACCTTTTTTGGTACATTTTTAAAGAATTTAGGCCTCTTTCTGTGCTAAACATAGGAAATATGTACATCAAACTTCATATTTTAATGGATATATTAATCCTGTGATATACTCTTTTTTAATTTCGTAAATTTGAAATATGCTCCCATACAAAAAGTTTAAAAAACATGCGTTTTTTACATACTCCGTCTTTTTTATATAAAATGTTATACTTATTTCCACATTAGATCATTTATTTTTTTATAAGCTTTCCAGTGATGTATAACATGATATATATATATAACCGTCGTTAAATAAAATAAGGGAATAAAGGCATTTAAGTTATGCTCTCTTACAAAAAAGTACCAATGGTTATTTTGCAGAATATAGGCACTATATTAGAGTGTTTTTTTTTTGTTTTTGATTTTCCGAACACAAGTTGATTCACTACAAATATTTTATATTTGTATTGAGAACATATAATAAAATAAAAAAAATAAGTTTATAAAATTAATAAAAGGCTTCTCTAATGGAAACTGTAAATTCAATTAAAGGTTTAAGAAACCAGTTTATATATTAAATTATATTTACTAAATTTGTCACAAGTTAGAGAATATTTATGAAGTTAAATAAATTAAAAACAATGTTGCCAATGCAAACTAAAGGCTGATAACCGCACTTTGAATTTATAACACGATTTTCTATTAACAATGGATAATAAAGTTTAATTGTTTAACAATTTTATATTAAAACGAGTAAAAAGGTTAAAGTCGGGCATGCCGACTATACAATACCCTACACCAGTCTGGTGTATTGTTTGGATCCGAAATTCGAATGGGTTAAAATAGGGCTTGTGTCAAAATTTTCTATAATGTGAGTCAGCGCACCAAATTTCATTAAAATATCTTAATATTTGCGACCTGCAGTTTGTAACCAAGCCAATTTTGGGGGGACCCTTACATGGGCACTAGTTCTAAACATGGACCGATGTTCACCAAAATCAATAGGCTTCGTCCTTGGGCCAACATAGGTCTATGTACCAAATTTCATCAAAATATCTTAATATTTGCGACCTGCAGCGTATAAACAATATAATTTTGGTGGGACCCTTATATGGGTACTAGGTCTAAACATGGACCGATGTTCACCAAAATCAATAGGCTGCGTTATTGGGCCAACATAGGTCTGTGTACCAAATTTCATCAAATTATCTTCATATTTGCGACCTGCAGCGTATAAACAGTATAATTTTGGTAGGACCCTTATATGGGCACTAGGTCTAAACATGGACCAATGTTCACCAAAATCAATAGGGTACGTTTATTGGGCCAATATAGGTCTGTGTACCAAACTTCATCAAAATATCTTAATATTTACGACCTGCAGCGTATAAACAGTATAATTTTGGTAGACCCTCATATGGGCACTAGGTCTAAACATGGACCGATGTTCACCAAAATCAATAGGCTGCGTTATTGGGTACTTTATATGGAGAACTATATTGCTATGGCTGCTGAATTCATATATATTATTCCTTATTAATTCAAGCGGAACGTGTTTTTGGGCTTTTTCGATATTCGCACTACATCAGGTTTGCCAAAATTTTCCCCGAAACACCTTTTTTGGTACATTTTTAAAGAATTTAGGCCTCTTTCTGTGCTAAACATAGGAAATATGTACATCAAACTTCATATTTTGATGGATATATTAATCCTATGATATACTCTTTTTTAATTTCGTAAATTTGAAATATGCTCCCATACAAAAAGTTTAAAAAACATGCGTTTTTTACATACTCCGTCTTTTTCATATAAAATGTTATACTTATTTCCACATTAGATCATTTATTTTTTTATAAGCTTTCCAGTGATGTATAACATGATATATATAACCGTCGTTAAATAAAATAAGGGAATAAAGGCATTTAAGTTATGCTCTCTTACAAAAAAGTACCAATGGTTATTTTGCAGAATATAGGCACTATATTAGAGTGTTTTTTTTTTGTTTTTGATTTTCCGAACACAAGTTGATTCACTACAAATATTTTATATTTGTATTGAGATCATATAATAAAATAAAAAAATAAGTTTATAAAATTAATAAAAGGCTTCTCTAAAAGAAACTGCAAATTCAATTAAAGGTTTAAGAAACCAGTTTATATATTAAATTATATTAACTAAATTTGTCACAAGTTAGAGAATATTTATGAAGTTAAATAAATTAAAAACAATGTTGCCAATGCAAACTAAAGGCTGATAACCGCACTTCGAATTTATAACACGATTTTCAATTAACAATGGATAATAAAGTTTAATTGTTTAACAATTTTATATTAAAACGAGTAAAAAGGTTAAAGTCGGGCATGCCGACTATACAATACCCTACACCAGTCTGGTGTATTGTTTGGATCCGAAATTTGAATGGGTTAAAATAGGGCTTGTGTCAAAATTTTCTATAATGTGAGTCAGCGCACCAAATCTCATTAAAATATCTTAATATTTGCGACCTGCAGTTTGTAACCAAGCCAATTTTGGGGGGACCCTTACATGGGCACTAGTTCTAAACATGGACCGATGTTCACCAAAATCAATAGGCTTCGTCCTTGGGCCAACATAGGTCTATGTACCAAATTTCATCAAAATATCTTAATATTTGCGACCTGCAGCGTATAAACAATATAATTTTGGTGGGACCCTTATATGGGTACTAGGTCTAAACATGGACCGATGTTCACCAAAATCAATAGGCTGCGTTATTGGGCCAACATAGGTCTGTGTACCAAATTTCATCAAATTATCTTCATATTTGCGACCTGCAGCGTATAAACAGTATAATTTTGGTAGGACCCTTATATGGGCACTAGGTCTAAACATGGACCAATGTTCACCAAAATCAATAGGGTACGTTATTGGGCCAATATAGGTCTGTGTACCAAATTTCATCAAAATATCTTAATATTTACGACCTGCAGCGTATAAACAGTATAATTTTGGTAGGACCCTCATATGGGCACTAGGTCTAACCATGGACCGATGTTCACCAAAATCAATGGGCTGCGTTATTGGGCCAATATAGGTCTGTATACCAAATTTCATCAAAATATCTTAATATTTACGACCTGCAGCGTATAAACAGTATAATTTTGGTAGGACCCTTATATGGGCACTAGGTCTAAACATGGACTGATGGTCACCAAAATCAATAGGCTGCGTTATTGGGCTAACATAGGTCTGTGTACCAAATTTCGTCAAAATATCTTAATATTTACGACCTGCAGCGTATAAACAATATAATTTTGGTAGGACCCTTATATGGGCACTAGGTCTAAACATGTACCGATGTTCACAAAAATCAAACTTGTTCGTCCTTGGGCCAACATAGGTCTGCGTACCAAATTTCATCAAAATATCTTAATATTTGCGACCTGTAGAGTGCGCACAAGATTGCATGGACAGACAGACAGACGGACGGACGGACGGACAGACGGACATCGTTAAATCGAAATAAAAAAAAATTCTGAACCGATCGGTATACTATAAGGTGGGTCTACGACCAATATTTTTTGGTGTTACAAACATCAGCACAAACTTATAATACCCTGACCACATAGTGGTGTAGGGTATAAAAATTTGTATTTTTGCTAAAAACGTGAAAAAACAATTTTTTAAAACCGATTCCATACCGGTACGACACCGGTATTAAGGGAAAAGGTTTTTGAATACCGGTATTTTTTGAAATCAAGAATTTCGGTATTGGTATCGGTATCGGTATCGGTTGTCAATTTGAAAGGGTTTTCAAACGGATAACGGTATTATAACGGTATCGGTTGCCAACCTTGTGAAATAGTCAATGAAACTGTCGTTAATGAAGAAGCTTTGAAATTTGGAATATCTCCTCTTCATGCAAGGATACGATTTATGGAATATTGTTTACATTTAGAATATGATATAAAATATCGGCAAATTCCAGGAAATGAAAATAAAAGTGTAAAAACTAACTCAGATTTGGAAAACATGCGATCGGAGGAAAACAAACGAATTCAAAATGCATTTAAGCAACAGTTATGTCTAATTGTGGATAAACCTCTTCACGGTTATGGAAGCTCTAATGATGGAAACACAGCCAGGCGTTTTTTTGAAGATCCTGAGACAACATCCGAAATAACAGGTCTCGACGAAACTTTAATCAAACGTTTTAAAATATTGTTAGCGGTGATTAATAGCAAAAAACGTATAAATTCTGATAAATTCCATATTTTTGCTAATGAAACTGAAAATGAAAATATTATATATTATGAAAAAACAATAATAGAAATAGTATCCTGGCTTTAGGAGAGCTAACAGAAGAAGCGCAGGAAGCTAGAAACAGCGACGCTAAACACTATTGGAAATTTAACACACGAAAACATTCAAAAACTGCCCAAAATTCTGATCTAATTCACCACTTACTTATACCTTCAGATCCAGTCATTTATTCTATTAGAACGAAATGGCTGCCAAAAATAAGTTTAGAAGATGATTCCGAAGCCAAAGAAATTAAAAATATGTTAACTTTTGACACATCGGACTATTTTATTCCAAATTTGTAGTATTTAATTTATTAAAAAATGTAAATATTGCTAATGGAAAAATAATAAATGCAATAATTGTACCTGTTACCAATATTTTTTATATACGTTTAATTCATCAATGGAAAGGGAAATATGTCTAATTTATTGTAGTGTTGATGTTTTAGTTACATTCAAAAAAAACCTTAAACACTTCTAGGAAAAATCTACGAAAAAACTAAAAAACGAGAAAGTGAATGTTTGCACAATATTTGCATGTGGTTCTATTTTTTGACCTGAGGTGTGTATTTTAAATGCAATAATTTGAACTGTTATCAATACCTTTTATATACGTTTAATACATCAATGAAAAGGAGAACATGTCTAGTTTATTGCACTGTTAATTTTAAGTAACATTCAAAAAAACCTTAAACACTTCTGGGAAAAATCTACGAAAAAACTAAAAAGTGTATTTTTACAAAATCATCTTTGAAAGTTGACTTTCAATATCTTAAAACTATCCAAGGTACGTGAATGATTTTTTGCACCAATAAAGACTATTTTATTGTTCATGTAAAATAATTAAAATTTTTTAAAAAAATAAACCGAACTATACTCTTTTTGCAATTAAAATTATGGTGTATGGAAATTTGGCATTTTTTATAAAATTATGTTTTCTGGATTCGTTTATGAATTCGCGGTACTTTTTATTTTTGAAATCTAAACAGAATATATGGCGATATATAACTGTAGTTCAGAAAGTATCAAAATCGGCGTGACTTTTTTGTTATATGATCGAAAACATAAAAATTCTCATAAAAATTAGACCAATTTCGGTCAATGCTGTACCGACTTCAAATTTGGATTAAAAGCATCTCAGAACCCCATTCTCTACGAATATATAATAACACATTAACTTTTATTAAATAACTTCTTAGTAAAAAGCAAGGTTGGCAACCGATACCGTTATAATACCGTTATCCGTTTCAAAACCCTTTCAAATTGACAACCGATACCGATACCGATATTCTTGATTTCAAAAAATACCGGTATTCAAAAACCTTTTCCCTTAATACCGGTATCGTACCGGTATGGAATCGGTTTTAAAAAATTGTTTTTTTTTTCACGTTTTTAGCAAAAATACAAATTTTTTTAATATAAAATTGTTAAACAATTAAACTTTATTATCCATTGTTAATTGAAAATCGTGTTATAAATTCAAAGTGCGGTTATCAGCCTTTAGTTTGCATTGGCAACATTGTTTTTAATTTATTTAACTTCATAAATATTCTCTAACTTGTGACAAATTTAGTAAATATAATTTAATATATAAACTGGTTTCTTAAACCTTTAATTGAATTTACAGTTTCTTTTAGAGAATCCTTTTATTAATTTTATAAACTTATTTTTTTTTATTTTATTATATGATCTCAATACAAATATAAAATATTTGTAGTGAATCAACTTGTGTTCCGAAAATCAAAAAAAAAAAAAAAACACTCTAATATAGGGCCTATATTCTGCAAAATAACCATTGGTACTTTTTTGTAACTTAAATGCCTTTATTCCCTTATTTTATTTAACGACGGTTATATATATATCATGTTATACATCACTGGAAAGCTTATAAAAAAATAAATGATCTAATGTGGAAATAAGTATAACATTTTATATAAAAAAGACGGAGTATGTAAAAAACGCATGTTTATTAAACTTTTTGTATGGGAGCATATTTCAAATTTACGAAATTAAAAAAGAGTATATCACAGGATTAATATATCCATCAAAATATGAAGTTTGATGTACATATTTCCTATGTTTAGCACAGAAAAGAGGCCTAAATTCTTTAAAAATGTACCAAAAAAAGGTGTTTCGGGGAAAATTTTGGCAAATCTGATGTAGTGCGAATATCGAAAAACGCAAAAACACGTTCCGCTTAAATTTAATAAGGAATAATATATATGAATTCAGCAGCCATAGGAATATAGTTCTCCATATAAAGTACCCAAAATTTTTGAAAATTTTAAAACAGCAAATTCGAAAGAGCAAAAAAGTACCAATAAAAGTTACCAGTGAAAAGCCCTCAAAAATTGCTTTCCAACAATACCACACTTGCACATGGTTCCTTTGGTCGAAATATCTTAAAAAGCAAAAAAACCTAAAAAGGACCCATTTTTGAACCCCTTTTTGGACCCTTAAAATTCCGAGGTGGCCGATATATACCGGTATTAATGGTATAACCGATACCGAAATGATTAAAAACGTTACCGATACCGAAACAAATAAAAAATCGATACCAATACCGATACCTATACCGTTATTCGTTTCGGTTGCCAACCTTGGTAAAAAGTGAATAATTGATAGCATCTTTTTGATAAAAAAATGCAATTTATTCGATCAGCGATAAATGTTTGACTTTGTAAATTTCTCAACACTAAATGGTTCGAGATACTTAAAAAAGGTTTTCACAGTTTTATTTCCTAAACAGTTGCCTATATGTCAGTATTTTTTAAAAAAAATATCGTTATAATATCGAATTCACAATCGGCCAAAAACTAAAAAAAGACGAAGAGAAAATTGAGTTTTTTTATTTTTGAAATGAAATAACTTAAACCGATAACAGTTATTATAGTAAAGTAAGCATGTTTTTTCTTCGTTTCTCCAAGCTCATTCCAAAATATAAAAAATTAACCATATTGGGCAATAATTGAAAGAGCTAGACGGTCCAAAAGCTATTTTACTTTTGAGGTGGTCTACTTTGACGCCGAATAAGTCACACTGTGATAACACAGGATAACCATGAATCCAAAATTCAGAAAGCCTGGGTCGTCCTTAACAATTATCTCATACATACTGATGCAATCCGACTTATAGTTTAGAAGATACAGATTTATTACCACTTTTTTTTGTTTCACACCACTGTGTGGCAGTCCGTCTCCAATATACACAAATTGCCTGCACTAGTATGTAAAAACCATACGTCAATGTGGAAACATTTGCGAAAAGGTGACACGGAGGAAATAAGAAGAAAAACAAAAAAATCTAAAGTAGAATGTTTGTATCTTATTATAAATTATTGTCTGTTTGATCACTTCTGAAATTATTCATATAGAGACAATCTGACAATCTTCTCTATATATAAAAGAATAACGTGACTGACTGACTGATTGACTGACTGACTGATTGACTGACTGACTGATTGACTGACTGACTGACTCAACATCGCCCAGCCCAAACCGCAGAAGCTAGGAAGTTTAAATTTGGTATGTAGGTTCCTCTTTCGATGTATACGTCCGCTAAGACGGGATTTTTGGAAATTCCTACCGGAACGGGCAAAAAGGGGGAAAGTCTCCCCCTTGACGGCCTGCAAAAACCCCTTTGGCTAGAAAGCTGAAATTTTAGATATGTGTTCTTTGGAGTAGGGGCTAACTTTTCTAGAAAGTACTTTCAAGAATTTTGGACAGGGACGTTGTAAAAATGGGGGTTAAAAAGGGGAAAAGAGCCCCCCTTGACGGCCTGCCCAAACCGCTGGAGGTAGGAAGTTGAAATTTGGTATAAAGGTTCCTCCACTATCGTAGACATCCACCAAGACGGGATTTTTTTGAAATTTTTACAGGGAGGGGCAAAAAGGGGAAAATGTTTCCCCCTTGACGGCTTGCTCAAACTGCTGGAGCTATGAAGTTGAAATTTGGTATGATAATAGGTTCCTCGACCGGTGTAGACGTCCGTTGAGACGGCATTTTGGGAAATTCTAATCGGGAGGGGACAAAAAAGTACCTTTTTCCAAAAAAGTACCTTTTTCCAAAAAAAGTACCGTTTTCCAAAAAAAGTACCTTTTTCCAAAAAAGTACCTTTTTCCAAAAAAAATTACCTTTTTCCAAAAAAAAGTACCTTTTTCCAAAAAAAGTACCTTTTTCCAAAAAAAGTACCTTTACCAAAAAAAGTACCTTTTTCCAAAAAAGTACCTTTTTCCAAAAAAGTACCTTTTTCCAAAAAAAGTACCTTTTTCCAAAAAAAGTACCTTTTTCCAAAAAAGTACCTTTTTCCAAAAAAAAGTACCTTTTTCCAAAAACAGTACCTTTTCCAAAAAAAAGTACCTTTTTCCAAAAAAAGTAGACCATCAAGGGGGAGAATTATTCCGTTTTTACCCCTCCCGGTAGGAATTTGCAAAAATTCCGAGAACGTCTGCATTGGAGGAGGAACCTACTACATACATAATTTTAGGTCTCTATATCCAGCAGTTTGCCCAACTCGGCAAGGGGGGAAGTTTTTTCACTTTTTACCCCTCCCGGTATGAGTTTCCAAAAATACCGTCTTAGGGGACGTCTACGTTAGAGAAGGAACCCAAATACCGAATTGGCCAGGCCGTTAAGGGTGAGAATTTTCCTGTTTTTGACCCTACCTGTGGAAATTTCCAAAAATCTCATCTTAGCGGATGTCTACAATAGAGGAGGAACTTTAGTACCAAATTTCAACTTCCTACCTCCAGCAGTTGGGCAGGCCTTTCAGCGGCACTTTTCGCTTCATTAATCCCCATTTTTGCAATGTCCCTGTCCAAAATTCCACAAAGCACCTTCCCGATAAGTGAGCCCATACTCCAAGGAACATATGTTTTACATTTCAGGATTCTAACCAACTTTTACTATTTGTGCCCCTCTGGGTAGGATTTTCCGAAAATCCATCGACAGGGAATTTCAGCTTCCTAGTTCCAGCAGTTTGAGCAGGCTGTCAAGTGGGACACTTTTTCTTTTTTTGTCCCTCCCGGTTGGAATTAGGCTGGAAGAGGAACCTAAGTACCGAATTTCAGCTTCCTAGTTCCAGCAGTTTGGACAGGTCGTTAAGGGGCCACTTTCCCTTTTTGAGCCCCTATTTTATAACGACCCTGTCCAAAATTCAAAATAGTATCTTTCTAATAAGTTAGCCCTTACTCCAGGGACCCACATTTTAAATTTCAGGTTTTTAGCCGAAGGGGTTTTACAGGCCACCAAGGGGAGGCTTTCTTCTTTTTGCCCCTCCCTTTAGAAATTTACAAAAATTCGATCTTCGCGGCTGTCTGCGATGGATGAGGAACATTCATACCAAATTTCAACTTCATTGCCTCAGCGGTTTGGGCAGGACATTATTGGGAACATTTTTCCCTTTCAACCCACATTTTTACTATGTTTCTGTTCCAAAATAGAAAAATTACGTTGCCGGTGAGTTAGTCCTACTCCAGGGAATACATATTTAAAATTTTAGGTTAGCCAGAAGGGGCATGCCGTCAAGGAGAATACTTTTCCCCTTATCTCCCTCCCGATAGGAATTTCAAAAATTCCGTCTAAGTGGACGCCTACACAGAAGGAGGAACTCACATACCGAATTTCGGCTAAATAGTTTCAGCAGTTTGGACAGGCCGTCAAGGGGGAAACATCCCCCATTTGGGATATCCTGTAGGGAATTCCAAAAATACAAACTTAGTCGATGTCTACTACAGTGGAGGAATCTTTATGCCAAATTTCAACTTCCTATCTTTTAGTTTGGGCATGCAGTTAATGGGGACACTTTTCCAATTTGCGAGACCGTCTATGGGGACGTCTTTGCCGAATATATTTGGAAATTCCGGTAGGGGGGAAGAAAAAAAGTACTTTTTCCAAAAAAAGTACCTTTTTCCAAAAAAAGTACCTTTTTCCAAAAAAAGTACCTTTTTCCAAAAAAAGTACCTTTTCAAAAAAAAAATACCTTTTCAAAAAAAAATACCTTTTTCCAAAAACAGTACCTTTTTCCAAAAAAAGTAACTTTTTCCGAAAAAAGTACCTTTTTACAAAAAAAGTACCTTTTTACAAAAAAAGTACCTTTTTCCGCAAACAGTACCTTTTTCCAAAAAAGTACCTTTTTCCAAAAAAGTACCTTTTTCCAAAAAAAGTACCTTTTTCCAAATAAAGTACCTTTTTCCCAAAAAAGTACCTTTTTCCGAAAAAAGTACATTTTTCCAAAAAAAGTAACTTTTTCCAAAAAAGTAACTTTTTCCGAAAAAAGTACCTTTTTCCGAAAAAAGTATCTTTTTCCAAAAAAAGTACCTTTTTCCAAAAAAAGTACCTTTTCAAAAAAAAATACCTTTTTCCAAAAACAGTACCTTTTCCAAAAAAAAGTAACTTTTTCCGAAAAAAGTACCTTTTTACAAAAAAAGTACCTTTTTACAAAAAAAGTACCTTTTTCCAAAAAAAGTACTTTTTTCCAAAAAAGTACCTTTTTCCAAAAAAAGTACCTTTTTCCAAAAAAAAGTACCTTTTTCCAAAAAAAGTACCTTTTCAAAAAAAAATACCTTTTTCCAAAAACAGTACGTTTTTCCAAAAAAAGTAATTTTTCCGAAAAAACTACCTTTTTACAAAAAAAGTACCTTTTTCCAAAAAAAGTACCTTTTTCCGCAAAAAGTACCTTTTTCCGCAAAAAGTACCTTTTTCCAAAAAAAATACCTTTTTCCGAAAAAAGTACCTTTTTACAAAAAAAGTACCTTTTTCCAAAAAAAAGTACCTTTTTCCGCAAAAAGTACCTTTTTCCAAAAAAAGTACCTTTTTCCAAAAAAAGTACCTTTTTCCAAAAAAAGTACCTTTTTCCAAAAAAAGTACCTTTTTCCAAAAAAAGTACCTTTTTCCAAAAAAAAGTACCTTTGTCCAAAAAAAGTATCTTTTCTAAAAAAATTTACCTTTTTCCAAATAAAAGTACCTTATTCAAAACAAGTACCTTTTTCCAAAAAAATACATTTTTCCAAAAAAATACCTTTTTCCAAACAAATACCTTTTCCAAAAAAGGACCCTCTCCAAAAATGATAAATTTTTCCTAAAAATAACTTTTTCAAAAAAAGTACCTTCTTCCATAAAGTACGTTCTAAAAATAAAGTATCTTTCTCCAAAAAATTTCGCTTTTTCCAAAAAATTCCATTTAAAAAAATATAATTTCACAAAAAGTACTTTTTTTCTTCCCCCCACGGATATCTCCACTAAAGCAAGGTTTCTTGATATTCGGCATAGACGTCCGCTAAGACGGGATTTTTTGAAATTCCTACCGGAATTTCCAAATATATTCGGCAAAGACGTCCCCATAGACGGTCTCGCAAATTGAAAAAGTGTCCCCATTAACTGCATGCCCAAACTAAAAGATAGGAAGTTGAAATTTGGCATAAAGATACCTCCGCTGTAATAGACATCGACCAAGTTTGTATTTTTGGAATTCCCTACAGGATATCCCAAATGGAGGATGTTTCCCCCTTGACGGCCTGTCCAAACTGCTGAAACTATTTAGCCGAAATTCGGTATGTGAGTTCCTCCTTCTGTGTAGGCGTCCACTTAGACGGAATTTTTGAAATTCCTATCGGGAGGGAGATAAGGGGAAAAGTATTCTCCTTGACGGCATGCCCCTTCCCGCTAACCTAAAATTTTAAATATGTATTCCCTGGAGTAGGACTAACTCACCGGCAACGTAATTTTTCTATTTTGGAACAGAAACATAGTAAAAATGTGGGTTGAAAGGGAAAAATGTTCCCAATAATGTCCTGCCCAAACCGCTGAGGCAATGAAGTTGAAATTTGGTATGAATGTTCCTCATCCATCGCAGACAGCCGCGAAGATCGAATTTTTGTAAATTTCTAAAGGGAGGGGCAAAAAGAAGAAAGCCTCCCCTTGGTGGCCTGTAAAAACCCCTTCGGCTAAAAACCTGAAATTTAAAATGTGGGTCCCTGGAGTAAGGGCTAACTTATTAGAAAGATACTATTTTGAATTTTGGACAGGGTCGTTATAAAATAGGGGCTCAAAAAGGGAAAGTGGCCCCTTAACGACCTGTCCAAACTGCTGGAACTAGGAAGCTGAAATTCGGTACTTAGGTTCCTCTTCCAGCCTAATTGCAACCGGGAGGGACAAAAAAAGAAAAAGTGTCCCACTTGACAGCCTGCTCAAACTGCTGGAACTAGGAAGCTGAAATTCCCTGTCGATGGATTTTCGGAAATTCCTACCCAGAGGGGCACAAATAGTAAAAGTTGGTTAGAATCCTGAAATGTAAAACATATGTTCCTTGGAGTATGGGCTCACTTATCGGGAAGGTGCTTTGTGGAATTTTGGACAGGGACATTGCAAAAATGGGGATTAATGAAGCGAAAAGTGCCGCTGAAAGGCCTGCCCAACTGCTGGAAGTAGGAAGTTGAAATTTGGTACTAAAGTTCCTCCTCTATTGTAGACATCCGCTAAGATGAGATTTTTGGAAATTTCCACAGGTAGGGTCAAAAACAGGAAAATTCTCCCCCTTAACGGCCTGGCCAATTCGGTATTTGGGTTCCCTCTCCAACGTAGACGTCCTCTAAGTCGGTATTTTTGGAAACTCATACCGGGAGGGGTAAAAAGTGAAAAAAGTTCCCCCTTGCCGAGTTGGGCAAACTGCTGGATATAGAGACCTAAAATTATGTATGTAGTAGGTTCCTCCTCCAATGCAGACGTTCTCGGAATTTTTGGAAATTCCTACCGGGAGGGGTAAAAACGGAATAATTCTCCCCCTTGATGGCCTAACCGAACCCTTCGGCTAGAAGCCCGTAATCTATAATATGTTTTCCTTGCAGTATGGGCTAACTTATCGACAAGGCATTTTTATTACTTTGGAGAGGAACGTGGTAAAAATGGTGGCCCAAAAGGGGAAAATTACCCCCCCCCCCCTGAACATCTGCGTCTTTAGCTAAAAACCTAAAATTTAAAGAACGAGTATATATGAAACACTAAAATTAAGAAACTAAATAGGAAACGAGTGGAATTGAAGCACTACACAAGTGGAACGAAATGGATATAAACGTTGAACGAGTGGAATTGAAATTATAGACAATGCAAATGGATTGGAAGAGGGAATTACCTGTCCACGGAATATGAAACTTATGTAGCATTGAAACATACTCTCGAAAAAGTTAAACAAATTTTCTAAAAGAGAAAAAACCTTAGAAAAGGAATGGAACTTATATATTCCGATATTTAAACTTCATGTAACGAAGCACCGGTGGAAGAAACCGACGCAGTAAATTTTCCAACTGAATTTGTGAATTTACTTGAATTGTCAGGTCTACCTTTACATAAACTGGAATTAAAAAAAAAACTTTAAGGCACGCTATTTTTAATATTATAAAATGCTTTCCAACCCTGCTTTACGTTATTTATTTTCATTCAAAACACAAATGAACCAAACTACTTACGGGTCTATCTACCTAAGTTCGCACTTTACCAAATTATCTTAACATACACACGTATATTGCAATTTATTATGGATTCATTACTAACAATCCACTTTCATGAGAAAAAGTGATCAAATAGTTATTTATTTTAAACCCATTGTTGTGCAGAATTATTTATTTGTGGTGGCTGGGTGAAGGCTTTTATTATAAAAACTGTACTTTAAATAAAAAAACGAATTTAAAAAAAATTGTGTGGGGGGGCGGAGCCCCCCCACTAAACTTTAAGGCATGCTAAAAACGTAGCGGGCTGCGCCCGCTAGTAAAAATATAAACAATAATACAATTTAATGGAAAATCACTGATTAAGCCTATCCA
The DNA here is from genome assembly GCA_949987735.1 of Leucophora obtusa. Lineage (NCBI taxonomy): Eukaryota > Metazoa > Arthropoda > Insecta > Diptera > Anthomyiidae > Leucophora > Leucophora obtusa. The sequence goes on from CATLKA010000003.1 coordinate 52,364, forward strand.
TAAAAAGGCAGAAACTGGATATAGTCTGATTTGCAAATTTAATGTGTTTATAACTTTTGAAGAAAAGGTTTATTCTTCTTCTTAACCTCAAATCTACTAAATTAGAATTAATAAAAATACATATTAATTACAATATTAATTGTATTTGGTCTATACGACGAGTTTGAAAAACAACACTTTACTATAAAAAATAAAAAATGCCCTGTTGGCAGTCCGTCTCCAATATACACAAATTGCCTGCAGTTGTACGTAAAAACCATACGTCAATATGGCAACATTTGCGAAAAGGTGACACGGAGGAAATAAGAAGATAAACAAAAAAAATCTAAAGTACCCGAGTAAACAAAATTGATCTCGCGCAATATCTAATCATATCCAATTTGATATTGTTTAAGATCTGCTGTAATATCTAGCTGATCCAATTAGATCTCAAAATTGGGTGTATCCAATGATAGCGTATTAGATCCCATTTTATATATGGGGATGAACCAAGATCAAGTTATATCTCAAAATTGGGATCTCCAATGATATCTTTGGAGATAAACCTAGATCTAATTTGATCCGAAAAATGGCGGATCGAATTAGATCCAGTTATAAATTTGTGGATAAACTTAGATCTAATTTGATCCGAAAAATGGCGGATCGAATTATATAGAGCTATATAATTGTGGATAAACTTAGATCTAATTTGATCTCAATTTTGGCAGATCGAATTAGATCTAACAATATATTTGGGGATAAACTTAGATCTAATTTGATCCGAAAAATTGGCAGATCGAATTAGATCCAGCAATATATTTGGGGATAAACTTAGATCTAAACTGATCCGAAAAATGGCAGATGGAATTAGATCCAGCAATATATTTGTGGAAAAACTTAGATCTAATTTGATCCGAAAAATAGCATATCGAATTAGATCCAGCAATATATTTGGGGATTAAGTAAGATCTAAATTTATCCAAAAAATGACAGATCAAATTAGATCCAATAATATTTTTCGGGATTGCGTAAGATCTTAATTTTTCCGATAAATTACAGATCGAATTAAATCCAATGATATATTTGGAGATTTGGTAGGATCTTAATTTATCCCATAAATTGCAGATCGAATTAGATCCAGCAATTTTTTTCGGTATTAAAATGGCAGATCGAATTAGAAACAGCAATATATTTGGGGATTGACATCTAAAACTATCCCGAAAAATGACAGATAAAATTAGATCCCGCATTATATTTGGGTAATACGTAAGATCTCCATTTATATGGGATTAAATAAGATCCCAGACAGATATTGACAACAGTTCAAAAAATAATACACTGGCAGAGCACTGATTTTATAAAAATTACAATATTTTGTTAAAATAAGGTTTAAACTGAGAAGGTCTCGAATTCGATACAGTTCACGGCTATGCATTTTTTTATAAAAATAATTTCTTTTTATAACATTATAATTTTATTTTCTATAAATGTTTTTATAAAATTATATTTTTTATTAAATTGAACTTTTAAAAAAAATAATTTAAGAAATTATCAAACTGTATTTCAGAAATTATCAATTGTATTTCAGAAATTATGAAATGTAATGTCCCGAGTAAAAACGTTTTTATATAATAATGTATAATTTTATATACCCATATATGTTTTTGTACACCAGTGTATATAACCGGACATAATTATATGTATCCATATATAATTTTTTCTTTCTCAAAAAATTGTAATATGATGTTGTATTTAGTAGCATCTTATTACATATCGATTAGTACATAATTGTATATTGCACTTATAATTAGATACAGATAATCCAATTTTATATGACGTTATATATAACTATTTAGTACATAATCCAAAATAATATATGTTTTTATATGAAATCAATTTTTAAAAAAACACGATTTCGCTTTGGATAGAATTATATATACCCCATTTAGAGTCACACTAGAACTCTTGTCAGACGCCTTCTGTATATAATTATACCCTACACCACTATGTGGTCAGGGTATTATAAGTTTGTGCTGATGTTTGTAACACCAAAAAATATTGGTCGTAGACGCACCTTATAGTATACCGATCGGCTCAGAATTTTTTTTTATTTCGATTTAACGATGTCCGTCCGTCCGTCTGTCTGTCCATGCAATCTTGTGCGCACTCTACAGGTCGCAAATATTAAGATATTTCTATGAAATTTGGTACCAGACCTATGTTGGCCCAAGGACGAACAAGTTTGACTTTAGTGAAAATCGGTCCATGTTTAGACCTAGTGCCCATATAAGGGTCCTCCCAAAATTATATTATTTTTACGCTGCAGGTCGTAAATATTAAGATATTTCGACGAAATTTGGTACACAGATCTATGTTAGCCCAATAACGCAGCCTATTGATTTTGGTGAACATCGGTCCATGTTTAGACCTAGTGCCCATATAAAGGTCCTACCAAAATTATACTGTTTATACGCTGCAGGTCGTAAATATTAAGATATTTTGATGAAATTTGGTACACAGACCTATATTGGCCCAATAACGCAGCCTATTGATTTTGGTGAACATCGGTCCATGTTTAGACTTAGTGCCCATATAAGGGTCCTACCAAAATTATACTGTTTATACGCTGCAGGTCGCAAATATTAAGATATTTTGATGAAATTTGGTACACAGACCTATATTGGCCCAATAACGCAGCCTATTGATTTTGGTGAACATCGGTCCATGTTTAGACCTAGTGCCCATATAAGGGTCCTACCAAAATTATATTGTTTATACGCTGCAGGTCGCAAATATTAAGATATTTTGATGAAATTTGGTACATAGACCTATGTTGGCCCAGGGACGAAGCCTATTGATTTTGGTGAATATCGGTCCCCCCAAAATTGGCTTGGTTACAAACTGCAGGTCGCAAATATTAAGATATTTTAATGAAATTTGGTGTGCTGACTCACATTATAGAAAATTTTGACACAAGCCTCATTTTAACCCATTCGAATTTCGGATCCAAACGGCTTTTAACCAGACTGGTGTAGGGTATTGTATAGTCGGCATGCCCGACTTTAACCTTTTTACTCGTTTTCTATTACATTGCCATGGAAAGAAATTGTTAGAAAATTTATACAAACAGTTTAAAGCAATAATAAAGGCTTTTCTGTAAAATGTCCTTTTGTCAAAATCCAAATAAGTTTAATAGCTTTCATGAAGTTTTAGGTAGGACAAACTCTCAGGTAATTATTTCTGTAAACATTTAGGATTTCAGTGAAATTTATAGTGAATAAACTGGATATAACAATATCTGATTTTCTATATGTTTGTACCATTTCAGCTATAATTTTATACCACTATATAAAGTCTGATCAAATTATATCGCGGCATTATTCGGATACATTTATATCTGATATTATCAAATTATAACTGAATTGATGCAAACTTATGAAATTATATGGGCCCATTTCTCGGATAAAATTGTATAGACTCATGTTAAATTACATATGACTGTATAAAGCCTCATATCAATTTTTTTTAATCGGGATAGAAATTTTTCTCTATTAACTATGATAAACAATCAACAAGTTCTGAAATAGATTTGATTATTTCTGAAATGCATTTAAAACTTCTGAAATACAATTAATAGCTTCTGAAATACAGTTAATATTGTAGTTGCTGATGAGTTACCATATATGACCATATATTGTTTAAATGGCACCATATATGACAATATATTGTTTAAATGGCACCATATATGGTATATGTTCCCTATTAAAAAAAAATAATATGGAGCTTTATATGGTAATATATAACTTAGAGTGATCCATGTACCATTTTATCCGGAAAATGGCCCGATAAAATTGTATCAGTTGTTTATCAGTTTTTATCTAATTGCATCAGTTTAGATCTGACCTGAGTAAATTATGTGTTAATGACATGAAATTGTATCTGATTTTTGACCTGTAGTGGGATTCTCTAACTTTTTAACGACAAAATTCGGTAGTTAAATTGTCAGTTAAAAAGTTACAGAATTGCCCCTCTGATACAATTTTATTGGTTTATATCACATGGTATCAGTTTAGGTCCAAATAGATATATTTGTATACAAAATTATATAGCTATATCCCAATTTTGACCTGGTATCAGTTTAATTCAATTCATTTATTTATAGTAGAAAAAAATGCCCTGTTGGCAGGCTTACTCTTCTTCTTGACCTCAAATGTACTAAATTAGAATTAATACAAATACATATTAATTACAATATTAATCTATACGACGAGTTTGAAAAAACAACGCTTTACTATAAAAAATAAAAAAATGCCCTGTTGGAAGTCCGTCTCCAATATACACAAATTGCCTGCAGTTGTACGTAAAAACCATACGTCAATGTGGCAACATTTCCGAAAAGGTGACACGGAGAAAATAAGAAAATAAACAAAGTAGACTGTTTGTATGTGTCTGTTTGATCACTTCTGAAAGTATTTATATAGAGACAATCTGACAATAAAAATATAAACAATAATACAATTTAATGGAAAATCACTGATGAAGCCTGTCCATAAAAAAGGCAGAAACTGGATCTAGTCTGATTTGCAAATTTAATGTGTTTATAACTTTTGAAGAAAAGGTTTATTCTTCTTCTTAACCTCAAATCTACTAAAGGAATTTATGTTTTCTCGGTTGGTGATTTTTCGAAATGAATACCAGATGTTTTCTGATACAAAATAGATGGTTTCTTATGCAAAATAGGTATGTACCGAGGGTGCCCGCGGAAGGCCAAGTTACATGAATTTACAAGGAATGCTGATAGTGGAAACGTTTTGTGTTTAAAATTTGTAATGGGCAATCCAGGAAGGCTAGTTGAACAAAAGTTTTTCTATTTCGGAGGACGTTCTGTCGATAACGTTCAAATATAATTATTCGTTGTTCTAGCTCATAAAATTTTTGACAGGAATTTCTGGGAAACAATTTGGACCTACTATAGAATAGCTTCTAAGGATATATAGATGAACTTTTAACAGGAAACTTTAATATCTCGTAAGATGCCAATATGCTAAGAATTTGATAAAGAATTGTCCTTTAAAGGAGTTTTAGAAAAAAAAAAATTCCTAACCCTTGATGTGCTATTATTTTTTCAGGAAAATTCAATTAAAAAATAGGCACACAAAAATTGGTGACCCAAATTAAATTTGTTTCAGAAAAATTTGTTTTCACTGAAATGTGGTAGTAATTCCGTTAAATATATAAATTTTTTAATTTTCTTGGAATGATCGTATACAGCTCTTGGTAATTAGCTCTATCAGTAGTTGAGGAGAGCAAAGTCAATTGAAGTTGACAGTTTCGTAATTTTTAGGAGCAGACAGATTATTTAATCATTACTAAGTTCTATGGCCAACTTTATCAGCCGCAAAGGAAACTAATTTTTCTGGATAATTGTTATACACATTTTTGGACAGTCCAATTTATATATTTATATCCTTTGATTTTCTTTACATATTTGAAAAATATAGCAGATGTCGATTTAGAGAAAAGAAGAAAGAAAATTTTGTAACGGGTTTGCAAAAGCGTCTAATATTTTAGTGGAACCTTGCTTCTACATATTTTATATACAAAAGTACCCCAGCAATTTGTCTTGTTCTTTGGTTGCGTTCGCACGTATCCACTACTCAGCGCACGGTAATAGTGATACCAAGTTATTTGAATTGTATCTTTCAATTTTGACATAAATTGTCGCGCTGTCGCTACGCCATAAAGCCGCATGCTGGTGCGTTACTAGAATCTCACGAAGATAAGCTCGTTCTAATAAACGGAAATACTCCTTCTTTCCGTCGGAACCAGCGATCAAGACAGCTGCATTTTGGAAATCAGGAAAAAAGTTTTCCATATTTATTTATATAGTTGTAATAAAATTTTTTCATAAAAACGAAGACTGATTAGCTCAGTTCTGAATTATTTGGTTAAAGGTAATCGATTTATCAAGTCTCCGGAAAAGTCAAAGTCTTTCCCTGCTATTGGGGTAATAGTTTCACGAACACCAGTACAAAGACAGAGGAAATCATTTACTTTTGGTCAGAATACCGCGGAAAAACCCATCTTTCCCTATTCGTGAATTAGATAAGGGGAAGGAAAATTCCGGGAATCTTTGAGGAACTCCCTATGGGCTACGTCGCTAGATTAAAGGTTAAATGTTGCATCGCATTATTGGTGTTGTAATCGTCTTTTATGAAATTTATTTCTGCTCCAATAGGAGGTAATTATATTCTCAAATTTCCAATTATGTCATTCTACAAACCAGTTTTTTTGTACACCCAGGAAAAATATTGGTTGGCTTTCGATCAAAACCATTAAAATGAATTTGCCAGGACTTTATTTTATTTGGAATTACCTATAATTGAATACTACATCAAAAATATTTTACTAGCTATTAAAAATAGGGAAAATGAACTAAAAAACAATCCTTTTAACAAATTATTGGTATCTCCAATCAATTTTAAAATTACTATCAGTTTAGTAATTCTATGCAGTAGAAGCAGCCATTTATTTAGTGAATATACAAGAAAATTGGTGTTATCTATAACCTTTTTTAAAAAAATTTCAATATTCGAAAGTGGTAACTACAAATTCGGGTATCCTAATCAAATATGACCTTAAATTCAAGTTTCTGTAGAACCAACCGAATTGTGGATTGTATTGATAACACACACAACTATTAATTGGTATTGATAAACGATCTTTATACTGTATTAATAAAACACATAAATTCAAAATTAGTCATTAAAATTATTAAGTGTTTGTGGTGTAGTGGGTGAGGAGTTGGCCTAGTGCGCCGGATTTCCGGGTTCGAATCCCGGAAAAGACAAAAATTTAGATGTTTTTTTTTTAATTAAAATAAAATATTCATATGTATTAACAGTAAATATGGCTAAGAAATTTAAAAGTAGTTGTGGTGCAGTGGGTAAAAGTGTGAACTATTAACCTGAAGGGCCGGGTTCAATACCAGAAAATTCAAAAAAAGTTTTTTAATTTCAATAAAATTTTGTAGAACATAATAATATTTATGTGGAACATAATATTGAATTAGACAACCGAATATTGGCTTTCACGACGAAAAATATAATTTAATATAAAGATAGTTATCGTAACCGCACGAATTCGATTGGCAACAAATTCGGTGGCCACAACTGAGACTGTTTTCTGTGTGTAACAGCTTTTGATAGTGTATTATTGTTCGTCGTTTTAATTAACTGCTGATATTTGTCATAAGAAGAGGGGGGGGGGGTATGGTTGACGTTATGCTTACCCCCTAATTTTGTTGATTTAAAGTGGTACAGATCTTCAGTTCTATTCGTCCAACCCAAGTGCAAACATAGTAACATAATTTACCGAGAAAGAAGAAACTAATTACGAATTAAATAGTGGTTGTGGAGAAGAAAAGGAAAAAGATAAGTTAATTGTATCAAGTGGGAAGGTAAAGAAGAAAATAAATTTTGGATATTCCTTTGGTTAATATTAAAAAAAATAGAAAAAATTTGTATGTAAAAATTTATAGGAAAAAATTTAGAAAACAAAATTTAAAACAACCGGGAATAAGAAAAGAAAAAAAGTTACAAAATAAACGGAATAGTGTTAAACCAGAACAAGAAAAGGAGGAAAATTGTGAAAAAAAGAAAGAATTAATTTATAAGTTAATTTAATAATGTACCATAAATTTATTTTAAAAATTGCACAGGGGCTTAAACAGTAATTTCGAGTGAATATAATATAACGGCACTATTTCACAAAGCCAATAACAAAATCTAAAATCTTTGAAAAAGAAAAGAAAAAAAATTAAAAGAGAAGAGAGGAGAAGGGAAAACAGCAAAAAAAAAATCATAAATTAATTACAACACACGAACATAACTGTGGCTTAGTGATAAAAAAAGAAATAGCAATTGGAGAAATTCAAATATTCGAAAGTAGAATAAACGACGAGAACCGTAAATATTAATAGTAAAGAAAAAATTTTAAACAGTGAAAAAATTTAAGTATCGGGAAAAATTATGAAAAAAAACCTCATTACAGTGATAATTATGGATTGGTGTAAATTAGTGTAAAGTGAGCGTAGAGGTTTGAAAGTAGCTAATATTTACAATCTGATTCTTAAAACCTAACAACAACAGGAAAAAAAAATCAAAATTCTAAATAAATAAATAATTTTTAAGGAAAGTAAATATATTAGCTTGCAAACCTTCAAACTCCTAGGGGTAACTCGTATATGAATATTAATTAACGAAAAATAAAACCAAAGGAACTGTTTTTATGTGTGTTTTGGAAAGAAAATAATATTTAAAGACAACCAAAAAGAGAAAAAAATCTTCTTGCTATTGATCAAGCCAACGTAAACAAAGCAACAAGAAACAACTAGATTGCATCCAGCCCTGCATCCATATTGGAAACCGCAGCTAAATGGAAGGTCTTTCATCAACTGCAGAGTAAGTTTTTATTATTTGTTTTGTTCAGTTTAGTGGAAGAAAGAAAATACTGGATTGTCCTTAAGAGAAAAAAATGGTTGTGCTCTTTGAATGAACCGTATCAAAGAGTTGCTGGAATCGGTTCAAAGAGTTGTTTCATATACCACATCTTCAAAGTGAAAGAAACAAAAGAAATCAAAGATTTAGTTTTGATAAAACGCGATATCTGTCATTTTGCAAATTATTTGATATCCAGTATTTTGTTTTTTTCTCTTGATCTATTAAGGATCGCAAATCAGACTGTTTTCGCGATAACAAATTTTAACAACCAATACCTTTTCCTTAATTGCATGAGAGTTCGCCAGAATTAATTGAGATTAATTGCCACATTTGAATAATGAAAAAATAAAATTTTCAACCCTCTCAAGTAATCAGATTTCTTTCATCAAAAGTTTATGTAGTGTGCGAAGAACAGTTTGATTGGATTTTTTATTGTTTTTTTTTTGTAAACGCATAATTATTTTATAGTTCTTTTCTTAAGCTTTTGGTAAGAAAGCAAAACGAAACCCTACACTAATTGAAGCCAATCTAGTAAGTCAATCAAGTCGTGTGATTTTTTTTTCACGTTGGCCAAATAAACAATCAACGTTAAAGTATAACCAATTCGTTTCATACCGTCCGGATACCTAAGGTACGGTTAGTATCGCGGTTGTATATTCTGCAGGCAATATAATTTTTGCTAACGCGACTCTGTGCAATAATTAAATAAATTCATGGAGCAAAATACAGCTACAGCTGATAGAATTTAATTAGAAAGTAAGCTGACATGAATAGTTACTTGGAATTTAGTTTAATAGATATTATGGTAATTAGTGATTGGCTACTCCAATTACGCGTAGGATAATTTTATCAGTTTAAGTCCACATAATACTAGATATAAATGAATTTATTAATGGAATCAAAATAATCAATATGTCGACTTAATTTTAATCTTAGACGCTCCTAAAGGTTGAGAACTGCCCAGCAAAATATTGGTAATGACACCTCATTACTATCTGCATTACCAAAAATGATATATCATTACCTTTTGCATTATTTTATAATATAAAATAATGACTTCCTAATAAAGGCCTATTGTATTCATTGTTTCTAAATATAAAATAATGACTTACTCGTCATAGTTTAAATAAGTACTTTTTACACAGTTGAATTTTATACAGTTTTATTTATTATATGTAAATATGTTTTATGTTTAAATTTTTATGACGAGTCCTAAAATTACACACTAGAGAAAACTTAAAATTTTCTGAATGTATTTCCTTAAGCTAATAGTGTTTGCTTAACTCTTTATTTTCAAGAATCAAGTAAGCAATCAGATAACCACTTATAATTCAACTTTTTGTAAGCATGTGTGTAACCACTTATTATTCAAAATCTCGTAACTACTTATTTCTCATTTTTTCGTAAGCGAGCAGGTAAGCGTGACTACTTATAAAAACGACCACGCCAAACAAAAATAATGAGTTTAGACGCCAAAAAATAAGTTGTGTGGAGCTATGAATTTCTATTATATAACCACTTATTTGGTAATGAAAGATTTTGCTGGGTGGTAGCTGTATGTACGGGTCCTTTTGTGAAATTATAGGGACAATGACAAAGGACACAGGTATAGGGAGGGTTGCGAGCCCAGGGATACAACATCTAGGTCCTTTTGAAATATCCATATTTAGTACCTTTTTTTTCTAATTTTTATATTCTGTCGCGATTATTTTTCAAATTCAACATTCAATAGTTTACAGTAGTTAGTTTGCCGGCTCATATAACGTTTATTTTCTTCCTTAATTCTGAAGGGACTCTGTAAAAATCTGTGGTGGTGTAGTTTGCTGGATCGGAGTCAAAAATGGCGCCCAACGTGGGGCCTGACGGTTCCGATCAGTTATATGTCGAAAGGTGGATATCTGCATCGGAATATCAGGTCTCAAGGGGAGTAATTTTTTTTACTCCTGTGTAGCAGGACTTGTCCTGTGTTCACGAATATTTTTAGTTTCAATTTTTCCGTTGCCCGGTTTCAAAGAATATTGGATGGTTGAAGGGGGGTTTCGTAGGGCATGTAGGATTGGAATAAATTTTATATCTTTCCTGGAATTCGACTATCTGTCAAAGAAGATATATAGATTCGACCGGAAAGCAATGTATGATTCCTTTCCAGTTCCATGTGCGGGATATTCCATTTAACTACGGCCAAGGAATTTTGATTATGGTCTTCCTTAATGTTATTTCGTTAGAGAAGTTTTACTGGAATATTGGGATATTGTTTTTAAGACATTTTCCAGTCCGTGAATCGGTTTCTTTCTAATTAATACGGTGGAGGATCAGAGCAAAATGTCAGACATCCATAGTCCAGTTTTTTTGTCAGTACTTTATATGGATTTTTTTTGATTTGTGGAGAACATCGCTTTTATGAGTGTGATGTTGCTAGTTGTTTCTCAACCTTAAAAGGGAGTGTCGTATGAATTTTGTATTATACTTTTTATATTTAGCTACAAATCTTACCGAATTGTAAAAATATTGTAAGAAATTCAGTTGGATCGTGATTGTTTGACTAAACTTGAAATTGATATTGGGATTTTTAAATTAGATTGCGTTGTAACCGTAGAGGTGATAAGTGTTTGGTGTTATTAGTTTATGGACTGAACCAATTTGTGTTAATTGCCCTATAGTGCGAATAGTAAAGGCAGGAGAGTAACTAGCATTATTTCGGTTATACTCTACTTTGGTGAAAATCTGCTGGGAAAACAATTAGATTAGTGCTTGATAGTGTTATCCGGCCATAGTGCTATCCTGCGTAGGCAACATGGCAACTCAACAGGATAGTGGAAATGGGGCGGAGCTGACAGATCAGCAACTAGGATCTGTCTGCCTTATATGCGAAAATGAAATGACTGAGGCAAAGGAGTGTCTATCGACAAAATGTGGGCACATTTTTCACCGAGAATGCATAGGAAATTGGATTATAGCCACGCCGGAATGTCCTAGTTGCCTGAACCTGTGTCATAAATTTGATTTAGTTATCCCTGGGTCTAGAACCGTCACCAATGTAGGGACCTTGGGTCCTTGTGGTAAAGGTCGCACGTCTGACCTCGTCCGTCTTAATACCAAAGGCGGCAAAATAGCCAAAGCGGGCAAGGCTGCTAGAAATCCTTCCAAAAATAGAAATCCTTCTAAAAGTGAGGCTGGAAAAATGTCTCAAGATGCTACACTTAGTACCCAGCGAACCAATAGGCATACGGCTAGCGATTGGCCTTATTTTGGAAATTCGCAACCATCTGCGGATTTGGATAGTTCTATGGGGAATACGGGAAACACTGGGAATATTATTTCAATCTCTTCGGCTGGGGGTAGCGGAGCACAGCTGGATACAGAGAAGATGTCCCAGATGATTGAATCGACCGTACTGCGAATGTTCCCAAACTTGACTCTTAGCCCAGTGCCGATCGCTCATTTTTCACAGTCGGGTACATTGCCCCCTAACTTTCATCCACCCGATTTTTCCGGTTGTGCCTCTCAGAATCCTCGTAACCAAGGACAAGCTAATCAGACCTTTAGTCACCCGATTGATATGCGGAATATAGATCAGTCGTATGCAACTCCGTTTGTTTTGACACCCGACAAGGTAACTACCCTCATACGGAGTTGGGATTTAAAGTTCGATGGGTCCTCCAACGGGTTACGTTGTGAAGAATTTTTATATCGAATTCAGGTTTTGACAAGGGAAAATTTGAATGGGGAATTTAATTTAATATGCCGAAATCTGAATATTTTACTAACTGGCAAAGCTAGAAAATGGTATTGGAATTATCATAAATCTGTCAATAGCATTCGATGGTCCGCTTTCTGCGCGGCGCTAAAAAGTCAATATAAGGATTTTAGAACCACTTTCGATAGCAGAGCTACATAACAGGAAACAAAAGCCGTCAGAGTCCTTTGAGGAATTTTATGACGCCATGTATGAGATAATTGATATGTTAGAGGATCCTTTAGAGGAGGAGGAGCTAATGACTAGAAATCTTCGCCCGGAAATTAGGCATGAACTGTTATACGTTCCAGTTAGGTCCATGGCCCATTTAAAGAAACTTTGCCTGCGGCGGGAAAAGCTATTTAAGAAGGAATTTTTTAAGCGAACCTATGTTCATCGGAATGCTAGTAATTTCGGAGCAACCCGGCGTGTGGCTGCTATCGATAATGCGGAGGATATGGATGAAAATTTCCTGAAGGACTCGGAGGAATCTAACGATTTGGCCGTCAATGCAGTAACTAAAACTGATAAGCCGATTCGCTGCTGGAATTGCGACGACGAAGGACATTTCTGGGACATGTGCCTAAAGGACCGTAAAATATTTTGCTATGGCTGCGGTCATAAGAATGTTTATAAACCGCAGTGCCTGAAATGTGCCAATAAATTCAAGGCCTCAAAAAACGGCAAGGATTCTTTTTCGGACCATCAAAACCCCTAGAAACGGATCTCGCCGGAGAAACACGAAAGGGAGGATACGACGTGGAAAATGGATTCTCCGAAAATTTTGGAAAAATTAGTTTAGAATCGATTAGATTAGGAGATAGTCAATTAGAGTTAGATAATGATAAAACAGGTTGTGTGGAAGGTAATGGATTGACGGAAAGTGATGTGAATTGTAGGGAATTAAGCGATGATGTCATAGTATTAGATAATTTAGATGTTAGTAGATTAGATGGTAAGCAGAAGCGGTTAACAGGGAATTCCGTTGGCAATGAAGTAAGCCAGGGAACTCATTTGTATAATATACGTCCTTTTCACGAACGGTTAAAGGACTATATAGGCGCTAGGTTTAGGCTTTTTAATGACAGGGCCTTAGACAGAAAAACTGTTAGAAGATACAACCGATCCACTGTACGTATGAGAAATTTTTATAATAGGATTAGAAAGGCACCCAAGTTAGTCATATCCTCTATAGTCGACTCTGGGGAGGACGGAAGGCTGTTTGCGGAGGTAGGGTTCTTAGATAGAATGGAATTTGGTTTGTTAGATAGCGGGGCGAATGTAAGTTGCTTAGGAGGGCAGTTAGCTGCCGAAGATCTTACAGTACATCCGGGATTCCGAAAATTGAAGACCATTGTTAGGACTGCGGATGGGCAAGCCCAGAAGGTCACTGGAGCTATCGAGGTTGAAATGTGTTACAGAAATAAAAGGAAGAAAGTTCTTCTGTATCTGGTCCATACACTTCACTTGAAACTTATCCTGGGGTTGGACTTTTGGCGGGCGTTTGGGTTGATTGACAAGATTATAGCTGGAATCACGTTGGAAGATAACTCAGCGACGGAAAGAACGAAGGCCGATTATGTACCACTAACGAGTACACAGCATCGACAACTCGAATTGGTAAAATCCTTTTTTCCGAGTTTTGCAGTCCAAGGTTTAGGTCGTACAACGCTAATAAAACATAGCATAGACGTAGGCCATGCTAAACCAATTAAACAGAGATTCCATCCCGTATCTCCAGCAGTAGAGAAACTAATGTATGCGGAAGTTGACAGAATGCTTATTCTAGGGGTCATTGAAGAGAGTTCGAGTGCATGGAGCTCGCCAATGCGATTGGTAATCAAACCAGGGAAGGTTAGCTATGCCTTGACGCCCGGAAAATTAACGAGGTAACTTCGAAGGATGCGTATCCGCTCCCGAATATCCAAGGTATTTTCGCACGCTTACCCAAGGCGAATATCATATCGAAGATAGATTTAAAGGACGCTTATTGGCAGATAGCCCTAGAAGAAGATTCGAAACCAATGACCGCATTCACAATACCAGGTAGGCCTTTGTATCAGTTTACGGTGATGCCATTTGGATTGTGTACGGCGCCTCAGACAATGTGCCGATTGATGGATTCCATTATACCTCCGGATTTAAGACATTGCGTTTTCGGCTACTTACATGACGTATGTGTGGTATCCGATACATTTGAAAGTCACATATCCGTTCTGGTGAGACTTGCAGAACAGTTTAAACGAGCCAACCTGACTTTGAATATAGACAAAAGTAAATTTTGCGTAAAACAGGTCCAATATCTAGGGTATATAATTGGGGATGGGGGAATATCCACGGATCCGGAGAAAATAGAATCAATTCTAAACTGGCCAACCCCTAAATCTTTAAGACAAATTCGAGGATTCTTAGGACTAACAGGGTGGTATCGAAGATTTATTTCTAACTTCTCAGATGTCACTCATCCAATCACCGAGGTTATTTCCAAGAGAAAAAAATTCAACTGGACAGACGAGGCCAACGAAGCCTTTAAAAGAATTAAAATATTGTTGACCACGGCACCCGTACTTAAAAATCCGGATTTTTCGAAAAAAATTTTTATTCACTGCGATGCCAGTGACTTCGGGGTGGGTGCGGTGTTGGTACAACTAGGAGAAGATGGGGAAGAAAACCCAATGGCGTTCATGTCTAAGAAACTGAACTCCTCTCAGCGCAACTATTCAGTGACGGAGAAAGAGTGCCTTGCGGCGATAGGGGCAATCGAGCGCTTTAGATGTTATATAGAGCTCCAGGAGTTCGAGGTAATAACGGATCATAGTAGTTTGGTGTGGCTCCTAAGGCAACCAAACTTAAAAGGTAGGCTTGCTCGTTGGGCCCTAAAGCTTCAATCATATAAATTCACAATCAGCCATAGAAAAGGCAAAGAGAATGTAGTACCAGATGCCCTGAGCCGCATGCATGAAACAGAAATAGCCTCCATGGAACTGATAGGCCCGGAAATCGATCTCGACTCGGCACACTTTTTGGATATGGATTATGTAGCCCTAAAGGAAAAGATTAAGTCCAACGAACAATTATATCCAGATATAAAAGTCGTGGATAAGTACATATATATCCGTAATAGATTCGCCACTGGACAGGACGAAATTGATGTAAATGCCTGGAAACTGTGGATTCCTCAGAATTTAAGGTACAAGATTATTAGGAGATTTCACGACTCTCCATTGGCTTCGCATGGCGGTATGGCCAAAACTATTGAATTGATCCGTAGGTATTTTTACTGGCCACGTTTAGCAAACGAGATTCGAGATTACGTCACAAATTGTGACATCTGTAAAATTACCAAGGCAACTAATAGGAAATTAACTCCGGAAATGGGAAAAATTGCTTCCTCAGTAAGGCCATTCCAACGTTTGTATACTGATTTGCTGGGACCGTATCCTAGAAGCAAAAAAGGATTTATTGGGTTGTTGATAGTTTTGGACCATTTCTCCAAATACCATTGGTTATGCCCATTAAAAAAGTTTACGTCTGGCGTTATTGTTGAATTTATGGAGAAACAGGTTTTCCATCAATATGGTGTACCGGAGCTAATAATCAGTGATAATGGAAGCCAATTCAAGAGTAACGACTTCAATGCATTCCTGACCAGTTATGGTAGTAGACACATTTACACCGCATTTTATTCCCCGCAGAGTAACGCCTCTGAGAGGGTTAACAGGTCCATTATTGCAGCAATTAGGGCATACCTCAAAACAGATCACAGAGAATGGGATGAAAACATTTCATCAATCAGTTGCGCTCTCCGCAACGCTGTACATCAATCCACTAATACATCCCCTTACCATACGCTATATGGGTTCGATATGATAACGCATGGAACGACTTTTGAATTATTACGGAATATAGGAGGGCTGGGGGAACCTGATATCGATATTCGGCGCGATGATAAATTATCGCTATTTCGCGACCGAATTGCGGAGAATATTAAAAAGGCATATGAAGTGAATGTCCGGCAATACAATTTGCGTGCTAGACCTATTAGTTATAATGTGGGCCAGGAAGTCTTTCGGCGAAATTTTGCTCAAAGTAATGCCGAAAACCGTTTTAGCGCAAAACTCAGCCCAGTTTTTGTAAAAGCGCGAGTTAAGGAGAAAGTAGGAAACTGCTATTATGTTCTGGAGGACAAAGAGGGTGCGGGTATGGGGACATATCATGGTAAGGACATAAGACCTTGACTGCACATGGAAAATTACTAGCTTAACCTTCAATACATGATCTCGTAATTTTTAGCAATGTTTATATGTGATTTATAAAGGTGCCTACCTTCCCGGGAAAATACCGAAACGGGAAAAGTACACAGTACAACACTAAAAATGCATCGGGCGTGCAGCATATCAATTCCGATATATTTTGGGATGAATGTCACGAATGTGAACCCAAAATTTTAGGGTTGGCTCTGGTTTTTGAAATATTCACAAACTTAACTGTTAGCAAAAAGACAGTTTTTTTTTAAATTACTTATTTATTCATATACGAAAATTAAAATTAAAATAATAGTCGACTTTTTCGATTTAAAGTCGACTTTTTCCTGTTTATAGTAAAGGTGATAGACTTTGGGCTTTTAGAAACCCATCAACTTATTTTTATTAGGTAGGATATAATGGCAATTAAAGTGAAAACTTCAGTTATTTACCTATTTTGCAAATCTAGTAAAATCCCTTAATCGGATTTGCAAAATCTTTACATATGATGTAAATTCGTATTCCACTAAGTTCTTTTTACCAAAAGAATCACAACTTCTGCATCAACCTTTGCAGAAAATTCAATCTGAAATACACATTTTACATTTTTTTTTATTTCAAATAAATTTTATATGAAGTTACTATGGCAAAAGGAAATAAAGTACATTTTGGAACATGTATATTTTAAAATCGTTATTTTTCTAAATTTGCACTTCAATTACCTGAAACTTTGTTGAAATTGATTAGAAAATATATGTTTTATATTTCTGAATGGTTTTAGGTGGGTTTTAGATTTGTCACAGACTCCTTAATTTTTAAGTATTAAAAAAGTCTGTCTTTTTCAGGTTTAGTCAATATTAACTTTAAATTAAAATATAAAAAGCAATTTTTTTTGATAAATTAAGTAACATGCGATGTTTACTAAAGGTACAAATTTAAATATTAGATATTCCTTTCATCGCAGATTATTTATTAACGAAATCGTAAAATAACAAAAAAAGAAAATAGGAATTTAAATTTTAAATGCATATATAGGGAATATTATCGCAGCTGTCAAAACGTGCAATATATCAAATTAAAGGGCATATTTCATCATTTTAAAATGTTGCAAAAAAAAAAAAAAAAAATAGCGTTATTACTTTCAATTTTATATTTTTTTTGCAAAAAGTTTCTAAAAAAATCTCATTTTCCTGCAAAACCGTTTTTGCAAATATTTCTTAAACTATAGCTAGTTTTGAGATTCTATGGCCATATTCGTGACCTGCGTCCCAGAGTCTATTGGAAATGATATGGTTTTACTGTCTTATTAAAAGGAAAAAGATTTTTTCTTAAAGATAATGTTCGTTGCCAAATCGCTATATTGTGATTATTTTAACGTGTATGAAAAGAAAATACGATAAGCTATACAGTTATTGTCGCCAAACGGAATTTTATTGTGGGAATGACACCTTAAGGGTTATAGGCATAGTCACTTTTTGAATTTTGAAATGGCTTATAAAACAAATTTTCCATACAAAATTAATTTTATAAAAGTATTATAAGGCTTTCAAATTATTATGCATGAGCACTTAAATATTTACCCTATGGTAGGAAAAAAAAACATAGTCTTATTAGAAAACTACCAGTTGCCAAACGGCTATACTATGAATTTAAGGGTAAAGCACCTAATTAAAGTTTTATCGTTAACCGGGTATTTAATTGAATTGTTTACTTGTTCCAATTAAACATGCAACGTTTTTGATAATTGATGGTGTCCCTTGCGTGATAGGTACAAAATCCATTAAAAGACAATTGATATTCGCAGTATCGTGGCTGAGGCTCGCTTTATTTTTAGGTGGGTTTCCGGCCAATCTGTTCCCAAAGTGGTCCATATTATCCGGTTTTGTAATGGGCAATCCAGGAAGGCTAGTTGAACAAAAGTTTTTCTATTTCGGAGGACGTTCTGTCGATAACGGTCAAATATAATTATTCGTTGTTCTAGCTCATAAAATTTTTGCCTGGAATTTCTGGGAAACAATTTGGACCTACTATAGAATAGCTTCTAAGGATATATAGATGAACTTTTAACAGGAAACTTTAATATCTCGTAAGATGCCAATATGCTAAGAATTTGATAAAGAATTGTCCTTTAAAGGAGTTTTAGAAAAAAAAAATTCCTAACCCTTGATGTGCTATTATTTTTTCAGGAAAATTCAATTAAAAAATAGGCGCACAAAAATTGGTGACCCAAATTAAATTTGTTTCAGAAAAATTTGTTTTCACTGAAATGTGGTAGTAATTCCGTTAAATATATAAATTTTTTAATTTTCTTGGAATAATCGTATACAGCTCTTGGTAATTAGCTCTATCAGTAGTTGAGGAGAGCAAAGTCAATTGAAGTTGACAGTTTCGTAATTTTTAGGAGCAGACAGATTATTTAATCATTACTAAGTTCTATGGCCAACTTTATCAGCCGCAAAGGAAACTAATTTTTCTGGATAATTGTTATACACATTTTTGGACAGTCCAATTTATATATTTATATCCTTTGATTTTCTTTACATATTTGAAAAATATAGCAGATGTCGATTTAGAGAAAAGAAGAAAGAAAATTTTGTAACGGGTTTGCAAAAGCGTCTAATATTTTAGTGGAACCTTGCTTCTACATATTTTATATACAAAAGTACCCCAGCAATTTGTCTTGTTCTTTGGTTGCGTTCGCACGTATCCACTACTCAGCGCACGGTAATAGTGATACCAAGTTATTTGAATTGTATCTTTCAATTTTGACATAAATTGTCGCGCTGTCGCTACGCCATAAAGCCGCATGCTGGTGCGTTACTAGAATCTCACGAAGATAAGCTCGTTCTAATAAACGGAAATACTCCTTCTTTCCGTCAGAACCAGCGATCAAGACAGCTGCATTTTGGGTGCAAATCAGGAAAAAAGTTTTCCATATTTATTTATACAGTTGTAATAAAATTTTTTCATAAAAACGAAGACTGATTAGCTCAGTTCTGAATTATTTGGTTAAAGGTAATCGATTTATCAAGTTTCCGGAAAAGTGTACCATTCCATTTATTAACATTAAACATTAACCACGTTATTTTAGTGACTCACTAAGAATACTTGGTAAACCGGCAAACCTTTAACCTTACCATGGTCAAAGTCTTTCCCTGCTATTGGGGTAATAGTTTCACGAACACCAGTACAAGGACAGAGGAAATCATTTACTTTTGGTCAGAATACCGCGGGAAAACCCATCTTTCCCTATTCGTGAATTAGATAAGGGGAAGGAAAATTCCGGGAATCTTTGAGGAACTCCCTATGGGCTACGTCGCTAGATTAAAGGTTAATTGTTGCATCGCATTATTGGTGTTGTAATCGTCTTTTATGAAATTTATTGCTGCTCCAATAGGAGGTAATTATATTCTCAAATTTCCAAACCAGTTTTTTTGTAACAGCTTTTGATAGTGTATTATTGTTCGTCGTTTTAATTAACTGCTGATATTTGTCATAAGAAGAGGGGGGGGGGTATGGTTGACGTTATGCTTACCCCCTAATTTTGTTGATTTAAAGTGGTACAGATCTTCAGTTCTATTCGTCCAACCCAAGTGCAAACATAGTAACATAATTTACCGAGAAAGAAGAAACTAATTACGAATTAAATAGTGGTTGTGGAGAAGAAAAGGAAAAAGATAAGTTAATTGTATCAAGTGGGAAGGTAAAGAAGAAAATAAATTTTGGATATTCCTTTGGTTAATATTAAAAAAAATAGAAAAAATTTGTATGTAAAAATTTATAGGAAAAAATTTAGAAAACAAAATTTAAAACAACCGGGAATAAGAAAAGAAAAAAAGTTACAAAATAAACGGAATAGTGTTAAACCAGAACAAGAAAAGGAGGAAAATTGTGAAAAAAAGAAAGAATTAATTTATAAGTTAATTTAATAATGTACCATAAATTTATTTTAAAAATTGCACAGGGGCTTAAACAGTAATTTCGAGTGAATATAATATAACGGCACTATTTCACAAAGCCAATAACAAAATCTAAAATCTTTGAAAAAGAAAAGAAAAAAAATTAAAAGAGAAGAGAGGAGAAGGGAAAACAGCAAAAAAAAATCATAAATTAATTACAACACACGAACATAACTGTGGCTTAGTGATAAAAAAAGAAATAGCAATTGGAGAAATTCAAATATTCGAAAGTAGAATAAACGACGAGAACCGTAAATATTAATAGTAAAGAAAAAATTTTAAACAGTGAAAAAATTTAAGTATCGGGAAAAATTATGAAAAAAAACCTCATTACAGTGATAATTATGGATTGGTGTAAATTAGTGTAAAGTGAGCGTAGAGGTTTGAAAGTAGCTAATATTTACAATCTGATTCTTAAAACCTAACAACAACAGGAAAAAAAAATCAAAATTCTAAATAAATAAATAATTTTTAAGGAAAGTAAATATATTAGCTTGCAAACCTTCAAACTCCTAGGGGTAACTCGTATATGAATATTAATTAACGAAAAATAAAACCAAAGGAACTGTTTTTATGTGTGTTTTGGAAAGAAAATAATATTTAAAGACAACCAAAAAGAGAAAAAAATCTTCTTGCTATTGATCAAGCCAACGTAAACAAAGCAACAAGAAACAACTAGATTGCATCCAGCCCTGCATCCACATTGGAAACCGCAGCTAAATGGAAGGCCTTTCATCAACTGCAGAGTAAGTTTTTATTATTTGTTTTGTTCAGTTTAGTGGAAGAAAGAAAATACTGGATTGTCCTTAAGAGAAAAAAATGGTTGTGCTCTTTGAATGAACCGTATCAAAGAGTTACTGGAATCGGTTCAAAGAGTTGTTTCATATACCACATCTTCAAAGTGAAAGAAACAAAAGAAATCAAAGATTTAGTTTTGATAAAACGCGATATCTGTCATTTTGCAAATTATTTGATATCCAGTATTTTGTTTTTTTCTCTTGATCTATTAAGGATCGCAAATCAGACTGTTTTCGCGATAACAAATTTTAACAACCAATACCTTTTCCTTAATTGCATGAGAGTTCGCCAGAATTAATTGAGATTAATTGCCACATTTGAATAATGAAAAAATAAAATTTTCAACCCTCTCAAGTAATCAGATTTCTTTCATCAAAAGTTTATGTAGTGTGCGAAGAACAGTTTGATTGGATTTTTTATTGTTTTTTTTTTGTAAACGCATAATTATTTTATAGTTCTTTTCTTAAGCTTTTGGTAAGAAAGCAAAACGAAACCCTACACTAATTGAAGCCAATCTAGTAAGTCAATCAAGTCGTGTGATTTTTTTTTTCACGTTGGCCAAATAAACAATCAACGTTAAAGTATAACCAATTCGTTTCATACCGTCCGGATACCTAAGGTACGGTTAGTATCGCGGTTGTATATTTTGCAGGCAATATAATATTTGCTAACGCGACTCTGTGCAATAATTAAATAAATTCATGGAGCAAAATACAGCTACAGCTGATAGAATTTAATTAGAAAGTAAGCTGACATGAATAGTTACTTGGAATTTAGTTTAATAGATATTATGGTAATTAGTGATTGGCTACTCCAATTACGCGTAGGATAATTTTATCAGTTTAAGTCCACATAATACTAGAAATAAATGAATTTATTAATGGAATCAAAATAATCAATATGTCGACTTAATTTTAATCTTAGACGCTCCTAAAGGTTGAGAACTGGTAGCTGTATGTACGGGTCCTTTTGTGAAATTATAGGGACAATGACAAAGGACACAGGTTTAGGGAGGGTTGCGAGCCCAGGGACATCTAGGTCCTTTTGAAATATCCATATTTAGTACCTTTTTTTCTAAATTTTATATTCTGTCGCGATTATTTTTCAAATTCAACATTCAATAGTTTACAGTAGTTAGTTTGCCGGCTCATATAACGTTTATTTTCTTCCTTAATTCTGAAGGGACTCTGTAAGAATCTGTGGTGGTGTAGTTTGCTGGATCGGAGTCAAGAACCTCCCCAAACCCTGAAGCTAGCGGAGAGATGGGTCCCGCCGACTCAAGATCCAACGAACCTGGTTATAGGGATCAGTAAATTCATAAAGGGCTGCTAGAAGTCTAGCGGCTGAGTCTAACTTTTATATATAATTTTTCTTTTATTGATCCTAATATATCTTTTGCCCCTTAACGACTCGTGGCTATCGAATTTTATACATCACGTTACAAATTGGGTACCCGCGGTAAATAAAAACAAACAGAAGATAAATAGCAGAGATTCACTGCATCTTGGTTCGTATATTAAACGGGCAAGCTAAATATAAATAAAATATATAACGTCTCCAAATCTGATTCTTTTAAATTTTCGGGATGTATATATTTGAAAATTTTTAATGGAAATACTATTAACTAACATATGAATGCACCTACACGAAGATGTATAAAAATTTATTAAAAAGAATATATGGTTTGAACAAATCTTTTTTCGTTTCAAATATCTTTTTGCAAAACCAAAGAGTATACATAATAAAGAGATTGGGGGGCTCTCTATCACTGAGGAAGCATTTGTTCTATTATGTGCCTTGGAACAGGATCATACTCAAACCAATATCACCCAGCAAACATGGCAATACGAAGATTCTCCGAACATATCGCCAGGAAGAAAACATTTATTGCCGGCAATATCAATTTCGTATTCCGGAAGTTTCCTCCGTCGGAAACAACTGTTACACTAAAGCAATACTTCCAGGCAATATGAAAGCAATAACTCATATGGAAGATAAGAGGGATATCGCTAAATAAACTCCCAGTACAATAAAAAAACGATTTAATTATTCTTAACTTTTCACGAGTTTATTTCCTATATATCTTTTGATTGTTTTTGTACAAATTTAGTTTTAATTTTTTCCAAATTGATAAAAGATTTCAAACAAATTTGCTTTATCTTCCAAATGATACAAAGATGATATTGCCGAAATATTGTCATAAAAAGTTATGACAAAAGATAAAATTTTTTAATTATTTTTTTCCAAATATCGTCGAATTATCCTCCAAGTGATAAAAGGAAGACAATTTTAAAGTAAATACTACTTGATTATTTTCATTCAAATGACAAATAGAATATATCGCTTTAATATCTTCTTGGAAGGTATCTTTTAAATGTTTGCAGGGTCATTCTGTGCGCTCTTTGTATGACTCAAAACATCGATTGTAACCAGGGATGGAAAATAATAATTTAGTTATAAAAATAAAGAATGGAACTATACTATGGAATTATACTATTCCACAGTATTATAGCCCTAGATTATGAATTTTAAAAAACCATACGTAAAAAATTGCAAAATAATATCGGAATGCGAAAAAAGGATTTGGGGTTAAAAAAATTAATTAAAAGATTTACATTCTGCAAACGATGCCAAAATTTTATTTTTTTGCAACTAACCACCAAACTTTGTTTTATGAAATGGACATTATACTCCGTAGATTATAAATTTAAAAAACCGCACTTAAAAAAATGCAAAATAATAGAGGAACGCGAAAAGACTTTGTGGTAGAAAAAAATAATTAAAAACTCAATCAGCGATTAACAATCTGCAAATGAATACAATGACGCAAAAATTTTCCTTTTTGCAAATATTTTTTTCGCGATTTGTTTTTATTTTTTTTGCAAACTAAGCACCAAACTTTTGTGTATAAAATTGGTACTATAGACCCTAGATTATAAATTTAAAAAAACCACACTTAAAAAATTGCAAAATAATCGTGGAAAGCGAAAAAAGGCTTTATGGTACAAAAAATTAATTAAAAAACTTAATCAGCGATTTACATTCTGCAAACAAATATATTGATGAAAAATTTATCCTTTTTGCAAATTTTATTTTTCTCGATTTTTTTTTGCAACTAGCCACCAAACTTTATTGTATGAAGTGTTTATTATAGTCCCTAGATTCTAAATTAAAAAGAAACGTACTTAAAAAATTGCAAAATAAAAGCGGAAAGCGAAAAAAGACTTTGTGGTACAAAAAATTAATTAGGAAACGTAATTAGCGATTTAGATTCTACAAACAAATATATTGATGCCAAAATTTTCCTTTTTGCAAATTTTATTTTTCGCGATTTTTTTTGCAACTAGCCACCAAACTTTGTTGTCTGAAATGTGTATTATAGCCCCTAAATTATAAATTAAAAAAAAAAACGCACGTAAAGAATTGCAAAATAATAGCGGAATTTGAAAAAAGACTTTATGGTACAAAAATTTAATCCCTAGGTTATATATTTAAAAAAACCGCACTGAAAAATTGCAATATAACGGCGGAATTCGAAAAACGCTTTATGGTACAGAAAATGAATTAAAAGAGGTAACCAGCGATCGACATTCTGCAAGCGAATATATTGTTGCAAAAATTTCGCTTTTTGCAAATGTTTTTTTTTCGCAATTTGTGCTAATATTTGCTAATATCTAAATATTTAATTTTTATGTTTTTTAACGAGCCAAAGAGGAAGCTATTTTTTAGTTACTTACATTTTTAAATATGTAAGAGCGATCCAACATTTTTTGGTATAAGAGCCCGATTAAGTGAACCTTTTCCATCCCTGATTAACCAGTCGGAGTTCGTTCCTGTTCCAAGCCGCCTAATATTTTTTCAAATAAAAATTATTGAGAGAGTTGCAAGGCCATTGGCAAAACTAATTGTTCCTGAAACTGTTTCATTATAACTAAAAATATTAGTATGAATGGGGGAATATTTTAGTTGATCTCTTATTTTTAAATAAATGAGTGTTCGTTTAGTTTGACTCCAGATCATAAATTAATATCACTTTCTGTTTAAATTATTTTCAAATCAAATATATCATCTTTCTTTGATTTGAAAATAATTTAAACAGAAAGTGATATTAATTTATGATCTAGAGTCAAGCTAAAAGAACATTCATTTACTTAAAAATATTAGTTTTAAAATCGATTTAGCAAAGGGATAATGCTCTTTGATGACTTCTTGGAACTAGTTCTGAGCGCGACAATTCCCTATAAAAATCACGCTTAAAAGAATAGGTTCTAAAACCGTTCCGTAGAACTAGTACCTGTTTCTCAAACCGTTCCCTAGAACTAGTTCTAAGGGTGTAAATTTCACATAAAAATCATGGCTAACAATGCCAAAGTAGAACTAGTACTGGCTATAAAGAACTAGATGTAGAATTAGTTCTGGAACTGATAAATGTTTTGCTGGGTTATTCCTTGGATTTATTTTTTGAATTTATTTTTTGAATTTAACTTCTCACTTTGTGAAGTTAAATTCAAGAATATTAACCCGGTAAAAGCAAATTGAAAATGTGAACTTTTAATTTATTTTTTAAATTTAACTTCACACGCTTAAAAAGCATGGTTCATTTTAGAAATAAATAAAAGAAAAATTGCAAAATCTGTATTTTTATTTTATTTATTTTAGTTTGTTTATTTTAATTTTAATTAATGAATGTTTTTAGTTTGACTCTAGATCATAAATCAACATATCACTATTTTTTGGACTACCAGTAATGACACCGACTTACTTTCTGGATTATTTTAAAAGATATAATAATGAGCTACGAATAGCAAATTCAAAATAAAAAATAATACATTACCAATAATGACTTAATTTTATCATTTCAGTGTCAGTTTTTTATTTATTTACATAACATAAGAAGATTCTTACAAAGTAATATTACAAACAATTAAAGAGTTCAGGCATTGAATTGTCCTTTTCTACTTAGAAATATTACATAAAGTATTATTACTAGTATTATAAAAATAAAATTTTCTTGTTTAGGCAAAAAGTAACAAAAACCTAATTAAAGCAAAAAAAAAAAAAAAAAAATTTTTTTATATTGAGATAAAACTTAAGACTACGTACTAACAATCAATTCGTTAATATGTACATATTCAGACAATTGACATCTGATATCATAATTGTGCGTGAGTATCGAAATTCTTTGTTCAACCATATCGATACAATTAATAGAGTGCAGCCTTTCAGTAGCAAAGTGCCAAGGAAGATTATAGATCATCTTCAGTAGTTTATTTTAACTTATTTGAAGTCTTTGTTTGTGACACTCTGCCACATCGTGCCATACTGGGGCTCCATAATACATTATGGACATGAAAATAACTTTAAAAATTATGACTTTGTTGTCTTGGCTTAGGGTAGACTTTCTGTTTATAAAAGAGTACATAAGTCTTATAATATTATTTAATTTGTTGATTATGTAAGATATATGAGCACTAAAATTAACTTTTGGGTCCAGGATAATTCCTAAGTATTTAACTTTAGCTTCCCATTTTATATTTGTGTTGTTAAAACAGAGTTCACTTTGGGGAGTAAAACAAAGCTTGCGTCTTCTAGTGAAATACATGGCTTGAGTTTTTTGTGGGTTAATGAGGATTTTCCATTTTTTGAAATATTCCTCTAAACGTATTAGAGCATTTTGGAGACTGTTTATAATGTCGTCAGCCAGTACCCCATGACAGAGAATCGCAGTGTCATCTGCAAATATAGACGAAGAGCAATCAATCAACGTAGGAAAGTCAGATGTAAATATGTTGTATAAGATTGGTGACAGACAGGATCCTTGTGGACAGGCTGCAGATATTGCCATTTCTGATGAACAGTTGCTTCCTACATAGACTTTGTATGTTCTGTTCGTCAGAAAGCTCTGAATAAGTTTTATAATTTCTGAAGGAAAATTAAATTGAATCATTTTATAAATTAGGCCATCATGCCATACCGAGTCGAACGCAGATTTAATATCCAATAATACCATTCCCGTGGACTTCCCAGCATTAAAATTATTTTTGATTTTGGTTTTTATTCTAATTAATGGATGAGACGTATTGTGGCCAGTTCTGAAACCGAATTGCTGTATTGGGAAAATATTGTTTTCATTACAAAATTTAAAAATTTTTTCTTTAACGATTTTTTCTAAGATTTTACTTAAAGACGATAATAAGCTGATTGGTCTAGAAGACAATGGACAAGATGATAATTTGTTCGGTTTACAAATTGCAATAACCTTAGCTTCTTTCCACAGTTGTTAATAATAATAGTCAGATTTTGTATTCCTTTTTTAGGAAGGGCCTTTAAAATTCTGTTACTTATCCCATCAGTACCCGGAGACTTTTTCCTTTTAAGATTTTTTATTATATTTGTTATCTTTTTAGTTGTAACATAATAATCACTATTTATGCTGGCATTGACGTGTTGGAAAGTTTCTAATGCGTTGTCAACAGTAGATATAGTGGCATTGTCGCTTAAGTTGGCTGAAAGCGTGTGGTTTAATTTGAATGTGTTGGCTAGCAATTCACATTTCTCTTAACGAATACCATTGTGTTTGAGAATTGGCATAATATTATACTTCTTTCGCAGTACTTTTGAAATATTCCAAAAGGGAGAAGAATTTTTATCTAGGGATGCCAAAACTTTGCCCCAAGACTTGTTTCTTTCAATAATGAGTTCTTCCTTAACTTTTTTATTAAGTCGGTTCATTTCCATTTTATCATAGTTAAGTCTATTGAGCATGCAACGCCGTCGATAAAAATTTCGAGTCATAATCATATTTTTAATATGAACAGGTAAAGGTTTGTTTTTAGGCAATATAGCTTTTCTGGGAATACTTAGCTCTGTGGCGTCATTAATTATTCTATAAAATGTGTCTATCATAATATTAATATCGTTTCTTTCTATACACTCTACGCTGTTTTCAGATATATTATGATTGATTGATTGTTTAAATTGTGCCCAGTTGGCTCTACCAAAATCATTAACAGAATTAGACGAATTGCAGATTGATTCAAAAAGGGTAATTACCACCGGCAAGTGATCAGAACTTAAATCGTTCAATGCAACAGGTTCAGTGATTTTCAAAGGTATATTGGTCAGGTAAAAATCCAAAGTTGAGGCTTGATATGATTTGTTTGATGGTAAAAGGGTGGGATTGCATGGATACTTAATCCATACATTGTTTAATTAAATTTTTTCATGAAGAATATTTCCCCAGCAGTTGGCACGCAAACATCCCCAAGACCGATGTCTGCTGTTAAAATCTCCTCCCAGTATTAGATTATCGTTGGTGCAGCGTGTAAGCTTTAATATATCCGCTGCAAAATAATTCTTCTTAATGCCGTCAGGGCCAGCTGAACCACCAGGAAAATAGCAGGAATATATGAAAATAGGACCATCGGGCGATTCTAATTTCATACCGATATTTTCAATTAGCACTGTATCTACAATTGGGACTAATTTGTGACGTATAGATTTTTTGACAAAAATAGCTACACCGCCCGCTCTTGAATTATCTCTGTCATTTCTATAGCAGTAAAAAGCATTATTTCTTACAGACACATCTGGAGACAACAATGTTTCTGACAATAAGCAGATATCTATATTATTAGTTAGTACCCGGGTAAAAATTTTAATATGGTGTCTTATATAAATATATCTTATCTGATAAGTTCCCATATACAACCACACACAATTTGATCCGAAAAATGGATCATCTACATGTGTCTAATTATATCAAATTAGATATAATTTGGTACAATTTGATCCGAGATTTGTCCATATCCAGGATATCAAATTATATATACTACCATATAAATACATCTGACTTTATATAATTAAACAAGGTTGGCAACCGATACCGTTATAATACCGTTATCCGTTTCAAAACCCTTTCAAATTGACAACCGATACCGATACCAATACCGAAATTCTTGATTTCAAAAAATACCGGTATTCAAAAACCTTTTCCCTTAATACCGGTGTCGTACCGGTATGGAATCGGTTTTAAAAAAATTGTTTTTTTTCACGTTTTTAGCAAAAATACTAATTTTTTTTAATATAACAATACAAATATAAAATATTTGTAGTGAATCAACTTGTGTTCCTAATAGATTTAAAAAAATGTTTGTGTTTAAAAAATAAAACACTTCGAAATTTTTAATAACTTATTGTTTTTTGTTCATATTATAAAAACATTTCCATAAACTATAGTTATCCTTTATAAAAATTTAATAAAATTGAGTTTTTTATAATTAAGAACGTTTTTTTATATTTTTGTAAATTTTTTCAATAATACCGGTATATACCGGTATCAATGTTTCAATGATCAATGATATGATTAAAATACCGTTACCGATACCGAAACAAATAAAATATCGACACCAATACCGATACCTATACCGTTATTCGTTTCGGTTGCCAACCTTGTAATTAAACCAGATAGTAGGTAGGCTTTTTATGACTGGAAGTTATGCTTAACACCTATTAAGTTGACAATTGAAATTTTAAAGGCCCAAATTTTAGAAACAATAACCCAATGTTTAAAAATTTTTCTACAAAAATTGGTTGTGTTTTATAAAAATGCATTTGAATGCTTTTGTCTTAGGAAACGTACGCATAACATTTTTAATATGAAATTATATATAAAAAAATAACTTAATTTGTTTATGGAGCCTTATATGGTCATATGTGAAGCCATGTTAATTTAAATCTTAATTTACAGATAACTAAAATTTATGTTGAACTATATATTAGTTTGTATAGGATAATATATAAAGTTATATAAAATTACAAAAAAATATTTTTAGTATGGCGTCACATACATTTTTATGTAACTTTGCATGGAACCATATATAATCACATCGATCACTACATATATTTTTATTAATTTCATATGGCTTATGTAGTTATATATGGAGTAAGATTTGGGGACATATACTAGTATCAATTACCATATAAAAAATTTGTTCAAAAAATAATATCAGATGTAGTTGTATATATTGATATGTGTCTTAATGTGACTCCATTCATAGCCAGATATAGCACAATCACATTATACATGACCATATATAACTATTTTTACCCGGGTAGAAAATCAAATAATTCACCTTTTTTATGTCGAATGCCTCTAGAATTCCATATCATTATTTTTGTTGCAAAATTAGTTGAAAATGTTGTTGTTGAAGTCTGAGTCATTATGAAAGAAATTTACATGCTATACTTGACACTACTTCTAGTTGGTCAAGTTTGGATTTACATGCTCTTAATTTATGTATAAGTTCAAATGTTATATTTTTAATCTCATCAATTGAGAATAAATCATTATTAATACTTGTATTTTAAATTAGACCAGCCATTAGCGGGTGGAGCTCCTGAATGAAGCGCAGGAAATTGGGACCCGCTATGAATAGGAACGTGCGATTGGTGGTTCGAATAACTACCACATCTCTGTGATCTGGAGTTTTTGGCATTGATACGTTGTTTTATTTCTATATAATTTTTGCGATTAGGGCAATCAGCTGAAGACGATTGGTGATTACCACTGCAATTGGCACATTTAATAATGTCTGAGGTACACTCATCAGTTCTGTGACCACCAGAGCATTTAGAACAAAAAGATTTTACAGCACAACGTGAGGAACCATGTCCAAACATCTGGCAGTTATAACATTGTGTTATTTTGTTTCTTCTGTTTCTATGAAACTCCCATTTTACTTTAAGATATTCGATAGAAGAATAATTTATTCTAAGCTCTTTAAGAGTTATTGATTGTCGTTTGAAATACACAACATAAAATATGTGGTCAGTGTTTCCCCTTCCTGACTTTTGAACCATTTTAACACCAATGCATTCTAAGCCCATACCTATTAGTTTATTTTTGAGGATAGAAACATTTGGTTTTTCTAATCCAAAAAGTAAGGCTTTGTATGGCCTGTCAGTTTTTGCAGCATACGTGAAAAATTCAAAGTTATTTTTTGATAAGATTTTGGCAATTTTATCAAAATCTTCTTGAGTTTGACAAAGAAGTTTCAAACCAATTGAGATTTTTCTAATAGCATAATTACCCAGTCAGAAATGGCCAGTGCTACAAAAAATCAAGCACTGGCATACCACTGGGTAACCACGGTATTAAAAATATATGACTGGCAGAACATTCATTTGGGACGCTTTGCCAGCGTTTGCAAAAAGCGTTTTACCAGTATTTGTTTTACAAAAATTTCGGTGGTTTATAAAAAAAACCACTGGCAAAGAATTGGCTTAGAGTGATATGCCAAGGTTCACAACCAGTGGTTATCCAGTGCTAGCTAGCAAATGCTACCAGGCGTACAAAAATCAATTCACTGGTAGACAAATGATTTTATAAAAATGCTGACGCTTCGTTAAAAAATGTTTGTAGTCAGAAGGTTCCGAGTTCAAATCCGGTTGCAAGGAAAAAATTTTTTTTTGATTTTTTTTAATTAAAATTTTTTTTTGTTTTATAAAACCAATATTTTTTGTTTGTGGGAAAGCTCCTTCAGGACCCACTTTTCTTTTGCCCTCCCAACACTGGCATACTGGTTACAAAAAATTCTTTGCCAGTGCTATCATTTTAGCACAGCCAGTAGTTGTCCAGCTATTGTCACTCATTTATGTGTTTAGCCATCAAGTATTATATGTCTTGTTAGCTCAGTGGGAAGAGCAATCGTCTGCCAATCTGACGGCCTGGGTTCAAATCACGGCAGGACCAAAAAAATACATATGAACTTTTTTTAAATTTTATTTTGGAAAATATATTTCCAGACCACCTATTTATTGGTTTTGCCAGCGTTTTGCCAGCGTTTTGCCAACGTTTAAAAATTTTGTTCCTCCAGTGCTTTTCCGGCGCTTTTTGAACAGCCGGTCCTTTTGTCTAATGATGTTATCATTTTGGGAATGGGAAAGCACTTTTTGCCAGTACGTGTACCACCTGTTAAAGTGCTTTGCCACCGCTTTCCCGTTTGTATTTTTCTGACTGGGTAGTTATATTACATTTTTTACACTGTTCATGGTATTGCCACTAGAATTAATATTTGTTTTTTTCATTTTAGCTTGCATATTGAGAGCATTAATATCATTTTCACGAGTACGTTTAATTGTTGTTGATTTTTATTTATGTTTTAATTACTTATTCTTGATTTAGTCGAAGCGCAACTACGTCTTGATCACACGAAATTACAACAAGACTGCGATTTTTTTTTATCATTATTCCAAACTTAAATTAATGTTCTAGGATTTTTTGTAAATTTTTTTAAAATCTATTTTTAGACTCAATATTTTTTAACAGTGTAGCCACATATTTTTTGATTTTTTGTATGTTGGAGAGTAAGCTGACTTGTACGCGGCAGGTCAATTATGTTTTTATCTATCAAATATAACATGTCGAGATAGCTCAGATGGTAGAGCTATAGACTGGAAATCTGGAGTCCCAAGTTCGAGTCCCGCACGAAAAAATTTTATTAAAAAAATTTTTTATAATAAAAAAATATTTTTTTATAGAACTTATTTTTTTCAAAATCTATTTTTAGAATCATTATTTTTGTCAATACCGGTGAGCACATAGGTAACGACATATTTTTTGATTTTTCGTATTCTGGTATGTAACTCATTACTTTTCGCGACATCGCCATATAAATGTAATAAGAAATGTAATGATAAAAGTAACTAGTTACCATTACCAGGTATGTAGTTACATAACCACATATCTGGTAATGCTTTTCTACACAGGGAAGGAAAGATGATACAATTTTCACAAGTAAATTACAAAGAATAAAAAATTTGAGAAGAATTCGATAAGGCCAGCAAGACAGTATACGTATTTTCGGCTTTCGCTACAAAGCCATCATCAGTGTCATATGCCTTGACGGGTTAAACTTTGATAATCGTCTACTTATGTGAAAGTTGAAAGCAAATCGACTATGTTAACAACTAGAGTTGCCATTTCCATTTTGAGAAAAGGAGGACGTCAAAAAAGGAGGACATTTGCCTTAAAAAGAGGACATTTTTTTTTTATAAATTAATTTCACAAAAATCAAGAACACGATAAAATATACAAATAAAAATTTATTTTATAAATAAAACAATTCTTATTCCCACTAAAAAAATCACAAAAAACAAACAAACTATTGTTAACTTTATATTAATGGTACATAAATAAATAAAAAAACAACGTTTAACCAATTCTTTGCATACATTTTTAGAAATGTACATTTCTATAATTTCTTGATACGAATTGTAAAGGGTTTCATGAATGTTTTTCAATGCTTCTAATTTGAATTACTATAGTACTGCTGCAGTTCTTCAAATATTCATAAAACTCTTGAAGATTCATATAAAAATTTTATTTGACTCTAATAATATCAGAAATAGAACTAGAAATAGTTTCCGGATTAAATTTTTTTCTGGCATTGATTAAAAACAAAAAAACTTGCCAAAAAAGATCATTCGAAACTTAAAATTAGTAGTACCTGAATAAACAAAAAAAAAGCGCTTTGGACGCCAAAAAGAAATAAATTTAATCCAGAAACTATTTCTAATATTATTAGAGTCTAATATAATTTTGATGTGAATTATCAAGAGTTTCATGAATATTTTTCAACGCTTCCAATTTGAATCAATATATTACTGTCGCATTTCTTCAAATATTCATAAAATTCTTGACAAATTATATTTTACTCTAGTAATTTCAGAAATAGTTTCTGGATTCAATTTATTTGTTTCTGGCGTCAACTGCGCTTTGATTAAAGAAGATAATCGTTCTACGTTGGCATTATGTGCTGGTAAGAACAATTATGTCTGTTTGATCACTTCTGAGAGTAAAAACAATAACAGAAAGCTGAATAGGAAAGAAAACTATGAATTAGCCACACTATAAGCAAGGCCTCTAGTATATTTACGTTTGTAATGTAGGAGTGCATGGGTTCGATTCCTACAGCTAACAGGTTGTTGAAAAAAAAATTATCATATAGAGACAATCTGACAATAAAATATAAACAATAATACAATTTAATGGAAAATCACTGATGAAGTCCAGTGATCCATAAAAAGAGGCAGAAACTAGATCTAGTCTGATTTGCAAATTAACAATGTGTTTATAACTTTTGAAAAAATGTTTATTTTTTTTCTTAACCCAAACCTCCCAGTGTAGAAACGGTAATGACATATCATTATTTTTTGATTCTTTTGAAAATTGAATTTTCTAGATTCTTTTGAAAATTTTTCGAAATCTATTTTTAGACTCAATATTTTTAAAACACTGGTAAGGATAAATGTAACCACATATTTTTTGTATGTTGGCGAGTAAGCTTACTTGTGTGCAGCAGGGCAATTATGTTTTTATCTATTAAATATTACATGTCGATATAGCTCAGATGGTAGAGCTATTGACTGGCAATCTGTAGACCCAGGTTCGATTCCCGCACCAGCAAATTTTATTTAAAAAAAAAGTACAATAAAAAATATTTTTTTTTATATAATTTATTTTTTTTGAAAATCTATTTTTAGACTCATTATTTTTGTCAGTTGTGGTAAGCACATAGGTAACGATATATTTTTTGATTTTTCGTATGCTGGTGTGTAACCATAACTTATTATTTTTCGCGACATCGCCATATAAAGGTAATAAGAAATGTAATAACAAAAGTAACTAGTTACCATTACCAAGTATGTAGTTACATAACCACATATCTGGTAATGATTTTCTACACTGGGCTACTAAATAAAACCCAACAAGTTTTTTCATTTCATAGCAATCATCGTTCTTAATAAAAAAAAAATTGCACCAAATCTTGTTATCAGTCATGTTAATTGAATTTAAGTATTTTACATAATTTTTCAGGATAAGGAATTCATTAAATAAATTTTCACCATTAAAAGCAATGGTGGATCAGCAGTGATCTTATCAGCTCACTGCTGATAAGATTCAAATTTGGCAATTAAAGTAAGTGAAATAACAGTGACAAAACAGCGATGCCAACAATCCAAAAAAAAGTAATGGAGAAAAGTGCAAAAAGTAGGAAAACCCCGTACACTTACTGACAAAGAAGGAGGACTGCCCCGGACGCCCTAAAAAAGAGGACGGTGTCCGGGGAAAAGAGGACGGATGACAACCCTATTAACAATTCAACTTAGACTAACATCAAGGAAATCTAACAACCCAGCTAAAAATCGACATATATGAATACATACAGGTTAAATGTATGTTCATGCATGCTCATAAACATGCATTCATGACCATACATGGATACATAAATCTCCATACATGCATCATATATGAGCACACTTGTGCATTAACGAAATTTGAGGTAATATCTACATGTGTGTACATGTATGAACACACATGAACACGCATGAACATGCATGATCATGCATGTAGATATTACCTCAAATTTCGTTAATGCACATGTGTGGACATACATGATGCATGTATGGAGATTTATGTATCCATGTATGGACATGAATGCATGTTTATGAACATGCATGAACATACATTTAACCTATATGTATTCATATATGTCGATTTTTACCTGGGAATGCTAGTTTTATCCTTGGTTATTATTACTCTTTTTTGCTTTGAACCTTAATTCTTAAGGTATCTCAGCTGATTCTAATCAACTCTGTGTATGATAACCACCAATGGCCTTGCAACTCTATCAATATTTTTTATTTGAAAAAATATTATGCGGCTTGGAACAGGAACGAACTCCGACTGGTTAATCAGGGATGGAAAGGGCTCACTTAATCGCGCTCTTATACCAAAAAATGTCAGATCGCTCTTACATATTTACAAATGTATGTAACTAAAAAATAGCTTCCTCTTTGGCTCATTAAAAAAATTAAAATTAAATATTTAGATATTAGCAAATATTAGCACAAATTGGGAAAAAAAACTTTTGCAAAAAGCGAAATTTTGGCAACAATATATTCGTTTGCAGAATGTCCATCGCTGATTAACTCTTTTAATTCATTTTCTGTACCATAAAGCCTTTTTCGAATTCCGCCGTTACTTTGCAACTTTTTAAGTGCGGTTTTTTTAAATATATAACCTAGGGATTAAATTTTTGTACCATAAAGTTTTTTTTCAAATTCCGCTATTATTTTGCAATTCTTTACGTGCGTTTTTTTTTTAATTTATAATCTAGGGGCTATAATACACATTTCATACAACAAAGTTTGGTGGCTAGTTGCAAAAAAAATCGCGAAAAATAAAATTTGCAAAAAGGAAAATTTTCGCATCAATATATTTGTTTGCAGAATCTAAATCGCTGATTATGTTTCTTAATTAATTTTTTTACCACAAAGTCTTTTTTTACGTCCCGCTTTTATTTTGCTATTTCTTAAGTACGTTTCTTTTTAATTTATAATCTACACTGATAGAATTTTCGTTCATACTATTAATGAATTGATTTCATTAATCTGAATTCATTGATTTAATGAAAAAATTTCATTGAATTAATGAAAAATTCATTAATGTAATGAATTTTTTCATTATATATTTTCAACTAAACCCGTAAGATATGCTATAATTTTTATAAGGGGTTTGAATTTGCTAATTAATGTTCCAGTAATGAACGCTAGGGTTGCAAACTGAAATTATTTAAACATAAAAGTCCAAATAATGACATCATTTTGTTTTGGCTATTTAGATCAATCGGTAACGCGGTAATGTTTACATTCTGGTGATTGCGGGTTCAAGTCGAGTTCAGGGAGATGTGAAAAACGTTATAAATACAAAAAATAAATATATGTACAAACAAAAATAAATAAAATAAATAATAAATAAAAAAAGTAACGCAAAAAAATATATTTTTTTCAATTAGTTTTCATTTAATGAATACGTTTCATTGATTTAATGAACGCGTTCTTTGGGGACTTTTCAATGAAAAAAATCATTGGATTAATGAACAAATTCATTAATACTATGCACAAAATTCTATCAGTGTAGGGACTATAATACACATTTCATACAACAAAGTTTGGTGTCTAGTTGCAAAAAACAATCGCGAAAAATAAAATTTGCAAAAAGGAAAATTTTTGCATCAAAATATTTGTTTGCAGAATCTAAATCGCTGATTATGTACCCTAATTAATTCTTTTTTCCACAAAATCCTTTTCGCGTTCCGCTTTTATTTTGCAATTTTTTAAGTACGTTTCTTTTTAATTTATAATCTAGGGACTATAATACACATTTCATACAACAAAGTTTGGTGGCTAGTTGCAAAAAAAAAAAAATCGCCAAAAATAAAATTTGCAAAAGGAAAAATTTTTTCCTTAATATATTTGTTTGCAGAATGTAAATCGCTGATTAAGTTTTTTAATTAATTTTTTGTACCATAAAGCTTTTTTTCGCTTTCCGCGATTATTTTGCAGTTTTTTAAGTGTGGTTTTTTTAACTTTATAATCTAGGGTCTATAGTACCAATTTTATACACAAAAAAACTAAGCAGTTTGAAAAAAAAAAAAAAATCGCGAAAAAAATATTTGCAAAACGGAAAATTTTTGCGTCATTGTATTCATTTGCAGATTGGTAATCGCTGATTGAGTTTTTTAATTATTATTTTCTACCACACAGTCTTTTTTCGCGTTCCTCTATTATTTTGCAATTTTTTAATTGCGGTTTTTTAAATTTATAATCTACGGAGTATAATGCCCATTTCATAAAACAAAGTTTGGTGGTTAGTTGCAAACAAAGAAAATTTGCAGAAAAAAAATTGCAGAATGTAAATCTTTTCATATATTTTTGAACCCCAAAGCCTTTTTTCGCATTCCGATATTATTTTGCAATTTTTTACGTATGGTTTTTTAAAATTCATAATCTAGGGCTATAATACTGTTGGAATAGTATAATTCCATAGTATAGTTCCATTCTTGATTTTTATAAATTATTATTTTCCATCCCTGGTTACAATCGATGTTTTGAGTCATACAAAGAGCGCACATAATGACCCTGCAAACATTTAAAAGATACGTTCCAAGAAGATATTAAAGCGATATCTTCTATTTGTCATTTGAATGAAAATAATCAAGTAGTATTTGAAATTGTCTTCCTTTTATCACTTGGAAGACAATTCGGCGATATTTGGAAAAATATAATTCAAAAATTTTATCTTTTGTCATAACTTTTTATGACAATATTTCGGCAATATCACCTTTGTATCATTTGGAAGATAAAGCAAATTTGTTTAAAATCTTTTATCAATTTGGAAAAAATTAAAACTAAATTTGTACAAAAACAATCAAAAGATATATACATAGGAAATAAACTCGTGAAAAGTTAAGATTAATTGCGCGGGAAATCGGCTAAGATGATTAAATCGTTTTTTATTGTACCGGGAGTTTATTTAGCGATATCCCTTTTATCTTCCATATGAGTTATTGCTTTCATATTGCCTGGAAGTATTGTTTTAGTGTAACAGTTGTTTCCGACGAAGGAAACTTCCGGAATACGAAATTGATATTGCCGGCAATAAATGATTTCTTCCTGGCGATATTTTAGGAAAATCTTTTTCGTATTGCCATGTTTGCTGGGTGATATTGGTTTGAGTATGTTCCTGTTCCAAGGCACATAATAGAACAAATGCTTTCTCAGTGATAGGATTTGTTCTAATCAATCTCTTTATTATGTATACTCTTTGGATGTGCCTAATCGAAAAAATATTCTCCAATTGTCAATTTTTCTTCCCCCAGACCATTCCAAATTGGAGCATTTTTTTATTCAATTTTAAGACTCTTTTTCACTGAGTGCACCAATGGAATTTAAAGACTAAAAGCGGGCAAAGATACGCAGCAAAACCACACATTAACAAATAATGTGTAAAGTATGGTGTTGCCATAGGGGCCGGTGCTTTACTTTACATGTTACTTCACTGAAGAATTTTACAGGTGATGAGCCCCATGGTAACGTTTGGGGAGGAGATGATAAAGTATTTGATTACTTATGTGGTTACGAGGATAAGAAAAGTAATGGATCTAAAAATAGATTATCGTAAAAAAATTCCTGTTAGCCAAGAACTCTACCACCTAAGCTGGTAAAACTATGACACGCGTGTCAGTAGTGGCACGCGAGTGGATTTTAGGTAAAACGCGACGTTTTATTGGATATTTTCAAAAAATTTAAACTACTAGAAGATCAGCAAAAAATTCAGTTAAATGTTAAATTTCGCTACAAAAATGTGTGATTTAACTCCATAATGTTGAATTTTTTCAAAGATTTTGTAAATCGTCTTTTAAAATTAATAAAACTCTGTATTGCCACCATTTTTTGTTTAAAGAAATATGTTTAATACAGAACTCGCAAATTCGATTATCAGCAAATTCTGGGAAAATTTCTAAAATTCTAGATTGAAAAAAGTTTAAATGTTTCGATGAGAAAATTCCTCATAATCGGAGAAATAAAAAGTACCTGAAAATTGCACAAAAATGGAAAACAACTTGCATTAAAATTGGATCTAAAAAATTAGGTTTTAATTAAAGGGAATATAGGTGCTACGAAATAACCCGCAATGAAATAATAAACATAAGTTCATAATGAAATAACCGCATTTGTTGGATTTTGAAATTGGGATTTGATCGTGTTTCGCAGAGCCATTTAATCTGAAATAGAAAGTTCTCTGTGCAAATCCATAATATACGCTTTTTATTCATTATTTTTTATTCATTTAATGACAAAAACCGCTCGATTTACTTTAACAAAATCAAATTTTTGCCCGAAGCATATTTTTCAACTATTTTTCTTACGTACCCAGAACATTTTTTACAATCGGTAGCCAACCACCCCCATTCTACAACTGGTTACACTGCAACCGATTGCATGGAACTGGTTCCGGAAGCAGTTCCTGGGATCATATATGGAAGGTGTGGGTGATGTAGAATCAGTTCCAGAACTAGTTCCAAACCTGATTCTAGATCCACCGGTTCCACTTTGGAGCCATAGAAGGGGTTGCTTTTGGGACAATTTCAAACCAAAAGATTCGGTGTTAGAATCGACAGTAGAAGGGGTTGTGAATGAAAAGTAGCTATTGTACAACCGATTCTTTGGAGCAGAAAATTCCGTCCGTCCGTCCGTCTGTCTGTCTATGCATTCTTGTGCGCACTCTACAGGTCGCAAATATTAAGATATTTTGATGAAACTTGGTACACCGACTTATGTCGGCCCAAGCACAACGCCTATTGATTTTCGTAAACATCGGTCCATGTTAGACCTAGTGCCCATATAAGGGTCCTACCAAAATTATATTGTTTATACGCTGCAGGTCTCAAATATTAAGATATTTTGATGAAATTTTGTACACCGACTTATGTCGGTCCAAGGACGAAGCCTATTGATTTTGGTGAATATCGGCCCATGTTTAGACCTAGTACACATATAAGGGTCCTACTAAAATTATATGGTTTATACGCTGCAGGTCGCAAATATTAAGATATTTTGATGAAATTTGGTACACAGATCTACGTTGGCCCAAGGACGAAGCCTATTGATTTTGGTGAACATCGGTCCGTGTTTAGACCTAGTGCCCATATAAGGGTGCTACCAAAATTATATTGTTTATACGCTGCAGGTCGCAAATATTAAGATATTTTGATGAAATTTGGTACACCGACCTATGGCAACCTAAGGACGAAGCCTATTGATTTTGGTTAACACCGGTCCATGTTTAGACCTAGTGCCCATATAAGGGTCCCCCCCCCCCCCAAAATTGGCTTGGTTACTAACTGCAGGTCGCAAATATTAAGATATTTTGATG
Organism: Leucophora obtusa; assembly: GCA_949987735.1. Classification (NCBI taxonomy): domain Eukaryota; kingdom Metazoa; phylum Arthropoda; class Insecta; order Diptera; family Anthomyiidae; genus Leucophora; species Leucophora obtusa. The sequence goes on from CATLKA010000003.1 coordinate 93,364, forward strand.
AAATTTGGTATACCGACCTATATCAGCCCAAGGACAAAGCCTATTGATTTTGGTTAACAAAGGTCCATGTTTAGACCTAGTGCCCATATAAGGGTCCCCCCAAAATTGACTTGAGCTTAAGCTTACTCGCCAACATACAAAAAATAAAAAAATATGTGGTTACATATATTCTTACTAGTGTTTAAAAAATATTGAGTCTAAAAATAGATTTCAAAAAATTTTCAAAAAAATCTAGAAACTTATTTTCTATTTAAAATAATGATAAAAATAAGTAAGTAACTCATTATTATATGTTTTAAAATAATGCAGAACCCAGTGTAGAAACGGTAATGACATATCATTATTTTTTGGACTACCAGTAATGACACCCACTTACCTTCTGCATTATTTTAAAACATACTATAATGAGTTACTAATAATGACTTATTTTTATCATTATTTCAAATAGAAAATAATTTTCTAGATTTTTTTGAAAATTTTTTGAAATCTATTTTTAGACTCAATATTTTTTAAACACTGGTAAGGATATATGTAACCACATATTTTTTGATTTTTTGTATGTTGGCGAGTAAGCTTACTTGTGTGCAGCAGGTCAATTATGTTTTTATTTATTAAATATTACATGTCGATATAACTCAGATGGTAGAGCTATTGACTGGCAATATGTTGACCCAGGTTCGATTCCCGCACCAGCAAATTTTATTAAAAAAAAAAACTACAATAAAAAATATTTTTTTTTATATAATTTATTTTTTTGAAAATCTATTTTTATACTCATTATTTTTGTCAGTACTGGTAAGCACATGGGTAACAATATATTTTTTGATTTTTCGTATGCTGGTGTGTAACCATAACTCATTATTTTTCGCGACATCGCCATATAAAGGTAATAAGAAATCTAATAACAAAAGTAACTAGTTACCATTACCAAGTATGTAGTTACATAACCACATATCTGGTAATGATTTTCTACACTGGGAAGGTAAGTGGGTGTCATTACTGGTAGTCCAAAAAATAATGATATGTCATTACCGTTTCTACACTGGGATATGAAGTCTTTTTTTAATATTCTCTCTAAGTGCGCTATAATTTTGAACCACTCGTGTGGAGCCTAGGGACTCTTACTACCAATTTTTTTTCTTCAAGATTAGGGATATAAGTGCCCAAGTAGAAATTGCCGACGGTACAAAAAACAAAGCACTGGCAAAGCGTTGCTTTACAATGGTACAAAAAAAGCATTGCAAAAGCACTAATTTAGAACGCTCTGCCAACCTTTGGAAAGAGTACTTTCCCAATACTTGTTTTACAAAGTTTACCACTGTTTATGAAAAAATACCACTGTTAAAACATCGGCTTAAAACGAATTGCCAACGTTTGGTAAAAGTTTGCCAGTACTTGTTTCACAAAATTTACGACTGTACACACTCTCAAAACAATTCCGTTGTGACAATGGAATTTTTTGCCAACCGAATTGATTCGGTTACTGCAACCTCGTAATTCGGTTGCAGCACCGAATTCAGTTATGGCAACCGAATTCGATTTCAATTCGGTTTCGACAACCGAATTACACTGTGGAACAAATTCAGGTTAGCAAAAGTTAGGTCGATTCTGAGAGTAAGGGGTGAAAATAGAGGCTAAATTAGAAGACCCGTATCGCGGCGTTTGTTTATGTTAGTTCGAATTTTTTTTTAATCGACCTTCGAACTTTGCAGTCAAATGCCGATTTTCAGCATATTGTTTATATGGTTTTTTGGCTATAACTCGTCGACTAATTGATATTTTTTAAATCTGTAAAAGCCAAATTATTGCTAGAGACCTGTGCAACAATTAAAATTTTTTAAAAAATTTATTTAAAAAATTTTTGTGGTGCTTATGAAGCAAAATGTTGGAAAAATTTTTTTTTTATGCTTTTTGAAAATATTTTCCACAAAACTAAGTCTTTTTTGCTTTCTGTTTCAAAAAAATATATTTTTGAAATGTTAGTTAGGAAAAGTTTTAAATAAAAAAATTAAATATATTAAATTAATGATTTGGCCAGTTGCCGTTTAGCAGGCGGCTGTGGATCGCATTGAAAGCAGTTATTAAAGGACTTTTGGGTAAAGAACGCAAAGACAACTACAGGCAATCTGTTGTAAACATGTTGGCAGCTTTCGATGAAATTGGGGTTAATATCCCGGTGAAAAATGCTCATATACACTCGAACATGTTCATATATGGTTTATGTATGGACACATATGAACAAATATGGATTTTTTATGAACATATATGGATTTTATATGAACATATATGGAAGTATATGTGATTCCATATATGGAAAAAGATTTCATATACAGACATATATGGAAGCATCTGTTATTTCATATATTGAAATGGCACTAATATATGGACAAATATGGAAGTATATGTTATTCAATTTATGCCAAAGGGACTTGTATATGAACATATTTGGAAGAATACATTTTTCCATATGTGTAAAAGGAACTCATATTTGGTAAGTATGGAATTATATTTAATGCAATGAATAAAAAAAGGAACATGTAGCGACTAATTTGAATGTCATACATAAATTTATATCTATAGTACAACCTTATAATAAAGAACAGCAAAGTTCGCATGTATTCGCATATATTTAATAAATGTATATGTTCATATATGTCCATATATTAACATATACTTAGGTGTTACCTCATTTTTCGGATCCAAACATATATGGTTGAACCATAAATGTTCATATATGGACATTTTTTACCGGGATGTCGTACAAAATGCATCTTTTGCATCAACTCGCTCAACAGTTGCCAACTGAATCTGATGAGCAAGGCGAACGTTATCACCAAACTGCGCTTCCATTTGAAATAAGTTAACTATAGAGGGTGCATATTTTGAATTCCTAGATTTTTCTAATATCTTTGTCAGAGTGCACAATTTAAGCATGTTAACGATTGAAAACTATTTTCGTTTCAGGTAACTAGTTCCAGAATTAGTTCCAGACCTGATTCTAGATCAACCGGTTCCACTTTGGAGCCATAGAAGGGGTTGCTTTTGGGACAATTTCAAACAAAAAGATTCGGTGTTAGAATCGACAGTAAAAGGGGTTGTGAATGAAAAGTAGCTATTGTACAACCGATTCTTTGGAGCAGAAAATTTTCCTGGGACTTAAATAACAAATGGCGCCCAATAATTTAACTTTTTTTTAACAAAATGAAATAACCATCAAAAATGGAATAACCCCTCAAAAAATGAAATGGCAATATTGTTCAAACTGTTTTAATTTTATTTCATTGGAGATTTTTTCATAATGAAATCATCTCAATACTTAAAGATTAAATAAATCCCTAAAAATTAAATAACCGTCAAACATTTTTACGTCATTTCTTCGATGTTATTTAATTTTTCCCTTCGGGGGTTATTTCCTGGGGTTATCCGTAGCGCTAATAAATATGTACATGTGCGATGATATTTTTAAGAGAAATTTTCCATATTTTAAAAATTTATAAAAAAGGACTTTTAAAAGACAACTAAAATTAAGGTGGCACGCGCGAAATTTTTACAAAAAAAATTTGTCCGTTTCTGACACGAAGCGAAAAAAGTCTTGCCACCCCTGACCTAAGCTATTGAGACGTACAACATTTCATTGCATTAAAAGTAAATAAATTGTTGTTCTTCGTATTTTCGTTCGTGATGTCGAAAAATATATACCTTACTATCATGCTTACAAAAAACACAAAGTACTGTGTCTAAAAATAGATTTTCATTTTCAATATTTTAATCATTATTTTCCGTTTATAAATCATGCAATACGTAACCAGTGAATGGTAATTCAGTACTTTTTGTTTTGAAATAAGGCAGAAGGTAAAGAGCAATGATTACAAGGTAATGCGTGAGTATATCGCACCCATTACCAAAGTTTTGCTGGGTACCCAATATGGTTCTTATAAACTATTCTCAAAATTATAGCGCACTTACTAGCACTACTTTGGTGTTTGGATATCTCGTGAACGACTCAACAGAAAACTAAATTTTTTTTGGATTTATAAACATAATTTGATTTACCACTTAAAAATACAGATACTTACCCAGATAGAAAAATACAAACGGCAAAACGTTGGCAAATAATTGTATATGGTGGTACAAGCGCAGGCAGAGTGTCCGTTTTTCGAAAATTAAAGTACTGGGTCAACCTTGAAATGATAACGTCGGTCTTCGGTTAGCCGTTTATCATTCCGAAAGTTGGCAAAGCGTTGGTAACAATAGTAAAATAAGTGCTCTGCCAATCGGTATTTGAGATCAACGATATTTTATTCAATTCTTCATGAACAAATCTGTAAAATCGCAATCCCGAAAAAAGGAGAAACGTAAATTTTAGTATAGCAGCACTGTATCTAATAAGCGAATACATCTCTGCTTAAAACTACGAATTCAATAGATTTTCACACAAATTTTACCATACACTCTCAGAACAATTCCGTTGTGGCAACGGAATTTTTTGCCAACCGAATCAGTTGTGGAAACCGAATTCCTTTTTAATTCGGTTGCGGCAACCGAATTATCGGTTGCTACACCTGATTTCGGTTGGGGCAACCGAATTACGAGGTTGCAGCAACCGAACCAATTCGGTTGGAAAAAATTCGGTTGTCACAACGGAATTGTTTTGAGAGTGTAAGAACAATTTTCCAGTTTTATCAATAGACTTGAAAACTGGTACTTAAATAGGGTGAACATTAAGTCATCAGTTTATGTATTTATACCCTACACCACTATGTGGTCAGGGTATTATAAGTTTGTGCTGATGTTTGTAACACCAAAAAATATTGGTCCTAGATCCACCTTATGGTATACCGATCGGCTCAGAATTTTTTTTTATTTCGATTTAACGATGTCCGTCTGTCCGTCCGTCTGTCTATGCATTCTTGTGCGCACTCTACAGGTCGCAAATATTAAGATATTTTGATGAAACTTGGTACACCGACTTATGTCGGCCCAAGCACGACGCCTATTGATTTTTGTAAACATCGGTCCATGTTTAGACCTAGTGCCCATATAAAGGTCCTACCAAAATTATATTGTTTATACGCTGCAGGTCGCAAATATTAAGATATTTTGATGAAATTTTGCACACCGACTTATGTCGGCCCAGGGACGAAGCCTATTGTATTTGGTGAACATCGGCCCATGTTTAGACCTAGTGCACATATAAGGGTCCTACTAAAATTATATGGTTTATACGCTGCAGGTCGCAAATATTAAGATATTTTGATGAAATTTGGTACACAGATCTACGTTGGCCCAAGGACGAAGCCTATTGATTTTGGTGAACATCGGTCCATGTTTAGACCTAGTACCCATGTAAGGGTCCTACCAAAATTATATTGTTTATACGCTGCATGTCGCAAATTTTAAGATATTTTGATGAAATTTGGTACACCGACCCGACCTATGGCAGCCTAAGGACGAAGCCTATTGATTTTGGTTAACGCCGGTCCATGTTTAGACCTAGTGCCTCTATAAGGGTCCCCCCCCCCCAAAATTGGCTTGGTTACAAACTGCAGGTCGCAAATATTAAGATATTTTTAATGAAATTTGGATATACCGACTTATATCAGCCCAAGGACAAAGCCTATTGATTTTGGTTAACACCGGTCCATGTTTAGACCTAGTGCCCATATAAGGGTCCCCCCAAAATTGACTTGGTTACAAACTGCAGGTCGCAAATATTAAGATATTTTAATGAAATTTGGTTCGCTGACTCACATTATAGAATATTTTGACACAAGTCCCATTTTAACCCATTCGAATTTCGGATCCAAACATTAGTTGGCTTTTAACCAGACTGGTGTAGGGTATTGTATAGTCGGCATGCCCGACTTTAACCTTTTTACTCGTTTTTACATACAGTCATAAGTTCGCAAAACAAGTACTGGCAAAACCCTTTTTGCAAATGTTGGCAAAGCGCTGCAATCCAATGCTTTGCCATTAGTAATTTTTCATGCACTCTCAAAACAATTCCGTTGTGATAACCGAATTTTTTCCAACCTCGTGATTCGGTTGCCCCAACCGAATTCAGTTGTGGGCAACCGATAACACTTTGAAACAAATTCAGGTTAGCAAAAGTTAGGTCGATTCTGAGAGTGAGGGGTGAAAATAGAGGCTAAATTAGAAGACCCGTATCGCGGCGTTTGTTTATGTTAGTTCGAATTTTTTTTTTTAATCGACCTTCGAACTTTATAGTCAAATGCCGATTTTCAGCATATTGTTTATATGGTTTTTTGGCTATAACTCGTCGACTACCCAGCAAAACCTTGGTAATATGTTGGTATTACAGAATACATTACTTGGTAATACCATACCCCATGCTCCTTGCAGGAGTAAAAAGGAACAAATATATAGATATTATACCATAGCCCTTACCATTGCATTATTTCATAACTAATATGTAATGTCTTACGTATAATGTGCTGCATAACTACTGGGTAGTAATAGCAACTTATTACCAATGATATATTAAAACACCTCAAAGAAAAGAGTTACTTGTAATACAAACACGAGTTCTAAATAATAGCAGCGACTTATTACAGATGGAATATTTTAAAATCGTAAAATAAGGAGTTACTTTTAATGTGATACGTGATCACTCAATATAAATAGCCACTTGTTACCGATGGTGTATTCAAATACCTCAACATAAGGAGTTATTTGTAATGCGATACATGAGTGTTATTTTCTATTTAAAATATTCAATACAAATAATTTATATGTTTTATACATACTGACTGAAATATCTTTTATGTTTTTTGTTAACTTTATTATTAATCCTGAGTAATTAAATATGAATATGCTTCGTTTTATCATTTATAAAAAACCAACAGGATAACGTCTTATATTAATTTTTTTTGTAAGAAGTAAGTATATATTTTTATACAGTAAGTGAGCGCATAATTTTAATGTGTTATTTCAGACCTGTTTGTAACACAATTTTTTTGGCCTTACGTTAAGCTGTTATGTAAGTAGTATTGTGCCCAGTATCGGTTATGTAAGTGGTTACGTAACTCCTAACATGTAACATTAAAGTAACATGTTCTTATGTTGTAACCTAGCCCTCTTTTGGAAAGTACATACCTCCAATGACATGCCCTTGTTAAAATAATAGCTGTTGGAATAGCAAAGTAAGAGGTTACATACCTTTATTTCTTCTTACAAACCTTATTACCAGGTAATAGAAAGTTTTGGCTGGGTAATTGATATTTTTAAATCTGTAAAGCCAAATAGAGACCTGTGCAATAGACCGTACCTCAAAAAGAAATTTCGCCGTACGCCCTCTAATATAAAGTAATTTTGGAAGGCGATTTAAAAAAAAAAAATTTTTTTTTGCCGAACGTAGGGATCGCCTTTTTTAATTTTTTGTTATAGCTTTAGCATTTAAAATCGGATTTTAAAGTGTGATATATCGATTTTTTTGCCTCGAGGAGACCAGTGTTTTGCTATATAGTAAAAATCCAATTAAAAAAATTTAAAAAGGCGACCCCTACGTTCGGCAACCAATATATAAAAAAAATTTCTACTGGGTTTAGCGAAAAACTTCCTTAGCAAAAGTTTAATGATTTTTTACGTGCTTTAATTTTCTAACATTAGGGGAGTACATTAGGGAGGTAGCAACTGAGATCTGGTGGGTAACTACTAGAACGGGATACTTGAGCTCAAAAAACACTGTTCTCCTCGAGACTAAAACATCATGTATCACACTTTAAGATCCGACTGTAAATGCCAAAAATATAACGAAAAATGTAAAATGGCGACCCCTACGTTCGGCAAAAAAAAATACAAAATTTTTTTTTGAAACCTCCTTGCAAAAATACTTCATATTGGAGGGTGTACCGCGCACTTTTTTTTTTGCCTGTAAGGTGGTACGCTCTACAGTGCAACAATTTAAATTTTTAAAAAATTGATTTAGAAAATTTTTGTGGTGCTTATGAAGCAAAATGTTGGAAAAATTATTTTTTTTTCATGCTTTTTGAAAATATTTTCCACAAAACTAAGTCTTTTTTGCTTTCTGTTTCAAAAAAATATAATTTTGAAATGTTAGTTAGGAAGAATTTTAAGTAAAAAAATTAAATAAATTAAATTAATGATTTGGCCAGTTGCCGTTTAGCAGGCGGCTGTGGATCAACATCACTGCTCTCTCTAATATCTTGGTCATCATCGATAGGTCGATAATTTCGTCCAACAGATTTTCTGGAATTTCATCTTTGTCTTCCCCTTCTTCCTCTTTCTGCTCGTCTTCCTCTTCTTCAAAGGTGTTTTTATACCACCAACAAATTTCAGCGAGTATTGCATGTGGAGATTTTTTCCTCTGTACCTGAAACGAAAATAGTTTTCAATCGTTAACATGTTTAAATTGTGCACTCTGACAAAGATATTAGAAAAATCTAGGAATTCAAAATATGCACCCTCTATAGTTAACTTATTTCAAATGGAAGCGCAGTTTGGTGATAACGTTCGCCTTGCTCATCAGATTCAGTTGGCAACTGTTGAGCGAGTTGATCAAGATGCTGATGCAAGAGATGCATTTTGTACGACATATTAACCCCAATTTCATCGAAAGCTGCCAACATGTTTACAACAGATTGCCTGTAGTTGTCTTTGCGTTCTTTACCCAAAAGTCCTTTAATGACTGCTTTCAATGCGATCCACAGCCGCCTGCTAAACGGCAACTGGCCAAATCATTAATTTAATATATTTAATTTTTTTATTTAAAACTTTTCCTAACTAACATTTCAAAATTATATTTTTTTGAAACAGAAAGCAAAAAAGACTTAGTTTTGTGGAAAATATTTTCAAAAAGCATGAAAAAAAATAATTTTTCCAACATTTTGCTTTATAAGCACCACAAAAATTTTCTGAATAAATTTTTTAAAAAATTTTAATTGTTGCACAGGTCTCTAGCAATAATTTGGCTTTTACAGATTTAAAAAATATCAATTAGTCGACGAGTTATAGCCAAAAAACCATATAAACAATATGCTGAAAATCGGCATTTGACTGCAAAGTTCATAAACAAACGCCGCGATACGGGTCTTCTAATTTAGCCTCTATTTTCACCCCTTACTCTCAGAATCGACCTAACTTTTGCTAACCTGAATTTGTTCCACAGTGTAATTCGGTTGTCGAAACCGAATTGAAATCGAATTCGGTTGCCACAACTGAATTCGGTTGCTGCAACCGAATTACGAGGTTGCAGCAACCGAATCAATTCGGTTGGCAAAAAATTCCATTGTCACAACGGAATTGTTTTGAGAGTGTGTACAGTCGTAAATTTTGTGAAACAAGTACTGGCAAACTTTTACCAAACGTTGGCAATTCGTTTTAAGCCGATGTTTTAACAGTGGTATTTTTTCATAAACAGTGGTAAACTTTGTAAAACAAGTATTGGGAAAGCACTCTTTCCAAAGGTTGGCAGAGCGTTCTAAATTAGTGCTTTTGCAATGCTTTTTTTTGTACCATTGTAAAGCAACGCTTTGCCAGTGCTTTGTTTTTTGTACCGTCGGCAATTTCTACTTGGGCACTCGTATCCCTAATCTTGAAGAAAAAAAATTGGTAGTAAGACTCCCTAGGCTCCACACGAGTGGTTCAAAATTATAGCGCACTTAGAGAGAATATTAAAAAAAGACTTCATATCCCAGTGTAGAAACGGTAATGACATATCATTATTTTTTGGACTACCAGTAATGACACCCACTTACCTTCCCAGTGTAGAAAATCATTACCAGATATGTGGTTATGTAACTACATACTTGGTAATGGTAACTAGTTACTTTTGTTATTACATTTCTTATTACCTTTATATGGCGATGTCGCGAAAAATAATGAGTTATGGTTACACACCAGCATACGAAAAATCAAAAAATATATCGTTACCCATGTGCTTACCAGTACTGACAAAAATAATGAGTATAAAAATAGATTTTCAAAAAAATAAATTATATAAAAAAAAATATTTTTTATTGTAGTTTTTTTTTTTTTAATAAAATTTGCTGGTGCGGGAATCGAACCTGGGTCAACTTATTGCCAGTCAATAGCTCTGAGCTATATCGACATGTAATATTTAATAAATAAAAACATAATTGACCTCCTGCACACAAGTAAGCTTACTCGCAAACATACAAAAAATCAAAAAATATGTGGTTACATATATCCTTACCAGTGTTTAAAAAATATTGAGTCTAAAAATAGATTTCAAAAAATTTTCAAAAAAATCTAGAAAATTATTTTCTATTTGAAATAATGACAAAAATAAGTCATTATCAGTAACTCATTATAGTATGTTTTAAAATAATGCAGAAGGTAAGTGGGTGTCATTACTGGTAGTCCAAAAAATAATGATATATCATTACCGTTTCTACACTGGGTTCTGCATTATTTTAAAACATATAATAATGAGTTACTTACTTATTTTTATCATTATTTTAAATAGAAAATAAGTTTCTAGATTTTTTTGAAAATTTTTTGAAATCTATTTTTAGACTCAATATTTTTTAAACACTAGTAAGGATATATGTAACCACATATTTTTGGATTTTTTGTATGTTGGCGAGTAAGCTTACTTGTGTGCAGCAGGTCAATTATGTTTTTATCTATTAAATATTACATGTCGTAATATTTTTTTGGAAAAAGTAACCTTTTTCCAAAAAAGTACCTTTTTCCAAAAAAAGTACCGTTTTCCAAAAAAGTAACTTTTTCCAAAAAAAATTCCTTTTTCCAAAAAAAGTACCTTTTTCCAGAAAAAAAGTACCTTTTTCCAAAAAAAATACCTTTTGGCAAAAAAAGTACATTTTTCAAAAACAAGTACCGTTTTCAAAAAAAGGTACCTTTTTCCAAAACAAAGTACCCTTTTCCAAAATAAGTACCTTTTTCCAAAAAGGCACCTTTTTCCAAAAAAGTACCTTTTTATAAAAAAATCTAAGTTTTCCAAAAAAAGTACCCTTTTCCAAAAAAATACCTTTTTCAAAAAAAGTACCTTTTCCAAAAAAGTACCTGTTTCCAAAAAAAGTTAATTTTTCCACAAAAATACCTTTTTCAAAAAAAGTACAAATAAAGTACTTTGTAAAAACAAAGTATCTTTTTCCAAAAAATTTCGCTTTTTCCAAAAAGTACCACTTAAAAAAGTAGCATTTAAAACAATATAATTTCAAAAAAAGTACTTTTTTTCCTCCCCCACGGATATCTCCACTAAACCAAAGTTTCTTGATATTCGGCATAGACATGCGCTAAGACGGGATTTTTGCGTTGGAGGAGGAACCTACTACTTCTGCGTTGGAGGAGGAACCTACTACATACAGAATTTTAGGTCTATATATCAATTTGGCCAGCCCGTCAAGGGGGAAGTTTTTTCCCTTTTTACCACTCCCGGTATGAATTTCCAAAAATACCGTCTTAGGAAAGGTCTACATTAGAGAAGGAACCCAAATATCGAATTTAAGCTCCCATTTCCAACAGTTTGGGCAGGCGGTAAAGGGGGAGACTTTTCCTGTTTTGACCCTACCTGTGAAAATTTCCAAAAATGTCATCTTACCAAATTTCAACTTCCTAACTCCAGCGGTTTGGGCAGGCCTTTAAGGGGCACTTTTCGCTTCATTAATCCCCATTTTTGCAATGTCCCTGTCCAAAATTCCAAAAAGCACCTTCCCGATAAGTGAGCCCATACTCCAAAGAACACATGTTTTACATTTCAGATTTCTAGCCAAATTTTACTATTTGTGCCCCTCTCGGTAGGAATTTCCGAAAATCCATCAACAGGGAATTTCAGCTTCGTAGTTCCAGCAGTTTGAGCAGGCTGTCAAGGGGAAACTTTTTCTTTTTTTGTCCCTCCCGGTTGGAATTAGGCTGGAAGAGGAACCTAACTACTGAATATCAGTCTCCTACTACCAGCAGTGTGGACAGGTCGTTAAGGGGCCACTTTCCCTTTTTGAGCCCCCATTTTACAACAACCCTGTCCAAATTTCAAAAAAGTATCTTTCTAATAAGTTAGCCCATACTCCAGGGATCCACATTTTAAATTTCAGGTTTCTAGTCGAAGGGGTTTTTACAGGCCACCAAGGGGAGGCTTTTCTTCTTTTTGCCCCTCCCTTTTGGAATTTACAAAAATTCTATCTTCGCGGCTATCTGAGATGGATGAGGAACATTCATACCAAATTTCAACTTCATTGCCTCAGCGGTTTGGGCAGGTCGTTATTGGGGACAGTTTTCCATTTCAACCACCATTTTTACTATGTTCCTGTTCCAAAATAGAAAAATTACGTTGCCGGTGAGTTAGTCCTACTCGAAGGAATACATATTTAAAATTTTAGGTTGGCCAAAAGGGATTGGGCAGGCCGTCAAGGAGGAGACTTTTCCCCTTATTTCCCCTCCCGATAGGAATTTCAAAAATTCCATCTAAGCGGATGCCTACACAGAAGGAGGAACTCACATACCGAATTTTCTTTTGGGATATCCTGTAGGGAATTCCAAAAATACAAACTTAGTCGAAGTCTACTACAGTGGAGGAACCTTTATACCAAATTTCAACTTCTTACCTCCAGGGGTTTGGGCAGGGACTTTTCCAATTTGTGAGACTGTTTATGGGGAGACTTTTCCCCTTTTTGCCCGTTCCGGTAGGAATTTCCAAAAATCCCGTCTTAGCGCATGTCTATGCCGAATATCAAGAAACCTTGTTTTAGTGGAGGAAAAAAAGTTCTTTTTTTGAAATTATATTTTTTTAAATGGTACTTTTTGGAATAAGCGAAATTTTTTGGAAAAAGATAGTTTGTTTTTACAAAGTACTTTATTTGTACTTTTTTTGAAAAAGGTATTTTTGTGGAAAAATTAACTTTTTTTGGAAACAGGTACTTTTTTTGGAAAAGGCACTTTTTTTGAAAAAGGTATTTTTTTGGAAAAGGGTGCTTTTTTTGGAAAACTTAGATTTTTTTATAAAAAGGTACTTTTTTGGAAAAAGGTACTTATTTTGGAAAAGGGTACTTTGTTTTGGAAAAAGGTACCTTTTTTTGAAAACGGTACTTGTTTTTGAAAAAAGTACTTTTTTTGCCAAAAGGTATTTTTTTTGGAAAAAGGTACTTTTTTTCTGGAAAAAGGTACTTTTTTTGGAAAAAGGAATTTATTTTGGAAAAAGTTACTTTTTTGGAAAACGGTACTTTTTTTGGAAACAGGTACTTTTTTGGAAAAAGGTTACTTTTTTTGGAAAAAGGTACTTTTTTATCCCCTTTTTGCCCCTCCCGATAAGAATTTCCAAAAATGGCGTCTCAACGGACGTCTACACCGGTCGAGGAACATACATACCAAATTTCAACTTCATAGCTCCAGCAGTTTGAGCAGGCCGTCAAGGGGAAGACTTTAGGTTAGGTTCCTCTTCCAGCCTAATTCCAACCGGGAGGGACAAAAAAAGAAAAAGTGTCCCCCTTGACAGCCTGCTCAAACTGCTGGAACTAGGAAGCTGAAATTCCCTGTCGATGGATTTTCGGAAATTCCTACCGAGAGGGGCACAAATAGTAAAAGTTGGCTAGAAACCTGAAATGTAAAACATATGTTACTTGGAGTATGGGCTCACTTACCGGGAAGGTGCTTTTTGGACAGGGACATTGCAAAAATGGGGATTAATGAAGCGAAAAGTGCCGCTTAAAGGCCTGCCCAAACCGATGGAGGTAGGAAGTTGAAATTTGGTATTAAAGTTCCTCCTCTATTGTAGACATCCGCTAAGATGAGATTTTTGGAAATTTCCACAGGTAGGGTCAAAAACAGGAAAAGTCTCCCCCTTAACGGCCTGGCCAAACTGCTGGATCTAGGGAGCTTAAATTCGGTATTTGGGTTCCTTCTCCAACGTAGACGTCCCCTAAGACGGTATTTTTGGAAATTCATACTGGGAGGGGTAAAAAGGGAAAAAACTTCCCCCTTGATAGCCTGGCCAAACTGCTGGATATAGAGACCTAAAATTATGCATGTAGTAGGTTCCTCCTCCAACGCAGACGTCCTCTAAGACGGAATTTTTGGAAATTCCTACCGGGAGGGGTAAAAACGGAATAATTCTCCCCCTTGATGGCCTAACCGAACCCTTCGGCTAGAAACCTGTAATATATAATATGTTTTTCTTGGAGTATGGGCTAACTTATCGACAAGGCATCTCTAGGACTTTGGACAGGAACGTGGTAAAAATGGTGGTTCAAAAGGGGAAAATTGCCCCCCCCCTCTTAACGTCTGCGTCTTTAGCTAGAAACCTAAAACTTAAAAAACAAGTGTATATGGAACACTAAAATTAAGAAACTAAATAGGACACGAGTGGAATTGAAACACTACACAAGTGGAATGAAATGGATATAAACGTTGAACGAGTGGAATTGAAATTATAGACAATGCAAATGGATTGGAAGAGGGAATTACCTGTTCAAACACTATCCACGGAATATGAAACTTATGTAGCATTGAAACATACTCTCGAAAAAGTTAAACAAATTTTCTAAAAGAGAAAAAACTTAGAAAAGGAATGGAACTTATATATTCCGATATTTAAATTTCATGTAACGAAGCACCGGTGGAAGAAACCGACGCAGTAAATTTTCCAACTGAATTTGTGAATTTACTTGAATTGCCAGGTCTACCTTTACATATACTGGAATTAAAAAAAAAACTTAAAGGCACGCTAACAACCCTGCTTTACGTTATTTATTTTCATTCAAAACACAAATGAACAAAACTACTTACGGGTCTATCTACCTAAGTTCGCACTTTACCAAATTATCTTAACATACACACGTATATTGCAATTTATTATGGATTCATTACTAACAATCCACTTTCATGAGAAAAAGTGATCAAATATTTATTTATTTTAAACCCATTGTTGTGCAGAATTATTTATTTGTGGTGACTGGGTGAAGGCTTTTACTATATAAAAATTGTACTTTAAATAAAAAGCGAATTTAAAAAAAATTGTCGGGGTGGGGGGCTGTGCCTAAACTTTAAGGCACGCTAACAACGTAGCGGGCTGCGCCCGCTAGTATCATTATAAAAAAGGTAAACATTTAGATTTTCATGTTAAAATAAATATTTTTTTACAAAAATCTCAGTTTAACGTTGAAACACTAGCCGTTTTAGTTATTTGTCTACCAGTTTTTTTTTGTGATTCGCTTAATTTTTATTTTTTTTACTTAATAATACAAACATTTATTTTTTTGGAAATATAATATTCTATTTTTAATATTTTCTTAAACTAATGTGCCTTGTCATGACCAAAAACAACATTTCCTCGAAATCCGCAAAAATCCAATCGACAAGGTAAGGGTTAACGTTAATTATTTCGTCCAAAAATTTTACCATAGTAACTTCAAACATTATGTTATAATATTTCAAATCACATTTCCTAAAATTAATTGGTAGTAAGCAACAAATTGACTTCTTTTGTAAATTAAAAAAAAAAAAAGCTGGGGTCATTTTGGGCACTAGGTCCACATGGGTTAATGATGTCCAAAAATTTTTTTTTGTCAACCTTGGGTAGCGATGATAAAAAAAAACAACTAACATTACAGAAGTAGCTAATTTTTAATTTTAAATATTTTATGACAGCAAATAAGCCGTGTTATCACCAAAAAAAGCAATTTCCTCTAAATCCGTAAAAATCAAATCGTTGCCCTACCCAAGTGTGCCAGTGGATATTTTTAAATTTTTTTACTTTCATTCTCTAAGGTGTTCTAAACAAGCTACTGGACTCTAAACCTCAATTTTTTCGGTTTCGTTGAAGAAAAAATTTTGAAATTTGAAATTAGAGATTTCAAAAACGTCCCAAAAATTTTGTCCGCGTATGACGTCATCTTACGATAGGTTTACGACATCCAATAAAAAAATCTTGTTCCTTGAGTCTTTTAAGTAAAACTCAAAAAAAAAATTATAACTTAGTAATCGATTTCAAAAATATTTATGACGTGTGGTCGAATTTCTCAATGAAGTAATAATTTAACCTTTTTTGTCTGGGGCATTATTTATTACTGGGCTGGTTCTTAACCGAATTTGAATTTGTATACCTTTTTGAATAGATAATTATCTCTTTATATCAAATAATTTAACATGTAGAATAAATTTTTTTCCCATAATTGAAAAATTTACATAAGTCTCGAAAAAAAGTCATTTTTTCCCCATATAAACGCATTTGCAATTTTCAATCGCTTTGAGCGACCTCTAAACATTTTTCGATTGGCCCAAAACTTCGTATTTATCACTTTTTTGGCCACCCAAAATATATATATTTAGGGCCACCCTAATATATATATGTGTATATGGATTCCTTTCGTTCCTACAAGGAGCATAGGGCCTCGACGTGGTGGGTATGCAGTTCATCTATAAATGATGTCTACCTTCACATATATGTATTATTCCATGGGTGGGGGCAAAATTTGAAAATGTTGCACTGTGTAATATATACCCAGCGTAAAAAGAGATGCCGAAGCAGTTTGACATAAACACTAAAGATTTTAACATTGAGTTGTCATAGGAGAGGAGAACTCCGACTTTAAAATTTTTTCAGTACAATTAAAAGTTAAGAAAAATTCTTCACAAAAAAAATTATATTTTTTTTATTTTACAAAAGTTTTTTTATTGCAGCCACCGGGTAGCGAACTTGCGACCTCACGATTGGTAGTCGCTGAGCTCTACCGCTGAGCTATTCTTTGATATGAAAGTTGACTAGCATAAAAACACCACTTTGTTAATGTGAGATATTGTTCCTTATTCTCTTCAATAAAAGTACTTATTAAACAAGTGTAAAAGGTGCACTCAAATTCAATATTGGTTTCAGTACTATTTTTACGGGTACATAAAAATCAATTTCTCACCATTTTTTTTATATACATATATGTTCATATTTTTAAAAATTTTAAAATTAAAAAAATATTGAATTTAAACAATTTAATTATAAATATTAAAAAAAAAAATAATAGAATAAAAAAAAATTAAAAAATATTGGTCCCGCCGGGAATCGAACCCGGGACCCTCTGTTTGAAAATGCCAAATTATACCAAAATCATTTTTTACGATCACTTTTAGAGCAATTACTCTTTAGAAGCAATACTTAAGTGATTTTTTGGATGTGGTTAAGAAGTAATTCTAAAAAAGCTGTAAAAATGTAATAACGGATGTTTGGGAAGCAATGAAAGAAGTGATTTTTTTAAGTTGTTCAGAAGTAATTCTAAAAAAGCTGTAAAAATGTAATAACGGATAGTTGGGAAGCAATGAAAGAAGTGATTTTTTTAAGTTGTTCAGAATAACTTCTAAAAATGCAGTAAAAATACACTAACGGATACTTGTGAAGCATTAAAAGAAGTAGTTTGTAAAGCACTACTTGCAAGTTTTTGCTGGGTAACTGCAAGAGTAAATGAAGTAATCAACGTCGATTTTATGCAGCGGATGAAGTTGTGGAATTGCTTAACGCATGTGAAAATGATGAAACCCACCAATTAGCACCACCAGTATACTCTGTGTCTCCTGTATCAAATAGTATGGTTCCGCCACGATTTGAAGAAATTCGGATTTCACAAACAATATTCGGCAACCAAGCCGTCACGATCCATCATATGATCGAGAATATAAAATTCAACCAACTTTGAACAGTTACAATTCGTCATTTGGTTGAGCTATGAGTGAAACCAATCTAAAGTCAATCGATATATCTTCACCTAAATTGCAAAAGGGCGTAACAACACTTTTTTTGCAATACATTAAATATATATTTATTTTCTTGACTATAGACTTTTTTCTGTATATAAGTTTAAATTTTTGTAGGGACATGTATTTAGGCTAGTGCATCATAATTAATCAAAAACCCGAATTTTTTGTTGTTACGTCGTTCTGCATTTTAGGCGACGATATGTATACTTAAAACAAATATCTTAGTCTTCTTGTGTTTGGTTGAATAAATAGTTCATTTAATTTTATTGATTTTTTTAATTTAATGAAAAAAACAAAACTATAAATCTTCTTCTTTGTTTACCTTTGACGACCAATGTCCCATGCTGAATTTTTGCCCTGTAAGCAAGAAAACAAAACTATTCCCAATGTTCTGGTATTTCTGTAAACAGGCGGCACAGTTCCGTGCTACATCAAAATTTTGGTCTTTCAAAACCAACAACATCTGAATAAACGACATCCAAAAAAGATGAACAAAAAAACTTATTTTTAAGATTTTGGGGTCAATTAATTAGGCGCTAAGAACACCTAAGGCCCAATTATTTGGTAAAATCTGAAAGCAAAAACTCTCTTCTATTAACAGAAGTCAGCTTAAAAAAAATCGGTTGAAATATGTGGAAAATATAATAAATAATAAAAATGGGACATATATCAACCATTGGTCTTCAAAGGGTTAAGAACAAAATGCAAACACATCATTTTCACACACTGAATAAGAATATTTTGTAAAAATAAAGTCAGTTGATAAAAAACCCACAAACCCTTGTGTTGTATTTAACTCAGATATAACTTAATCACATTAATATGACTACACGTAACTATTTTTACTAGGGTTATTTAAATGATACGATATATCAAAGTATACATATGT
Source organism: Leucophora obtusa (assembly GCA_949987735.1). Taxonomy (NCBI): domain Eukaryota; kingdom Metazoa; phylum Arthropoda; class Insecta; order Diptera; family Anthomyiidae; genus Leucophora; species Leucophora obtusa. The sequence goes on from CATLKA010000003.1 coordinate 111,950, forward strand.
ATAGCATATATCATATATTATCATATCTGGAACTGTATTAAAAATTTTGATCATGAGGTACCATATATGTTTAAATGACAATGTATTGTTTAAATGGCACCATATGTGACCTTCTCCGAGAAAAGGGACATAGTGCGTGAAAGTGAAGTTTTGTTTTGTGCATTTAAAGTTTCATAACGCATTACACTTTGAACACACTTTGAACACACCTTCAGTTGGGAGATGCGATTTGGTTCACTCAAATAAAAAAGTTTGTGAAAAAAATTGTAAACAGTTTCCAATCGCACTATACTATTTGTATACTGATTATTAGTACAATTTTTATTTTTAGTAATCATCTTTGCTATTCTCTTATTACAAATTACGCATTTTTTTACTAATTTTCGCTGCTGATTTCAAAAAAACATTTTACTAATTTTTTAAAACCGAGTGCTAAATTTAGCAGAAAAATATACTAATTTAAAAAATTTTTTTTTTTGATCTTTTACAATTCTTGTTTAGTTTATATTTGTTACTATTGATATATCCTTAGTTTAGAAATAACACCCAGATCATTTTATTGCATCTCCAATGCATAAAATGGCAATAACTGGAGAACCATTTGCAATTTTGACTCCAAATTTCAAGTACGATGAAGTAGTTATACGCTTGTTACAATCGAAATAATTTTTTTTTTTAGATTTTACAGTCTTTTTATTTTTTAGTACAATTTTTTGTTAATTTCAGCAGATTGATTTTAAATTACAGTTTACAGCAATTTACTGAAATTTAGTAGCTGCAACTAATTATTTATACTAATTTCATTGTACTAAAATTATAATATTTAGTAAGTTTTTTAACTGATTTTAGCAAATCGATTTTGAATTGCATTTTACATAAATTTTACTAAAATTAGCGGCTACTAATTTTTTCTACTAATTTTATTGTACTACAGATCAGCAGACATGTGTTGCTAAAATTAGCAAAAAATACCGCTGGCTCAAAACAGTTAAATTTCCCGTAATAACACCAAAATTTTCAGTAGCCATTAAAGACTTTTTTGGTTGAGTGTAGGGTTAGTTATGATTGGGGGGAAATCTAACTCATTTCATCTTATTCTACACCCTTTTAGGTACCAGAATCCACTCTTAAGTCCAAACACGTTTTTTGACACACTAGGTCCCTTTTCTCGGAGAAGGTCACATATATAATAATATATGGTTTAAATAGCACCATATATGCTAATATATTGCTTAAATAACACCACATATAAATATATATGGCAATATATAAAAAAAAGGAAATGGTGGCGGTTCACACAAAATATAACCAGATTTATAAAATTAACGTCAGATGCATAAATTTAATTGCAAAGGCAAAACGAAAGCTAACTAGGGAGGAATCTTCAGAGTCAAACACAGTGGTTCCCAAACATGGGACTTCGTTTCCAATTCAAGCGTGTGAAGTTGAGGTTTTCGATGGTACTTATTCACAATGGCCCACCTTTAGAGACTTGTTTACCGCAATTTATATAAATAATGAGCGTTTAGATCCTGTGGCTAAATTATGCTGCCTTTTCCAAAAGACAACTGGTGATGCCCGTGCAGTAAATGCAAATATTAGCACTACTGCAGAAAATTTTGAAGTTGCCTGGGAAAATTTAATTGAAAATAGGCGCGTATTATTTAACGAACAGATGACAGCGTTATATGCGTTGCCTCCATGCCAGGGCGAGTCCGCGACTGAAATTAAAGGGCTCCAAAGAGGGCTCCAATATTATGTCGATTTTAAAATTATACAAAATTGATGTTGAAGCGTGGGAACCACTGTTTGTATTTCATTGCTCAATTAGGCTCCCGGTGTTGTCTTTAAATCTTTGGGAACAATCCGTGAAAAATAAAAAGGAAATTCCTAAATGGAGTGAATTTAATGAATTTTTGACCGACAGATATCAAGCCCTTGAAAGTGTTGAAAAAATGCGTGCCAGTAGTTCCCAAACTTTTGGTCAAATAAATAACACGAATGCCAATAAACCCAAACAATTTAAAACACATCATACTAAAGTTTATATTGCTCAATGCAAATTATGTAAGGAAAATCATGCTATAAGCAAATGCCGTAAATTTTTAAATATGGATAATAAAAATCGCGCAGAAACATTGAGAAAATTTAATTATTGTTTTTATTGTTTGAAAACTGGTCATATGTTTGCTGATTGTCCAAATTCTACTGGTTGCTCAAAATGTAGTAGAAAACACCACACTCTTTTGCACAAGGAATTCATAAAAAAGGGAGGCCAACGAAACCAGTCGAATAATGTGTCTCAAGGAAATAGTGTGGCTAGTGATAACATTCCGTCGACTTCGGCTCAGGCTAGAATACAGGCCATTTCGAATACAAGTCCGTCTAATGTTGTTCAAAGTCATTATCACTCTGTGGCCAAAAAAGTTATGCTTGGTACTGCGTGGGTTAATATTGTTTATAAAGGTGCTAGTTGTAAAGTAAGAGCCTTAATTGACCCATGTTCTGAAGAAAGTTTTATATCACGAAAAATTCAAAAATTATTAAAACTGCCAACCGTGCCTGTGTCAGCTGATGTTACAGGTCTGGGCTGTGAAGTTGTCAGTAAAGTTGAAAAAGTGACAACTTTTCTATGTTTTCAATAGTAAATCCAAATCTTTCTATTGAAATTGATGCGTTGGTGGTATTACCTCAAGTAACTATAGTTACCCCAACGCAAAGTTTTAATCCTACCGCGATGATGAATCTACCAAATTTGAAATTTGCTGATCCGAAGTTTTACGAAAGAGGTCCCATTGATATGCTTTTAGGCGGAGAATCATATCCAGCGATTTTGTGTAAGGGAGTTCAGCATGGTATTTTTAATTCATTAGTAGCTCAGGAAACAATATTTGGCTGGATTGTAACTGGCCCTACGAAACCGCTGCGTCCAGTTAGTAGATCTTTTTTCACTACAGTTGCGATTGATGATCAATTGTCAAAATTTTGGGAGCTTGAAGAAGTCTCGCGTAAGCCTGTAATCTCGGAAGGAGATAAGTTATGTGAGGAGATTTTTCGGTCCACTACTTTGAGAAATACAGAAGGGAGATACATAGTTGATTTACCTTTCAAAGCTGATTTTTATCTCTTGTCCCGAATAGACACATAGCTCTAAGTCAGTTTCTTAGAAACGGAAAATCTTTGCTGAAAAAGCCTGAAAATAAGGGTCTGTATGATGAGGTTGTAAAAGAATATTTAACTTTGGCACATATGGAAAAAATTGAAAATCCTGTAGTTGGCCCGAGTTATTATTTGCCACATCATGGCGTTTTTAAGCCTGAAAGTACCACAACAAAATTGAGAGTGGTCTTTAATGCTTCAAGCATTACATCCAGTGGGACAAGTCTGAATGACATTTTGCACGTTGGCCCCGTGCTTCAAAAAGATTTAGTTTTTCTGATTTTAAAATGGCGATTTTATGAATTCGTTTTTAATGCGGACATTTCAAAAATGTACCGGCAAATTTTAATTAACCCTGAACCCTCTCGTTTTCAACGAATTATTTTCCGTGGATCTCCTGATGAAGAAGTGCAGGATTACCAGTTGAAAACTGTTACATTTGGCGAAGAAATTTTAGATGGATTGCCCGCAGATCATTTGTTAACTGAAAATTTCTTATGTTTTGACGAGGAAAGCTACGCAAAAACTCTGGGAGTTCGCTGGAATGCGTCAGCTGATTATTTTTATTTTACGACGGAGAAAATTCCGCTCAAATCTGCTTATACTAAGAGGGAAGTTATTTCTATAATTGCAAGACTTTTTGATCCCGCTGGTTGGTGAGCTCCAGTAATTATCACCGTAAAAATTTTGATGTAGCAAATGTGGCTCGATAAAATTGACTGGGATGAGAAAATTAAACCAGCGGCTTTACAAAATTGGCAGTCTTTTGTTTCTCAATACAACGATATTGATACAATTACAATTCCACTTTGGATTCAATATTCTCCAAATGCTCATATTGAATTTCATGGCTTTTGTGACGCATATCGGAATTGGCGTATGCTGCTGCTTTATACGCAAGGGTTCAAATTGGTGTAAAAATTTTTTCAAATCTGTTGACTTCAAAATCAAAAGTCGCCCCAATTAAAAAACCGTCGATCCCTCGCTTAGAATTGTGTGGTGCTGTGCTTTTAGCAAAACTGGTTGACAGTATTATGCCACAATTCAATTTAAAAGAATCTTCGCTGTATTTTTGGTCTGATTCAACGATTGTTTTAGCATGGCTGAAAAAACCTCCATGTAGTTGGAAAACCTTTGTGGTTAACAGAGTTGCAATAATTTTGGAAAAAGTTGGTAATAAAAAATGGGCCCATGTAATTTCTCAGGATAATCCCGCTGATCTAGCAACCCGGGGGCTGATCCCATCGGAGTTGAAATCTTGCAAGCTGTGGTGGCATGGTCCTGAGTGGCTCAAATTACAAAAATCTGCGTGGCCGGCGTTGCCCCCTGATTATGAAACGACAGAGGAAATGAAAAGTATCCAGGTTCATGTTGCTAGATCGTCTGAGAATGAAGATATTTTGGATCGCTTTTCCAGTTTGCCCAAAGCTATTCACGTAATTACATACATTCTTCGCTTTTTTAATAATGCTCGTTTAAAAACTCGCAAAACTATTCACTCTGTAAGGCTCTCTGCTGAGGAGTTAAGATTTGTAAGGAATCGTCTTTTTTCGTTGTCCCAGCAGATATATTTTCCTAAAGATTATAATTGCTTGGCTGAAAATAGGAAAATTGAATCTAGTAGCCCTTTGTTGACGCTTACGCCGTTTTTAGATGAAAATAAAATTATTCGTGCCAATGGTCGTCTTACTTCAGCATCCAGTCTCTCGTACTATGAAAAATATCCCATCATTTTGGCCTATCGCAGCAGATTAGCTCGCCTGTACGTCGATTTTGCCCACAAAATGACTCATCAACTGAAATATACATTTGAGTTTTCTACCCTGTTAGCAACGATAGAATCGTGCCTTAACTCTCGTTCACTTGGCCCTTTGTCTGAAAATATCGGAGATTTGTCTGCGCTTACTCTTGGTCATTTTTTAATTGGTTCGGCGATGCTTACTCCGGCTGAACCCGAAGAACTCACATCCGCAGTTAGTCTTCTCAATCGTTGGCGAAAGATAAAGGCAATGCAACATGAAATATGTCGGTGCTGGAAAGACGAGTATCTGAAAGAATTGCATAAACGCAGCAAATGGAAAACACCTCAAATGGATCTGCAAGAAAACGACCTTGTGGTGCTTCGAAATGAACCACTTTGCCCCACTGATTGGCGTTTAGGTCGTATAGTTAAAGTTTATCCCGGCTCAGATGACCGAGTGCGAGTTGTCGATATTAAAACTCAGAATGGAGTTGTCAAACGGCCAATTCATAAATTGGTTTTATTGCCACGTTGTCCTGAAAACTAAGTTCCCTTGCTCCACGTTTTTCCTTGCACCATTTTTTCGTTATAATTTAACGTTTATATTTACTTGCAGCACAATATGAGCGATTTGAGATGGTTCAACACGAATTATGGTTGCCCCATATGCACTCGATTGCACGCCATGCACCGATGTATGCGTTTCTTTGAAGCCGAAAATGGCCTTTCTGTTAGTTACTTGGCCCAGCCCCCTTTTGCTTCGAGATTGCCAAAGCCTTGATTGCTGCAAACGTTGTCGTCAGAAGCATAACACGTTGCCTCAACCAGTTGCCCAAGGAGCTTGAACGGGCCGCTGAGGGCAAACCCATATAAATTTGTATACAAGAGACGAATTTTGGCGATGCTGATTTTGGTGAAGGTGTGGATGAAACCGATCCGGACTACCTTGATTATTAGTGCGAGGAAGAAGGTGCGTGGCGCAAAATAAAATCACAAAATGTATATAACTAATTTTTATACTGTAACTGTTTCTTAAGACCCAATTTGAATTGTATAATAGTCCTCACTTTTTTTGCTCATCGAGCACGTATTAATTTTAAAATCATTGCCATTTATGAATTTGTATTTTCTTAAACCTAGTTAAAAGTCTTATTAAATTTTAATGATCTGCTTTATAATTTGAATTTAATATGTACACCACCACCTACACCACTATGTGGTCAGGGTATTATAAGTTTGTGCTGATGTTTGTAACACCAAAAAATATTGGTCGTAGACCCACCTTATAGTATACTGATCGGTTCAGAATTTTTTTTTATTTCGATTTAACGATGTCCGTCTGTCCGTCCGTCCGTCCGTCTGTCCATGCAATTTTGTGCGCACTCTACAGGTCGCAACTATTAAGATATTTTGATGAAATTTGGTACGCAGACCTATGTTCGCCCAAGGACGAACAAGTTTGATTTTGGTGAACATCGGTCCATGTTTAGACCTAGTGCCCATATAAGGGTCCTACCAAAATTATATTGTTTATACGCTGCAGGTCGTAAATATTAAGATATTTTGACGAAATTTGGTACACAGACCTATGTTAGCCCAATTACGCAGCCTATTGATTTTGGCGAACATCGGTCCATGTTTAGACCTAGTGCCCATATAAGGGTCCTACCAAAATTATACTGTTTATACGCTGCAGGTCGTAAATATTAAGATATTTTGATGAAATTTGGTACACAGAGCTATATTGGCCCAATAACGCAGCCTATTGATTTTGGTGAACATCGGTCCATGTTTAGACCTAGTGCCCATATAAGGGTCCTACCAAAATTATACTGTTAATACGCTGCAGGTCGTAAATATTAAGATATTTTGATGAAATTTGGTACATAGACCTATGTTGGCCCAAGGACGAAGCCTATTGATTTTGGTGAACATCGGTCCATGTTTAGAACTAGTGCCCATATATGGGTCCCCCCAAAATTATATTGTTTATACGCTGCAGGTCGCAAATATTAAGATATTTTGATGAAATTTGGTACATAGACCTATGTTAGCCCAAGGACGAAGCCTGTTGATTTTGGTGAACATCGGTCCATGTTTAGACCTAGTGCCCATATAAGGGTCCTACCAAAATTATATTGTTTATACGCTGCAGGTCGTAAATATTAAGATATTTTGATGAAATTTGGTACACAGACCTATATTGGCCCAATAACGCAGCCTATTGATTTTGGTGAACATCGGTCCATGTTTAGACCTAGTGCCCATATAAGGGTCCTACCAAAATTATACTGTTTATACGCTGCAGGTCGTAAATATTAAGATATTTTGATGAAATTTGGTACATAGACCTATGTTGGCCCAAGGACGAAGCCTATTGATTTTGGCGAACATCGGTCCATGTTTAGACCTAGTGCCCATATAAGGGTCCTACCAAAATTATACTGTTTATACGCTGCAGGTCGTAAATATTAAGATATTTTGATGAAATTTGGTACACAGACCTATATTGGCCCAATAACGCAGCCTATTGATTTTGGTGAACATCGGTCCATGTTTAGACCTAGTGCCCATATAAGGGTCCTACCAAAATTATACTGTTAATACGCTGCAGGTCGTAAATATTAAGATATTTTGATGAAATTTGGTACATAGACCTATGTTGGCCCAAGGACGAAGCCTATTGATTTTGGTGAACATCGGTCCATGTTTAGAACTAGTGCCCATATATGGGTCCCCCCAAAATTATATTGTTTATACGCTGCAGGTCGCAAATATAAAGATATTTTGATGAAATTTGGTACACAGACCTATGTTGGCCCAAGGACGAAGCCTGTTGATTTTGGTGAACATCGGTCCATGTTTAGACCTAGTGCCCATATAAGGGTCCTACCAAAATTATACTGTTTATACGCTGCAGGTCGTAAATATTAAGATATTTTGATGAAATTTGGTACACAGACCTATATTGGCCCAATAACGCAGCCTATTGATTTTGGTGAACATCGGTCCATGTTTAGACCTAGTGCCCATATAAGGGTCCTACCAAAATTATACTGTTTATACGCTGCAGGTCGTAAATATTAAGATATTTTGATGAAATTTGGTACATAGACCTATGTTGGCCCAAGGACGAAGCCTATTGATTTTGGCGAACATCGGTCCATGTTTAGACCTAGTGCCCATATAAGGGTCCTACCAAAATTATACTGTTTATACGCTGCAGGTCGTAAATATTAAGATATTTTGATGAAATTTGGTACACAGACCTATATTGGCCCAATAACGCAGCCTATTGATTTTGGTGAACATCGGTCCATGTTTAGACCTAGTGCCCATATAAGGGTCCTACCAAAATTATACTGTTTATACGCTGCAGGTCGTAAATATTAAGATATTTTGATGAAATTTGGTACATAGACCTATGTTGGCCCAAGGACGAAGCCTATTGATTTTGGCGAACATCGGTCCATGTTTAGACCTAGTGCCCATATAAGGGTCCTACCAAAATTATACTGTTTATACGCTGCAGGTCGTAAATATTAAGATATTTTGATGAAATTTGGTACACAGCCCTACATTGGCCCAATAACGCAGACTATTGATTTTGGTGAACATCGGTCCATGTTTAGACCTAGTGCCCATATAAGGGTCCTACCAAAATTATAATGTTTATACGCTGCAGGTCGCAAATATTAAGATATTTTGATGAAATTTGGTACACAGACCTATGTTGGCCCAATAACGCAGCATATTGATTTTGGTGAACATCGGTCTATGTTTAGACCTAGTGCCCATATAAGGGTCCTACCAAAATTATACTGTTTATACGCTGCAGGTCGCAAATATTAAGATATTTTGATGAAATTTGGTACATAGACCTATGTTGGCCCAAGGACGAAGCCTATTGATTTTGGTGAACATCGGTCCATGTTTAGAACTAGTGCCCATATATGGGTCCCCCCAAAATTATATTGTTTATACGCTGCAGGTCGCAAATATTAAGATATTTTGATGAAATTTGGTACATAGACCTATGTTGGCCCAAGGACGAAGCCTATTGATTTTGGTGAACATCGGTCACTGTTTAGAACTAGTGCCCATATAAGGGTCCCCCCAAAATTGGCTTGGTTACAAACTGCAGGTCGCAAATATTAAGATATTTTAATGAAATTTGGTGCGCTGACTCACATTATAGAAAATTTTGACATAAGCCCCATTTTAACCCATTCGAATTTCGGATCCAAACAATACACCAGACTGGTGTAGGGTATTGTATAGTCGGCATGCCCGACTTTAACGTTTTTACTCGTTTTATTATTGTATTCGTGAGCTTGATTGGCAGCAACAGCAGCAACAAGTGGTGTAAAGAAAAAAGAAGTGAAAATAAAATTAAAAACTGAAATTATAAAAAAAAGAAAAAAACCATAGAAACTGTGAAATTAAATAAAGATTTTAATAGTTAAAAAGAAAACGTGTAGAAAATTAAAAGATATTGTAAATTGTTAAATAAAAGAAAGGAAAGTTAAAGAAATAAAGAAAACTAAATTGTTAAAAAAAAGAAAATTGTTAAATTAAAGAAGAATTTGTGATCTGTAGTTGAACAAAAAAGAATGGTTATAGAAATAAAACCAAGTGCTGAACTAGAATCAAAAATAGAAAAGAAAAGGAGTTGTTTTTTATTAAACGAAAAGTAAAAAGGTAAAGGAGTTACACGAACCTGCGCACCATCAACAGACAACCACATCGTAGCCCGAAAGTTACAGCCCCCACGTACTGACCCCAACAATAATTATATATGGTAACATTTAAACAATATATAACTATATATGGTGCCAGTTAAACTATATATTATCATATATGGTGGCATTTAAGAAATATATGGTCATATATGGTTCCTCATGAATAAAATCTTTAATACAGTTGCAGATATGATAATATATGATTCTATATATAGTGCCATATATATTTATATATGGTGCTATTTAAGTAATATATTACTATATATGTTGCAATTTAAACCATATATTATCATATATGGTGCCATTTCAACAATATATGCTTATATATGGGACCTCATGAACAACATTTTTAATACAGTTCCAGATATAATAATATATGCTACTACCCGGTGAAAAATGCTCATATACGCTCAAAAATTTTCATATATGGTTTATGTATGGACACATATGAACAAATATGTATTTTTTATGAACATATATGGATTTTATATGAACATATATGGAAGTATATGTGATTCCATATACCAATAAAATTGTATCAGGTCAAAAATCTGATACAATTTCATCTAAGTAACACATAATTTAATCAGGTCAGATCTAAACTGATGCAATTAGATAAAAACTGATAAACAACTGATACAATTTTATCGAGCCATTTTTCGGATCAAATGGTATATGGATGACTCTAAGTTATATATTACCATATAAAGCTCCATATTGTTTTTTTTTTAATAGGGAACATACCATATATGGTGCCATTTAAACAATATATTGTCATATACAGTGGTGACCACGAATTTAAGGACATTCAAGTTTTTTTTTTAATTTTATTGTTGTTGCCTATATTTTTAAAGATCAAAATAGTGGCTAAATTCGCTATTTAAGCCAAGGAGATGGTTCAGAGAATTGTACAGAATTTTAACGTAATGTTTGTTTTTTCATTTTGTCACTTGTTTTAAGTGGGCGTGGCTTTCAACGAAAAATTAGCGATATCATCCTTTTATCAAATTTCATAGTAAAATTTAGGCAGTACTGATCGGTTCTACACAAACTGTATATTTTTGGAAATCCCATAAAATTTCCTTAAGTCTTGCATTATTTTTATCTACAAATAGTCGCCAGACTTAAAATTGCAGCTCTTTAAACATGACCAAATTTTTCTTTGCTTTTAGCGATTTTAAAAGAAAGTTAACAACACTGAAATTTCAACATGAATGCTTTTTACCATAACCTAGTGTCTTCAAATGCAATGAAGAATCTCGACTGATTTGTTACATTGTGGTAAGAAAAGCATAAAACTATTTACTTTAAAATTTCAGTGCTGTTAACTTTCTTTTAAAATCGCTAAAAACAAAAAAAAAATTTGGTCATGTTTAAAGTGCTGCAATTTTAAGTCTGACGACTATTTGTAGATAAAAATAATGCAAGACTTGAGGAAATTTTATGGGATTTCCAAAAATATACAGTTTGTACAGAACCGATCAGTACTGCCTAAATTTTACTATGAAATTTGATATACTATTAAATCAGTTTCTTCGCTCTCCTGAAAACCTGTTAAAACCAAAAACATAGCACTACTTGCAGGCAAACTACTAGTTAATATCAGACCAAGTTCGAGATTAACTAATATATTCGAGATTAATATATTATTTGATCAAAAACAATTTTTTTATATGTTTTACTCAATTTTTTCATTAAGTTAATATTTTATAAGCTTTTTTTACTTCTAAAAGTTTTTTTTTAATTTAAAAAATCTATTTTAAAAAAACTAATATTTAAAACCATGGACTATTTATTTATTAACCCATTACGAGCCGAATGGGTTAATAAGTCTTGGCATGTTGCATATCATTGGAAAGTATTTCAAGTGCCTTTCCAACGATATATATATTTTGTTCTGTTACGATAAGTTTTGAGTGTAGAAATAAGCCATTGAATATTATTGTAGATCATCTTCATCTACATAAATCGGGAACTATGGGCCTCTAACAAAAAAGAAGTGCATTGCCGGGCTAACCATTAAAATTTTATTTAAAATAAAAGAGAGCTTAACATATTAAAAAAAAAATTCTAAGTCCAAAGAAAATTCCCATATTTGATAAAAAATTATCTAGTCTTTAAAGAATAACGGATTTATACATTAACGTCTTTAATAGTTACTTATTATCGACAGTAGCCCTCGGCTAATAGTCAGGCATGTGATGAATATCGAAAACGATCTGATTTTCAATGGTTAATATTTTACGATCTGTACAATACCAATTCTTTTCTATTTCCTAATTTAGATGTCCGGAGTCAAATAAAACGATAAATAATAATTTGAAGCCAATTTTATTTTCGCGAAACTAATTATTCTAGATTGAAAAACTTTTCGTTTTCGATTTTCATCACACCCCAGAGCGTGTAGGACCCAAAATCCTGCTGCCCTCCAATAAAAAGTTTTTTTTATCATTTAAATTTAATCATATCGTATTGTATTAATTTATATCCAATTTTATCACAACAAAATTCGGATATAAGTTTATCATTTGATATAACTTTGTATCCTTGTAAATACAATTATATCCGATTTGATACAATTTAATATAACCATTTTTCGGATGAAATTATATCCAGTTACATATTGCAAATATATCCATTCACATATATTTTATATAAACTTTTTACTCGGGTAGTTTTAGATGTCAATCCCCAAATATATTGATGTTTCTAATTCGATCTTCCATTTTAATACCGAAATAAATTGCTGAATTTAATTCGATCTGCAATTTATGGGATAAATTAAGATCCTACCAAATCCCCAAATATATCACTGGATTTAATTCGATCTGCAATTTATCGGAAAAGTTAATATATTACGCAATCCTGAAATATATTACTGGATCTAATTTGATCTGTCATTTTTTGGATAAATTTAGATCTTACTTAATCCCCAAATATATTGCTGGATCTAATTCGATCTGCCATTTTTCGGATCAAATTAGATCTAAGTGTATCCACAAATATATTGCTGGATCTAATTCCATCTGCCATTTTTCGGATCAATTTAGATCTAAGTTTATCCCCAAATATATTGCTGGATCTAATTCGATCTGCCACTTTTTCGGATCAAATTAGATCTAAGTTTATCCACAAATATATTGCTAGATCTAATTCGATCTGCCAAAATTGAGATCGAATTAGATCTAAGTTTATCCACAAATATATGGCTCTATCTAATTCGATCCGCCATTTTTCGGATCAAATTAGATCTAAGTTTATCCACAAATATATAACTGGATCTAATTCGATTCGCCATTTTTCGGATCAAATTAGATCTAGGTTTATCCCAAAAGATATCATTGGACCTCCCAATTTTGAGATATAACTTGATCTTAGTTTATCCCCATATATACAATCGGATCTAATACGATATCATTGGACACACCCAATTTTGAGATCTAATTGGATCAGCTATATATTACAGCAGATCTTAAACAATATCAAAGTGGATATGATTAGATATTGCGCGAGATCAATTATTTTTATTTGTGGATAAACTTATATCTAATTTGATCTCAATTTTGGCAGATCGAATTAGATCCAGCAATATATTTGTGGATAAACTTAGATCTAATTTGATCCGAAAAAGTGGCAGATCGAATTAGATCTAGCAATATATTTGGGGATAAACTTAGATCTAATTTGATCCGAAAAATGGCACACGGAATTAGATCCAGCAATATATTTGTGGATAAACTTAGATATAAATTGATCTGAAAAATGGAAGATCAAATTAGATCCAGCAATATATTTGTGGATTAACTTAGATCTAAATTTATCCGAAAAATGGCAGATCCAATTAGATCCAGCAATATATTTGTGGATAAACCTGGATATAAATTGAATAGAAAATTGGCAGATCAAATTAGATCCAGCAATATATTTTGGGATTTAGTAAGACCTAATTTGATCCGAAAAATGGCAAGTCGAATTATATCCAGCTATATATTTGTGGATGAACTTAGATCTAATTTGATACGAAAAATGACAGATCGAATTAGATCCAGTAATATATTTAGGGATAAACTTGAATCTAACTTTATCAGAAAAATGCCTGATCGAACTAGATCCAGCAATATATTTGCGGATAAACTTGGATATAAATTGATCCGAACATTGGCAGATCAAATTAGATCCAGCAATATATTTGGGGATAAACTTGGATCTAAATGTATCAGAAAAATGGCAGATCGAATTAGATCCAGCAATATATATGGGGATAAACTTGGATCTAAATTTAACCGAAAAATGGCAGATCGAATTAGATCCAGCAATATATTTTGGGATAAACTTGGATCTAAATTTATCAGAAAAATGGCAGATCGAATTAGATCCAGCAATACCCTACGGGAAATTTTAACAAACTGTCACCGAACTGGCCCCTTTATATGAAATAGACTGGTCACTTTTACATGGCGTTGTCATAGGACGGGGAAATTGACCCCTTGTGACATGTCACAAGCCATGTCAGTAGCTATTAAAGACTTTTTTGGTTGAGTGTAGGGTTAGTTATGATTGGGGGGAAATCTAACTCATTTCATCTTATTCTACACCCTTTTAGGTACCAGAATCCACTCTTAAGTCCAAACACGTTTTTTGACACACTAGGTCCCTTTTCTCGGAGAAGGTCACATATATAATAATATATGGTTTAAATAGCACCATATATGCTAATATATTGCTTAAATAACACCACATATAAATATATATGGCAATATATAAAAAAAAGGAAATGGTGGCGGTTCACACAAAATATAACCAGATTTATAAAATTAACGTCAGATGCATAAATTTAATTGCAAAGGCAAAACGAAAGCTAACTAGGGAGGAATCTTCAGAGTCAAACACAGTGGTTCCCAAACATGGGACTTCGTTTCCAATTCAAGCGTGTGAAGTTGAGGTTTTCGATGGTACTTATTCACAATGGCCCACCTTTAGAGACTTGTTTACCGCAATTTATATAAATAATGAGCGTTTAGATCCTGTGGCTAAATTATGCTGCCTTTTCCAAAAGACAACTGGTGATGCCCGTGCAGTAAATGCAAATATTAGCACTACTGCAGAAAATTTTGAAGTTGCCTGGGAAAATTTAATTGAAAATAGGCGCGTATTATTTAACGAACAGATGACAGCGTTATATGCGTTGCCTCCATGCCAGGGCGAGTCCGCGACTGAAATTAAAGGGCTCCAAAGAGGGCTCCAATATTATGTCGATTTTAAAATTATACAAAATTGATGTTGAAGCGTGGGAACCACTGTTTGTATTTCATTGCTCAATTAGGCTCCCGGTGTTGTCTTTAAATCTTTGGGAACAATCCGTGAAAAATAAAAAGGAAATTCCTAAATGGAGTGAATTTAATGAATTTTTGACCGACAGATATCAAGCCCTTGAAAGTGTTGAAAAAATGCGTGCCAGTAGTTCCCAAACTTTTGGTCAAATAAATAACACGAATGCCAATAAACCCAAACAATTTAAAACACATCATACTAAAGTTTATATTGCTCAATGCAAATTATGTAAGGAAAATCATGCTATAAGCAAATGCCGTAAATTTTTAAATATGGATAATAAAAATCGCGCAGAAACATTGAGAAAATTTAATTATTGTTTTTATTGTTTGAAAACTGGTCATATGTTTGCTGATTGTCCAAATTCTACTGGTTGCTCAAAATGTAGTAGAAAACACCACACTCTTTTGCACAAGGAATTCATAAAAAAGGGAGGCCAACGAAACCAGTCGAATAATGTGTCTCAAGGAAATAGTGTGGCTAGTGATAACATTCCGTCGACTTCGGCTCAGGCTAGAATACAGGCCATTTCGAATACAAGTCCGTCTAATGTTGTTCAAAGTCATTATCACTCTGTGGCCAAAAAAGTTATGCTTGGTACTGCGTGGGTTAATATTGTTTATAAAGGTGCTAGTTGTAAAGTAAGAGCCTTAATTGACCCATGTTCTGAAGAAAGTTTTATATCACGAAAAATTCAAAAATTATTAAAACTGCCAACCGTGCCTGTGTCAGCTGATGTTACAGGTCTGGGCTGTGAAGTTGTCAGTAAAGTTGAAAAAGTGACAACTTTTCTATGTTTTCAATAGTAAATCCAAATCTTTCTATTGAAATTGATGCGTTGGTGGTATTACCTCAAGTAACTATAGTTACCCCAACGCAAAGTTTTAATCCTACCGCGATGATGAATCTACCAAATTTGAAATTTGCTGATCCGAAGTTTTACGAAAGAGGTCCCATTGATATGCTTTTAGGCGGAGAATCATATCCAGCGATTTTGTGTAAGGGAGTTCAGCATGGTATTTTTAATTCATTAGTAGCTCAGGAAACAATATTTGGCTGGATTGTAACTGGCCCTACGAAACCGCTGCGTCCAGTTAGTAGATCTTTTTTCACTACAGTTGCGATTGATGATCAATTGTCAAAATTTTGGGAGCTTGAAGAAGTCTCGCGTAAGCCTGTAATCTCGGAAGGAGATAAGTTATGTGAGGAGATTTTTCGGTCCACTACTTTGAGAAATACAGAAGGGAGATACATAGTTGATTTACCTTTCAAAGCTGATTTTTATCTCTTGTCCCGAATAGACACATAGCTCTAAGTCAGTTTCTTAGAAACGGAAAATCTTTGCTGAAAAAGCCTGAAAATAAGGGTCTGTATGATGAGGTTGTAAAAGAATATTTAACTTTGGCACATATGGAAAAAATTGAAAATCATGTAGTTGGCCCGAGTTATTATTTGCCACATCATGGCGTTTTTAAGCCTGAAAGTACCACAACAAAATTGAGAGTGGTCTTTAATGCTTCAAGCATTACATCCAGTGGGACAAGTCTGAATGACATTTTGCACGTTGGCCCCGTGCTTCAAAAAGATTTAGTTTTTCTGATTTTAAAATGGCGATTTTATGAATTCGTTTTTAATGCGGACATTTCAAAAATGTACCGGCAAATTTTAATTAACCCTGAACCCTCTCGTTTTCAACGAATTATTTTCCGTGGATCTCCTGATGAAGAAGTGCAGGATTACCAGTTGAAAACTGTTACATTTGGCGAAGAAATTTTAGATGGATTGCCCGCAGATCATTTGTTAACTGAAAATTTCTTATGTTTTGACGAGGAAAGCTACGCAAAAACTCTGGGAGTTCGCTGGAATGCGTCAGCTGATTATTTTTATTTTACGACGGAGAAAATTCCGCTCAAATCTGCTTATACTAAGAGGGAAGTTATTTCTATAATTGCAAGACTTTTTGATCCCGCTGGTTGGTGAGCTCCAGTAATTATCACCGTAAAAATTTTGATGTAGCAAATGTGGCTCGATAAAATTGACTGGGATGAGAAAATTAAACCAGCGGCTTTACAAAATTGGCAGTCTTTTGTTTCTCAATACAACGATATTGATACAATTACAATTCCACTTTGGATTCAATATTCTCCAAATGCTCATATTGAATTTCATGGCTTTTGTGACGCATATCGGAATTGGCGTATGCTGCTGCTTTATACGCAAGGGTTCAAATTGGTGTAAAAATTTTTTCAAATCTGTTGACTTCAAAATCAAAAGTCGCCCCAATTAAAAAACCGTCGATCCCTCGCTTAGAATTGTGTGGTGCTGTGCTTTTAGCAAAACTGGTTGACAGTATTATGCCACAATTCAATTTAAAAGAATCTTCGCTGTATTTTTGGTCTGATTCAACGA
Organism: Leucophora obtusa; assembly: GCA_949987735.1. Lineage (NCBI taxonomy): Eukaryota > Metazoa > Arthropoda > Insecta > Diptera > Anthomyiidae > Leucophora > Leucophora obtusa. Next base: position 129,332 of record CATLKA010000003.1, read on the forward strand.
TTGTTTTAGCATGGCTGAAAAAACCTCCATGTAGTTGGAAAACCTTTGTGGTTAACAGAGTTGCAATAATTTTGGAAAAAGTTGGTAATAAAAAATGGGCCCATGTAATTTCTCAGGATAATCCCGCTGATCTAGCAACCCGGGGGCTGATCCCATCGGAGTTGAAATCTTGCAAGCTGTGGTGGCATGGTCCTGAGTGGCTCAAATTACAAAAATCTGCGTGGCCGGCGTTGCCCCCTGATTATGAAACGACAGAGGAAATGAAAAGTATCCAGGTTCATGTTGCTAGATCGTCTGAGAATGAAGATATTTTGGATCGCTTTTCCAGTTTGCCCAAAGCTATTCACGTAATTACATACATTCTTCGCTTTTTTAATAATGCTCGTTTAAAAACTCGCAAAACTATTCACTCTGTAAGGCTCTCTGCTGAGGAGTTAAGATTTGTAAGGAATCGTCTTTTTTCGTTGTCCCAGCAGATATATTTTCCTAAAGATTATAATTGCTTGGCTGAAAATAGGAAAATTGAATCTAGTAGCCCTTTGTTGACGCTTACGCCGTTTTTAGATGAAAATAAAATTATTCGTGCCAATGGTCGTCTTACTTCAGCATCCAGTCTCTCGTACTATGAAAAATATCCCATCATTTTGGCCTATCGCAGCAGATTAGCTCGCCTGTACGTCGATTTTGCCCACAAAATGACTCATCAACTGAAATATACATTTGAGTTTTCTACCCTGTTAGCAACGATAGAATCGTGCCTTAACTCTCGTTCACTTGGCCCTTTGTCTGAAAATATCGGAGATTTGTCTGCGCTTACTCTTGGTCATTTTTTAATTGGTTCGGCGATGCTTACTCCGGCTGAACCCGAAGAACTCACATCCGCAGTTAGTCTTCTCAATCGTTGGCGAAAGATAAAGGCAATGCAACATGAAATATGTCGGTGCTGGAAAGACGAGTATCTGAAAGAATTGCATAAACGCAGCAAATGGAAAACACCTCAAATGGATCTGCAAGAAAACGACCTTGTGGTGCTTCGAAATGAACCACTTTGCCCCACTGATTGGCGTTTAGGTCGTATAGTTAAAGTTTATCCCGGCTCAGATGACCGAGTGCGAGTTGTCGATATTAAAACTCAGAATGGAGTTGTCAAACGGCCAATTCATAAATTGGTTTTATTGCCACGTTGTCCTGAAAACTAAGTTCCCTTGCTCCACGTTTTTCCTTGCACCATTTTTTCGTTATAATTTAACGTTTATATTTACTTGCAGCACAATATGAGCGATTTGAGATGGTTCAACACGAATTATGGTTGCCCCATATGCACTCGATTGCACGCCATGCACCGATGTATGCGTTTCTTTGAAGCCGAAAATGGCCTTTCTGTTAGTTACTTGGCCCAGCCCCCTTTTGCTTCGAGATTGCCAAAGCCTTGATTGCTGCAAACGTTGTCGTCAGAAGCATAACACGTTGCCTCAACCAGTTGCCCAAGGAGCTTGAACGGGCCGCTGAGGGCAAACCCATATAAATTTGTATACAAGAGACGAATTTTGGCGATGCTGATTTTGGTGAAGGTGTGGATGAAACCGATCCGGACTACCTTGATTATTAGTGCGAGGAAGAAGGTGCGTGGCGCAAAATAAAATCACAAAATGTATATAACTAATTTTTATACTGTAACTGTTTCTTAAGACCCAATTTGAATTGTATAATAGTCCTCACTTTTTTTGCTCATCGAGCACGTATTAATTTTAAAATCATTGCCATTTATGAATTTGTATTTTCTTAAACCTAGTTAAAAGTCTTATTAAATTTTAATGATCTGCTTTATAATTTGAATTTAATATGTACACCACCACCTACACCACTATGTGGTCAGGGTATTATAAGTTTGTGCTGATGTTTGTAACACCAAAAAATATTGGTCGTAGACCCACCTTATAGTATACTGATCGGTTCAGAATTTTTTTTTATTTCGATTTAACGATGTCCGTCTGTCCGTCCGTCCGTCCGTCTGTCCATGCAATTTTGTGCGCACTCTACAGGTCGCAACTATTAAGATATTTTGATGAAATTTGGTACGCAGACCTATGTTCGCCCAAGGACGAACAAGTTTGATTTTGGTGAACATCGGTCCATGTTTAGACCTAGTGCCCATATAAGGGTCCTACCAAAATTATATTGTTTATACGCTGCAGGTCGTAAATATTAAGATATTTTGACGAAATTTGGTACACAGACCTATGTTAGCCCAATTACGCAGCCTATTGATTTTGGCGAACATCGGTCCATGTTTAGACCTAGTGCCCATATAAGGGTCCTACCAAAATTATACTGTTTATACGCTGCAGGTCGTAAATATTAAGATATTTTGATGAAATTTGGTACACAGACCTATATTGGCCCAATAACGCAGCCTATTGATTTTGGTGAACATCGGTCCATGTTTAGACCTAGTGCCCATATAAGGGTCCTACCAAAATTATACTGTTAATACGCTGCAGGTCGTAAATATTAAGATATTTTGATGAAATTTGGTACATAGACCTATGTTGGCCCAAGGACGAAGCCTATTGATTTTGGTGAACATCGGTCCATGTTTAGAACTAGTGCCCATATATGGGTCCCCCCAAAATTATATTGTTTATACGCTGCAGGTCGCAAATATTAAGATATTTTGATGAAATTTGGTACATAGACCTATGTTAGCCCAAGGACGAAGCCTGTTGATTTTGGTGAACATCGGTCCATGTTTAGACCTAGTGCCCATATAAGGGTCCTACCAAAATTATATTGTTTATACGCTGCAGGTCGTAAATATTAAGATATTTTGATGAAATTTGGTACACAGACCTATATTGGCCCAATAACGCAGCCTATTGATTTTGGTGAACATCGGTCCATGTTTAGACCTAGTGCCCATATAAGGGTCCTACCAAAATTATACTGTTTATACGCTGCAGGTCGTAAATATTAAGATATTTTGATGAAATTTGGTACATAGACCTATGTTGGCCCAAGGACGAAGCCTATTGATTTTGGCGAACATCGGTCCATGTTTAGACCTAGTGCCCATATAAGGGTCCTACCAAAATTATACTGTTTATACGCTGCAGGTCGTAAATATTAAGATATTTTGATGAAATTTGGTACACAGACCTATATTGGCCCAATAACGCAGCCTATTGATTTTGGTGAACATCGGTCCATGTTTAGACCTAGTGCCCATATAAGGGTCCTACCAAAATTATACTGTTAATACGCTGCAGGTCGTAAATATTAAGATATTTTGATGAAATTTGGTACATAGACCTATGTTGGCCCAAGGACGAAGCCTATTGATTTTGGTGAACATCGGTCCATGTTTAGAACTAGTGCCCATATATGGGTCCCCCCAAAATTATATTGTTTATACGCTGCAGGTCGCAAATATAAAGATATTTTGATGAAATTTGGTACACAGACCTATGTTGGCCCAAGGACGAAGCCTGTTGATTTTGGTGAACATCGGTCCATGTTTAGACCTAGTGCCCATATAAGGGTCCTACCAAAATTATACTGTTTATACGCTGCAGGTCGTAAATATTAAGATATTTTGATGAAATTTGGTACACAGCCCTACATTGGCCCAATAACGCAGACTATTGATTTTGGTGAACATCGGTCCATGTTTAGACCTAGTGCCCATATAAGGGTCCTACCAAAATTATAATGTTTATACGCTGCAGGTCGCAAATATTAAGATATTTTGATGAAATTTGGTACACAGACCTATGTTGGCCCAATAACGCAGCATATTGATTTTGGTGAACATCGGTCCATGTTTAGACCTAGTGCCCATATAAGGGTCCTACCAAAATTATAATGTTTATACGCTGCAGGTCGCAAATATTAAGATATTTTGATGAAATTTGGTACACAGACCTATGTTGGCCCAAGGACGAAGCCTGTTGATTTTGGTGAACATCGGTCCATGTTTAGACCTAGTGCCCATATAAGGGTCCTACCAAAATTATATTGTTTATACGCTGCAGGTCGTAAATATTAAGATATTTTGATGAAATTTGGTACATAGACCTATGTTGGCCCAAGGACGAAGCCTATTGATTTTGGCGAACATCGGTCCATGTTTAGACCTAGTGCCCATATAAGGGTCCTACCAAAATTATACTGTTTATACGCTGCAGGTCGTAAATATTAAGATATTTTGATGAAATTTGGTACACAGCCCTACATTGGCCCAATAACGCAGACTATTGATTTTGGTGAACATCGGTCCATGTTTAGACCTAGTGCCAATATAAGGGTCCTACCAAAATTATAATGTTTATACGCTGCAGGTCGCAAATATTAAGATATTTTGATGAAATTTGGTACACAGACCTATGTTGGCCCAATAACGCAGCATATTGATTTTGGTGAACATCGGTCTATGTTTAGACCTAGTGCCCATATAAGGGTCCTACCAAAATTATACTGTTTATACGCTGCAGGTCGCAAATATTAAGATATTTTGATGAAATTTGGTACATAGACCTATGTTGGCCCAAGGACGAAGCCTATTGATTTTGGTGAACATCGGTCCATGTTTAGAACTAGTGCCCATATATGGGTCCCCCCAAAATTATATTGTTTATACGCTGCAGGTCGCAAATATTAAGATATTTTGATGAAATTTGGTACATAGACCTATGTTGGCCCAAGGACGAAGCCTATTGATTTTGGTGAACATCGGTCACTGTTTAGAACTAGTGCCCATATAAGGGTCCCCCCAAAATTGGCTTGGTTACAAACTGCAGGTCGCAAATATTAAGATATTTTAATGAAATTTGGTGCGCTGACTCACATTATAGAAAATTTTGACATAAGCCCCATTTTAACCCATTCGAATTTCGGATCCAAACAATACACCAGACTGGTGTAGGGTATTGTATAGTCGGCATGCCCGACTTTAACGTTTTTACTCGTTTTATTATTGTATTCGTGAGCTTGATTGGCAGCAACAGCAGCAACAAGTGGTGTAAAGAAAAAAGAAGTGAAAATAAAATTAAAAACTGAAATTATAAAAAAAAGAAAAAAACCATAGAAACTGTGAAATTAAATAAAGATTTTAATAGTTAAAAAGAAAACGTGTAGAAAATTAAAAGATATTGTAAATTGTTAAATAAAAGAAAGGAAAGTTAAAGAAATAAAGAAAACTAAATTGTTAAAAAAAAGAAAATTGTTAAATTAAAGAAGAATTTGTGATCTGTAGTTGAACAAAAAAGAATGGTTATAGAAATAAAACCAAGTGCTGAACTAGAATCAAAAATAGAAAAGAAAAGGAGTTGTTTTTTATTAAACGAAAAGTAAAAAGGTAAAGGAGTTACACGAACCTGCGCACCATCAACAGACAACCACATCGTAGCCCGAAAGTTACAGCCCCCACGTACTGACCCCAACAATAATTATATATGGTAACATTTAAACAATATATAACTATATATGGTGCCAGTTAAACTATATATTATCATATATGGTGGCATTTAAGAAATATATGGTCATATATGGTTCCTCATGAATAAAATCTTTAATACAGTTGCAGATATGATAATATATGATTCTATATATAGTGCCATATATATTTATATATGGTGCTATTTAAGTAATATATTACTATATATGTTGCAATTTAAACCATATATTATCATATATGGTGCCATTTCAACAATATATGCTTATATATGGGACCTCATGAACAACATTTTTAATACAGTTCCAGATATAATAATATATGCTACTACCCGGTGAAAAATGCTCATATACGCTCAAAAATTTTCATATATGGTTTATGTATGGACACATATGAACAAATATGTATTTTTTATGAACATATATGGATTTTATATGAACATATATGGAAGTATATGTGATTCCATATACCAATAAAATTGTATCAGGTCAAAAATCTGATACAATTTCATCTAAGTAACACATAATTTAATCAGGTCAGATCTAAACTGATGCAATTAGATAAAAACTGATAAACAACTGATACAATTTTATCGAGCCATTTTTCGGATCAAATGGTATATGGATGACTCTAAGTTATATATTACCATATAAAGCTCCATATTGTTTTTTTTTTAATAGGGAACATACCATATATGGTGCCATTTAAACAATATATTGTCATATACAGTGGTGACCACGAATTTAAGGACATTCAAGTTTTTTTTTTAATTTTATTGTTGTTGCCTATATTTTTAAAGATCAAAATAGTGGCTAAATTCGCTATTTAAGCCAAGGAGATGGTTCAGAGAATTGTACAGAATTTTAACGTAATGTTTGTTTTTTCATTTTGTCACTTGTTTTAAGTGGGCGTGGCTTTCAACGAAAAATTAGCGATATCATCCTTTTATCAAATTTCATAGTAAAATTTAGGCAGTACTGATCGGTTCTACACAAACTGTATATTTTTGGAAATCCCATAAAATTTCCTTAAGTCTTGCATTATTTTTATCTACAAATAGTCGCCAGACTTAAAATTGCAGCTCTTTAAACATGACCAAATTTTTCTTTGCTTTTAGCGATTTTAAAAGAAAGTTAACAACACTGAAATTTCAACATGAATGCTTTTTACCATAACCTAGTGTCTTCAAATGCAATGAAGAATCTCGACTGATTTGTTACATTGTGGTAAGAAAAGCATAAAACTATTTACTTTAAAATTTCAGTGCTGTTAACTTTCTTTTAAAATCGCTAAAAACAAAAAAAAAATTTGGTCATGTTTAAAGTGCTGCAATTTTAAGTCTGACGACTATTTGTAGATAAAAATAATGCAAGACTTGAGGAAATTTTATGGGATTTCCAAAAATATACAGTTTGTACAGAACCGATCAGTACTGCCTAAATTTTACTATGAAATTTGATATACTATTAAATCAGTTTCTTCGCTCTCCTGAAAACCTGTTAAAACCAAAAACATAGCACTACTTGCAGGCAAACTACTAGTTAATATCAGACCAAGTTCGAGATTAACTAATATATTCGAGATTAATATATTATTTGATCAAAAACAATTTTTTTATATGTTTTACTCAATTTTTTCATTAAGTTAATATTTTATAAGCTTTTTTTACTTCTAAAAGTTTTTTTTTAATTTAAAAAATCTATTTTAAAAAAACTAATATTTAAAACCATGGACTATTTATTTATTAACCCATTACGAGCCGAATGGGTTAATAAGTCTTGGCATGTTGCATATCATTGGAAAGTATTTCAAGTGCCTTTCCAACGATATATATATTTTGTTCTGTTACGATAAGTTTTGAGTGTAGAAATAAGCCATTGAATATTATTGTAGATCATCTTCATCTACATAAATCGGGAACTATGGGCCTCTAACAAAAAAGAAGTGCATTGCCGGGCTAACCATTAAAATTTTATTTAAAATAAAAGAGAGCTTAACATATTAAAAAAAAATTCTAAGTCCAAAGAAAATTCCCATATTTGATAAAAAATTATCTAGTCTTTAAAGAATAACGGATTTATACATTAACGTCTTTAATAGTTACTTATTATCGACAGTAGCCCTCGGCTAATAGTCAGGCATGTGATGAATATCGAAAACGATCTGATTTTCAATGGTTAATATTTTACGATCTGTACAATACCAATTCTTTTCTATTTCCTAATTTAGATGTCCGGAGTCAAATAAAACGATAAATAATAATTTGAAGCCAATTTTATTTTCGCGAAACTAATTATTCTAGATTGAAAAACTTTTCGTTTTCGATTTTCATCACACCCCAGAGCGTGTAGGACCCAAAATCCTGCTGCCCTCCAATAAAAAGTTTTTTTTATCATTTAAATTTAATCATATCGTATTGTATTAATTTATATCCAATTTTATCACAACAAAATTCGGATATAAGTTTATCATTTGATATAACTTTGTATCCTTGTAAATACAATTATATCCGATTTGATACAATTTAATATAACCATTTTTCGGATGAAATTATATCCAGTTACATATTGCAAATATATCCATTCACATATATTTTATATAAACTTTTTACTCGGGTAGTTTTAGATGTCAATCCCCAAATATATTGATGTTTCTAATTCGATCTTCCATTTTAATACCGAAATAAATTGCTGAATTTAATTCGATCTGCAATTTATGGGATAAATTAAGATCCTACCAAATCCCCAAATATATCACTGGATTTAATTCGATCTGCAATTTATCGGAAAAGTTAATATATTACGCAATCCTGAAATATATTACTGGATCTAATTTGATCTGTCATTTTTTGGATAAATTTAGATCTTACTTAATCCCCAAATATATTGCTGGATCTAATTCGATCTGCCATTTTTCGGATCAAATTAGATCTAAGTGTATCCACAAATATATTGCTGGATCTAATTCCATCTGCCATTTTTCGGATCAATTTAGATCTAAGTTTATCCCCAAATATATTGCTGGATCTAATTCGATCTGCCACTTTTTCGGATCAAATTAGATCTAAGTTTATCCACAAATATATTGCTAGATCTAATTCGATCTGCCAAAATTGAGATCGAATTAGATCTAAGTTTATCCACAAATATATGGCTCTATCTAATTCGATCCGCCATTTTTCGGATCAAATTAGATCTAAGTTTATCCACAAATATATAACTGGATCTAATTCGATTCGCCATTTTTCGGATCAAATTAGATCTAGGTTTATCCCAAAAGATATCATTGGACCTCCCAATTTTGAGATATAACTTGATCTTAGTTTATCCCCATATATACAATCGGATCTAATACGATATCATTGGACACACCCAATTTTGAGATCTAATTGGATCAGCTATATATTACAGCAGATCTTAAACAATATCAAAGTGGATATGATTAGATATTGCGCGAGATCAATTATTTTTATTTGTGGATAAACTTATATCTAATTTGATCTCAATTTTGGCAGATCGAATTAGATCCAGCAATATATTTGTGGATAAACTTAGATCTAATTTGATCCGAAAAAGTGGCAGATCGAATTAGATCTAGCAATATATTTGGGGATAAACTTAGATCTAATTTGATCCGAAAAATGGCACACGGAATTAGATCCAGCAATATATTTGTGGATAAACTTAGATATAAATTGATCTGAAAAATGGAAGATCAAATTAGATCCAGCAATATATTTGTGGATTAACTTAGATCTAAATTTATCCGAAAAATGGCAGATCCAATTAGATCCAGCAATATATTTGTGGATAAACCTGGATATAAATTGAATAGAAAATTGGCAGATCAAATTAGATCCAGCAATATATTTTGGGATTTAGTAAGACCTAATTTGATCCGAAAAATGGCAAGTCGAATTATATCCAGCTATATATTTGTGGATGAACTTAGATCTAATTTGATACGAAAAATGACAGATCGAATTAGATCCAGTAATATATTTAGGGATAAACTTGAATCTAACTTTATCAGAAAAATGCCTGATCGAACTAGATCCAGCAATATATTTGCGGATAAACTTGGATATAAATTGATCCGAACATTGGCAGATCAAATTAGATCCAGCAATATATTTGGGGATAAACTTGGATCTAAATGTATCAGAAAAATGGCAGATCGAATTAGATACAGCAATATATATGGGGATAAACTTGGATCTAAATTTAACCGAAAAATGGCAGATCGAATTAGATCCAGCAATATATTTTGGGATAAACTTGGATCTAAATTTATCAGAAAAATGGCAGATCGAATTAGATCCAGCAATACCCTACGGGAAATTTTAACAAACTGTCACCGAACTGGCCCCTTTATATGAAATAGACTGGTCACTTTTACATGGCGTTGTCATAGGACGGGGAAATTGACCCCTTGTGACATGTCACAAGACAAATCCCAGGACAGGTCCCTGAACTTTATTTTTTATGAGAGTTCAGTAACCTGTCCTACACTCAAAAAAATAAGTTAGTAGAAAAATTAGTAAAACATCTTGTATATCAAGTGTACTAGTTTTCATCAATTTTTTTGCTGAAATTCCGTTTTCAGCAAAAATTTTAGTTATATTTTTTTAGCACTATACTAATTTTTAACTAATGTTTTACTAATTTATTTTGCTACAAAAATTGTGGTGATAACCGCATGCATAGCGTGGACGACAACCAGATAGACAAGATGTAGATGTCGCAGCTTGTCTGGAAACGGAAATGACAAAAAAAGAAAAACAACTCTACACATATTCTATATTTAAATTTTCAGCAAATAAATTAACTAAAGTAAAATTTCTCTACAAGTTTTTTGAGTTTTTTTCAGTCTACTAATATTCAGCAAAAAGTTTAGTGATTTTAGCAAGGATTTTTTTCATTTGCAGTTGACTAAATGTTAGCAAAACTTTTTCTGATGATTACTATTTTTTTGGTAAAAAATCAGCTCGCTGATTTTCAGCAAACCTTTTGCTGAAATTACCAACTTTTTTGCAAGCACGCTCCTGACTAAAAATTTGCTGACACAGCAACATTTTTTGTTGACTTTACTGACTTTTTTTTTTGAGTGTAGGATTTGTCTTGTGACATGTCACAAGGGGTCAATTTCCCCCTCCTATGACAACGCCATATAAAAGTGACCAGTCTATTTCATATAAAGGGGCCAGTTCGGTGACAGCTTGTTAAAATTTCCCGTAGGGTATATATGGGGATAAACTTGGATCTAAATTTATACGAAAAAGTAGATCTAGGTATATGTGACCTTCTCCGAGAAAAGGGACCTAGTGTGTCAAAAAACGGGTTTGGACTTAAGAGTGGATTCTGGTACCTAAAAGGGTGTAGAATAAGATGAAATGAGTTGAGGCACCTAACCATACCAAATCGCATCTCCCAACTGAAGGTGTGTTTAAAGTGATAATGCGTTATGAAACTTTAAATGCGTTCTTCTCAAAACTTATGGCGTTTTCTTTTCTAAAAAAATGTTGCCTTTTTTCTGCCCTTTTTTTACAAAATGCCTTTTTGTGTATAGTAATAAAAGGTAAACATAGACAAATTTGGTATCAAATTAAAGGTATTTCAGATATCAATCTAACCCAAGGTTGGTTACCGTTATTGTTATAATACCGTTATCGCTAAAATACCGTTTCAAATTGAATACCGTTACCGTTACCAATACCTCTAAAAAAATTTCCCAATACCGTTATCATTACCGATACCGTTATTTTCATGGGTAGTTACCGGTATTTTACCGGTATTATTTAGTTTATATAAAAAATGCCATTTGTTTACTTTTTTATTTTATAATCTTGAGTTATTTTACAAAAAAGTTTATAGATAATAATTTTAATTATAAAAACTACCAGCATTGAATTTATAGGTAATAATCTGTATTTTTAAAACTTCAAAATGAGAATATGCTATGTTTTTACTTGTTTTTATATGTTTATAACGTAATTTTTAATACCGGTACGTACCGGTATTGCTGTTTCGATAACGGTATACCGTTACCGAATCAGTCTTATATACCGTTACCTTTACCGTTACCGAAACAAACGAAATTCGATACCGTTACCGTTGTCCTTACCGTTATTCGTTTCGGTAACCAACCTTGATCTAACCGTGTATAAAATATGTCTAATTATTCCCTAATTTTCGTGCAATTTAACAAAATGTCACATTTTTATATATTTTGGTGTTTTGTTAAATAAGTTGAATATTGTTGGATATTTTTGAAGCATAGTTAAATAGGTCTTTAAAATACCTTTAATTTTATACCTAATATGCCTATATTTACTTATTATTTCTATCCACAAAAATACATTTTTTAAAACAAGGGCAGAAAAAAGGCAACACTTTTTTCAGAAAAGAAAACGGCATTAATTTTCACACACTAGGTCCCTTTTCTCGGAGAAGGTCACATATATATTTTAGGATTAAGTTGTATCTAACTTTATCTGGAAAACGGCAGATCGAATAAGATCGAGGATTATATTTGGGGATTACGTAAGATCTAAATTTATGAAAAAAATAACAGATGGAATTAGATCCATTAATATATTTCGGGATTGCGTAAGATCTTAACTTTTTCAATAAGTTGCAGATCGAATTGAATCCAGTGATATATTTAGTGATTTGGTAAAATCTTAATTTTTCCCATAAATTGCAGATCGAATTAGATCCAGCAATTTATTTAGGTATTAAAATGGCAGATAGAATTAGAAACAGCAATATATTTGGGGATTGACATCTAAAACTATCCATAAAAATGACAGATAAAATTAGATGCCGCATTATATTTGGTACTATGTAAGATCTCCATTTATTTGGCATTAAATAAGATCCCAGACATATATTGCCAACTGTTCAAAAAATAATACACTGGCAGAGCACTGATTTTATAAAAATTACAATATTTTGTTAAAATAAGGTTTAAACTCAGAAGGTCTCGAGTTCGATATGCATTTTTTTTACAAAATGAATTTCTTTTTATAAAATTAAAATTTTTTTTTCTATAAATTTTTTTATAAAATTATATATTTATTTTTTTATTAAATTGAAATCTTTGAATAAAATAATTTTATTTACATCTTTTTAACGCTCTACACCATTTCAATTGTATTAATTGTTTTTAAGATTTATTAATTGTATTTCAGAAATAATCAATTGAATTTCAGTTTTATCAATTGTATTTCAGATCTTATCAATTATTTTTCAGATTTATGAATTGTATTTCAGAACTAGTCAATTGAAGTTCAGTTTTATCAATTCTGTTTCAGAAATTATTAATTGTATTTCCGAAATTATCAAAGTGTATTTCAGAAATTATCAATTGTATTTCAGAAATTATGAAATGTAATTTAGAAATCTTTCTCTATTAACTATGATAAACAATCAGCAAGTTTTGAAATAGATTTGGTTATTTCTGAAATACAATTAATAATTTCTGAAATACATTCCATAATTTCTGAAATAAATTTAAAATTTGTGAAATGCAATTAATAGCTTCTGAAATACAGTTAATATTGTAGTTGAGTTACCATTTATGACCAGATATTATTTAAATGGCACCATATATGACAATATACTGTTTAAATGGCACATATATGGTATGTTCCCTATTAAAAAAAATAATATGGAGCTTTATATGGTAATATATAACTTAGAGTCATCCATGTACCATTTGATCCGAAAAATGGCCCGATAAAATTGTATCAGTTGTTTATCAGTTTTTAACTTATTGTATCAGTTTAGATCTGACCTGATTAAATTATGTGTTAATCAGATGAAATTGTATCTGATTTTTGACCTGATACAATTTTATTGCTTTATATCACATGGTATCAGTTTAAGTCCAAATAGATATATTCTTATACAAAATTATATAGTTATATCCCAATTTTGACCTGATATCAGTTTAAAACTTTAATACAATTGTATAAGGTAAATGTCGGATACAATTATATTTTATTTATATAAAATTGAACCAATTACGATCAAACCTGACACCATTACATATAAACCGATAAAATTGCATCAAGTCAAAAGTTGGATACAATTCCATCTGATTAACACATAATTTAATCAGGTCTGATCTAAACTGATACAATTAGATAAAAATTTATAAACAATTGATAAAAATATATCGGGCCATTCTTCGGATGAAACTGTATATTTATACAGATATAACTTAATCACATATATGACTATATGTAACTATTTTTATTCGGGTTGTTTAAATGATACGATATATCAAAGTATATGGTACTATATATGGTAGCATATATTATCATATCTGGAACTGTATTAAAAATGTTGTTGAAATGGCACCATATATCATAATGTATGGTTTAAATGTCACCACATATGGTAATATATTGTTTAAATGATACCATATATCAATATATATTGCACCATATATAGTAGCATATATTATCATATCTGAAACTGTACCCGGTGAAAAATGTCCATATATGAACATTTATGGTTCAACCATATATGTATGGATCCGAAAAATGAGGTAACACCTAAGTATATGTTCATATATGATATCTAATATATATGGTGGCATTTTAGCAATATATAATTATACATGGTATCATTTAAAAAATATATAATTATATATGGTGACAGTTAAACTAGATATTATCATATATGGTGCCATTTAAACAATATATGGTCATATATGGTACCTCATTAACAAAATCTTTAATTCAGTTCCAGATATGATAATATATGGTACTATATATAGTGCGATATATATTTATATATGGTGCTATTTAAGAAATATACTATCATATACGGTGACATTCAAACCATATATTATCATATATGGTGCCATTTAATCCATATATTATCATATATGGTAACATTTAAACCATATATTATTATATATGGTGCCATTTAAACAATATATGGCCATATATGGTAACTCATGATCAAAATTTTTAATACAGTTCCAGATATGATAATATATGATACTATATATAGTGCAATATATATTTATACATGGTGTTATTTAAGTAATATATTACTATATATGGTGCCATTTAAACCATATATTATCATATATGGTGTCATTTCAACAATATATGCTCATATATGAGACTTCATGAACAACATTTTTAATACAGTTTCAGATATAATAATATATGCTACTATATATGGTGCAATATATATTGATATATGGTATCATTTAAACAATATATTACCATATGTGGTGACATTTAAACCATACATTATGATATATGGTGCCATTTCAACAACATTTTTAATACAGTTCCAGATATGATAATATATGCTACCATATATAGTACCATTAGGGTTTATGAATTAAAATCGATCTGCCATTTTTCTGATTAAAAAATGCGATTTAAAATTTAATAATATAATATATAATATAAAAAAATATTATTTAGGCCGAATTTTTTGGGTTTAGTTAAACTGAAAACTAATTTTATTAGACATTATCAAGTTTAAATACTAACAAAAATACTCGTACCTCGGAAATTTTATATTTTTTAATGATGGTATTTGTTCAAATAAAGCAATATACATACACAACATTTCAACATCAGTATTTCAACTCCAAATACCTCCAAAAAAACTCGGCATTAAAATAAAAAAATGATAATAATGTAAGTGTTTTGAGTTTTTATTACCTACTTTAAATAATTACATTTAAATTTCAATTTCAGTTGTATTTTCAAATTTAATGTTTTTGTTAGATTAAATATTGTTGACCTTTGGTGTTGTTATATTTTTAGTATTGTTTGGCTTTAGGTCATAAATTTTTAAAAAATAAAATATTTTGTATTTTATTTTTTAATTTTCTTCCGATATTTCAATTTGCATCATAAATCATCCTCTGGGATATTTAAAAAATACAATATATTAAAAAATATATTTTTGAACGGGACTGAGTTGAAAACTTCTCGCTGCACTTAATAAAGCTTACTATAATTTTTAAAATAATGCATCAGATGCTTTTTCAAATTATTTTGGATTTTTTATATGTTAATTTAAAAAAAATGCAACAATGAAAATTAAATAATTTTTTTTAAGTAGTTGTGCCATAAAAAATTTCTATTCAAAAAATACCAATTAAAGTTATAAAACTATTTAATAATATTTTAGTGTCTATTTTTATAAAAAATTAGACAATTTGCCTAAAAATTTGTGTGAAAAATACTCACTTTTAAACTTTTTAATAAAAAAAAGACGAATACTTCTGAAAATCTGCATAGAAACAAAATATCTAGAAATGGAAATTTTTGAATTCTGATTCTAAAGCTGGTCCGATATAAATTTGCACCCATTAACAATTCCATTATATCCTGAAAGAATTTACGATTCAATTTTTTTAACCGTTTAAACCGCGAATTAATATTTAATTAATGTATTTCTAGGAGTTGTTTTAAAATTAAGATGGCCTTCCATACAAATATATTACCTGCATATTAGTTCGCTATTTAAACTGTTAAACGAATTGATCTCGAAAAAGTGGAAGATATGGATATTTTATATTAAGCCCTTATTTCAGAATATATTAGGTAGATTTTCTCATGACTGCAACCAAAAGATGAACTTTGTCGTAAGTTTTTTTGATAGATATCGAGTTTTTCAAGTAAACATACGTCGGATATATTCATTTTCTAACGAGCGGGAATTCCCGGGATCCCGGGAAATTCAGAAAAAAATCCCGCTGTCCCGGGAAATGAAAAAGTCCGGGAAAAGAAAAACCCGTATCGTATCATTTAAACAACCCGAATAAAAATAGTTACATATAGTCATATATGTGATTAAGTTATATCTGTATAAATATACAGTTTCATCCGAAGAATGGCCCGATATATTTTTATCAATTGTTTATAAATTTTTATCTAATTGTATCAGTTTAGATCAGACCTGATTAAATTATGTGTTAATCAGATGGAATTGTATCCGATTTTTGACTTGATGCAATTTTATCGGTTTATATGTAATGGTGTCAGGTTTGATCGTAATTGGTTCAATTTTATATAAATAAAATATAATTGTATCCGATATTTACCTTATACAATTGTATTAAAGTTTTAAACTGATATCAGGTCAAAATTGGGATATAACTATATAATTTTGTATACAAATATATCTATTTGGACCTAAACTGATACCATGTGATATAAACCAATAAAATTGTATCAGGTCAAAAATCAGATACAATTTCATCTGATTAACACATAATTTAATCAGGTCAGATCTAAACTGATACAATAAGTTAAAAACTGATAAACAACTGATACAATTTTATCGGGCTATTTTTCGGATCAAATGGTACGTGGATGGCTCTAAGTTATGTATTACAATATAAAGCTCCATATTATTTTTTTTAATAGGGAACATACCATATATGGTGCCATTTAAACAGTATATTGTCATATAAGGTGCCATTTAAGCAATATATGGTCATAAATGGTAACTCAACTACAATATTAACTGTATTTCAGAAGCTATTAATTGCATTTCACAAATTTTAAATGTATTTCAGAAATTATGGAATGTATTTCAGAAATTATTAATTGTATTTCAGAAATAATCAAATCTATTTCAAAACTTGTTGATTGTTTATCATAGTTAATAGAGAAAAATTTCTAAATTACATTTCATAATTTCTGAAATACAATTGATAATTTCTGAAATACAGTTTGATAATTTCGGAAACAGAATTGATAAAACTGAACTTCAATTGACTAGTTCTGAAATACAATTCATAAATCTGAAAAATAATTGATAAGTTCTCAAATACAATTGATAAAACTGAAATTCAATTGATTATTTATTTTTATAAATCTTAAAAACAATTAATACAATTGAAATGGTGTAGAGCGTTAAAAAGATGTAAATAAAATTATTTTATTCAAAGATTTCAATTTAATAAAAAAATAAATATATAATTTTATAAAAAAAATTTATAGAAAAAAAATTTTAATTTTATAAAAAGAAATTCATTTTGTAACAAAATGCATATCGAACTCGAGACCTTCTGAGTTTAAACCTTATTTTAGCAAAATATTGTAATTTTTATAAAATCAGTGCTCTGCCAGTGTATTCTTTTTTGAACAGTTGGCAATATATGTCTGGGATCTTATTTAATCCCAAATAAATGGAGATCTTACGTAGTACCAAATATAATGCGGCATCTAATTTTATCTGTCATTTTTATGGATAGTTTTAGATGTCAATCCCCAAATATATTGCTGTTTCTAATTCTATCTGCCATTTTAATACCTAAATAAATTGCTGGATCTAATTCGATCTGCAATTTATGGGAAAAATTAAGATTTTACCAAATCACTAAATATATCACTGGATTCAATTCGATCTGCAACTTATTGAAAAAGTTAAGATCTTACGCAATCCCGAAATTTATTACTGGATCTAATTTCATCCGTTATTTTTTTCATAAATTTAGATCTTAGGTAATCCCCAAATATAATCCTCGATCTTATTCGATCTGCCGTTTTCCAGATAAAGTTAGATACAACTTAATCCTGAAATATATATGTGACCTTCTCCGAGAAAAGGGACCTAGTGTGTGAAAATAAAGTTTTGAGAAGAACGCATTTAAAGTTTCATAACGCATTCCCGGGTAAAAATTTTAATATGGTGTCTTATATAATTATATCTTATCTGATAAGTTCCCATATACAACCACACACATTTTGATAAGAAAAATGGGTCATCTACATGTGTCTAATTATATCAAATTAGATATAATTTGGTGCAATTTGATCCGAGATTTGTCCATATCCAGGATATCAAATTATATATACTGCCATATAAATATATCTGACTTTATATAATTAAACCAGATAGTAGGTAGGCTTTTTATGACTGGAAGTTATGCTTAACAGCTATTAAGTTGACAATTGAAATTTTAAACAATTTTAAAGGCCCAAATTGTAGAATACATAACCCAATGTTTAAAAATTTTCCTACAAAAATTGGTTGTGTTTTATAAAAATGCATTTGAATGCTTTTGTCTTAGGAAACGCACGCATAACTTTTTTAATATGAAATTATATATAAAAAAATAACTTAATTTGTTTATGGAGCCTTATATGGTTATATGTGAAGCCATGTTAATTTAAATCTTAATTTACAGATAACTAAAATTTATGTTGAACTATATATTAGTTTGTATAGGATTATATATAAAGTTATATAAAATTACAAAAAAATATTTTAAGTATGGCGTCACATACATTTTTATGTAACTTTGCATGGAACCATATATAATCATATCGATCACTACATATATTTTTATTAATTTCATATGGCTTATGTAGTTATATATGGAGTAAGATTTGGGGACATATACTAGTATCAATTACCATATAAAAAATTTGTTCAAAAAATAATATCAGATGTAGTTGTATATATTGATATGTGTCTTAATGTGACTCCATTCATAGACATATATAGCACAATCACATTATATATGACCATATATAACTATTTTTACCCGGGTTATCACTTTAAACACACCTTCAGTTGGGAGATGCGATTTGGTATGGTTAGGTGCCTCAACTCATTTCATCTTATTCTACACCCTTTTAGGTACCAGAATCCACTCTTAAGTCCAAACCCGTTTTTTGACATACTAGGTCCCTTTTCTCGGAGAAGGTCACATATACCTAGATCTACTTTTTCGCATAAATTTAGATCCAAGTTTATCCCCATATATATTGCTGGATCTAATTTGATCTGCCAATTTTCTATTCAATTTATATCCAGGTTTATCCACAAATATATTGCTGCATCTAATTGGATCTGCCATTTTTCGGAGAAATAAGATCTAAGTTAATCCACAAATATATTGCTGGATCTAATTTGATCTGCCACTTTTCAGATCAATTTATATCTAAGTTTATCCACAAATATATTGCTGGATCTAATTCAATGTGCCATTTTTCGGATCAAATTAGATCTAAGTTTATCCCCAAATATATTGCCAGATCTAATTCGATCTGCCACTTTTTCGGATCAAATTAGATCTAAGTTTATCCACAAATATATTGCTGGATCTAATTCGATCTACCAAAATTGAGATCAAATTAGATATAAGTTTATCCACAAATATATAGCTGGATCTAATTGGATCCGCCATTTTTCGGATCAAATTAGATCTAAAAATATCCCCAAATATATAGCTGGATCCGCCAATTTTCGGATCAAAATAGATCTAGGTTTATCCCCAAAGATATCATTGGACCTCCCAATTTTGAGATATAACTTGATCTTAGTTTATCCCCATATATACAATTGGATCTAATACGATATGTTTGGATACACCCAATTTTGAGATCTAATTGGATCAGCTAGATATTACAGCAGATCTTAAACAATATCAAATTGGATATGATTAGATATTGCGCGAGATCAATTTTTTTTACTCGGGTTATCATATATGGTACCATTTAAACCATATATTATCATATATGGTGCAATTTCAACAATATATGCCCATATATGGTACCTGATGAACGACAATTTTAATACAGATGCAGATATGATAATATATGCTACTTTGATATATCGTATCATTTAAACAACGCGAGGAAAAATAGTTACATATAGTCATATATGTGATTAAGTTATATCTGTATAAATATACAGTTTCATTCGAAGAATGGCCCGATATATTTTTATTAATTGTTTATCAATTTTTATCTAAATGTATCAGTTTAGATCTGACCTGATTCAATTATGTGTTAATCAGATGAATTTGTATCAGATTTTTGATCTGATACAATTTTATCGGTTTGATCGTAATTGGTTCAATTTTATATAAATAAAATATAATTGTATCCGACATTTACCTTATACAATTGTATCAAAGTTTTAAACTGATATCAGGTCAAAATTGGGATATAACTATATAATTTTGTATACAAATATATCTATTTGGACCTAAACTGATACCATGTAATATAAACCAATAAAATTGTATCAGGTCAAAAATCTGATACAATTTCATCTGATTAACACATAATTTAATCAGGTCAGATCTAAACTGATGCAATTAGATACCAACTGATACAAATAAGAACTGATACAATTTTATCGGACCATTTTTCGGATCAAATGGTATATGGATGAATCTAAGTTATATATTACCATATAAAGCTCCATATTGGTGCCATTTAAACAATATATTGTCATATATGGTGCCATCATATATGGTAACTCATCAGCAACTACAATATTAACTGTATTTCAGAAGCTATTAATTGTATTTCAGAAATTTTAAATGTATTTTAGAAATTATGGAATGTATTTCAGAAATTTATTAATTGTATTTCAGAAATAATCAAATCTATTTCAGAACTTGTTGATGGTTTATCATAGTTATAGAGAAAAATTTCTAAATTACATTTCATAATTTCTGAAATACAATTGATAATTTCTGAAATACAGTTGTGAATTTCGGAAATACAATTAATAATTTCTGAAATAAAATTGATAAAACTGAAATTCAATTGACTAGTTCTGAAATACAATTCATAAATCTGAAAAATAATTGATAAGTTCTGAAATACAATTGATAAAACTGAAATTCAATTAATTATTTCTGAAATACAATTGATAAATTTTAAAAACAATTGATACAATTGGAAATGGTGTAGAGCGTTAAAAATATGTAAATAAAATTATTTTTTAAAAAAAATTCAATTTAATAAAAAAAATATAATTTTATAAAAACATTTATAGAAAATAAAATTATAATTTTATAAAAAGAAATTCTTTTGAATGGGGGAAATGTTTTTAGTTGATCTGTTATTTTTAAGTAAATAAATGCTATTTTAGTTTGACTCAAGATCATAAATTAATATCACTTTCTGTTTAAATTATTTTCAAATCAAAGAAGGATGATACAATTTTTACAAGTAAATTACAAAGAATAAAAATTATTGAAAAAATTTCGATAAGACCAGCAAGGAGAATGCGCATTTATATAAAAAAAAATGCCTAGCCGTGAAAGGTATCGAACTCGAGACCTTCTGAGTTTAAACCTTATTTTAACAAAATATTGTAATTTTTATAAAATCAGTGCTCTTCCAGTGTATTATTTTTTGAACTATTGTCAATATCTGTCTGGGATCTTATTTAATCCCAAATAAATGGAGATCTTACGTAGTACCCAAATATAATGCGGGATCTAATTTTAGCTGTCATTTTTCTGGATACCCTAGTAAAAATGATTTTTATATAATCAGATATGATTTTTATATAATCATTAATGATTTTATACAATTATAACTTGTCGAATATTGTGAAACATATATTTTTATATGATTATATCAAAAGATATTTAATTATATAAAATTATATTAACCAGATCCACCATTTTCCGGATCAAATCATGTATGGGTTAATATAATTATATAAAAAATATATTATTTGATCCGAAAAATGGTGGATCTGGCTAATCTAATTTTATATAATTAAATATCTTTTGATATAATCCTATACAAATATATGTTTCACAATACTCGACAAGTTATAATTGTATAAAATCATAAATGATTGTATAAAAATCATATATGAATATATAAAAATCATTTTTACTAGGGTAGTTTTAGATGTCATTCTCCAAATATATTGCTGTTTCTAATTCGATCTGCAATTTATGGGATAAATTAAGATCCTACCAAATCCCCAAATATATCACTGGATTTAATTCGATCTGCAATTTATCGGAAAAGTTAAGATCTTACGCAATCCCGAAGTATATTACTGGATCTAATTTGATCTGTAATTTTTTGGATACATTTAGATCTTACTTAATCCCCAAATATATTGCTGGATCTAATTTTCTATTCAATTTATATCCAAATTTATCCACAAATATATTGCTGGATCTAATTCGATCTGCCATTTTTTGGATAAATTTAGATCTAAGTTAATCCACAAATATATTGCTGGATCTAATTTGATCTGCCATTTTTCAGATCAATTTATATCTAAGTTTATCCACAAATATATTGCTGGATCTAATTCGATGTGCCATTTTTTGGATCAAATTAGATCTAAGTTTATCCCCAAGTATGTATATAGCTACATCTAATTCGATCTGCCACTTTTTCGGATCAAATTAGATATACGTTTATCCACAAATATATTGCGGGATCTAATTTGATCTGCCAAAATTGAGATCAAATTAGATCTAAGTTTATCCCCAAATATATAGCTGGACCTAATTGGATCCGCCATTTTTCGGATAAAATTAGATCTAAAAATATCCGCAAATATATAGCTGGATCCGCCAATTTTCGGATCAAAATAGATCTAGGTTTATCCCCAAAGATATCACTGGACTTCCCAATTTTGAGATATAACTTGATCTTAGTTTATCCCCATATATAAAATGGGATCTAATACGATATCATTGGATACACCCAATTTTGAGATCTAATTGGATCAGCTAGATATTACAGCAGATCTTAAACAATATCAAATTGGATATAATTAGATATTGCGCGAGATAAATTTTTTTTACTCGGGCGTATATGATAATATATTGCTTAAATAGCACCATATATAAATATATATCGCACTATATATAGTACCATATATTATCATATCTGGAACTGAATTAAAGATTTTGTTAATGAGGTACCATATATGACCATATATTGTTTAAATGGCACCATATATGATAATAACTACCCAAGTAAAAAAAAATGATATGGAGCCATATGAAGTTATATTCAATTATATATAATATTTTATGTAACTAGATATAATTATATCCGAAAAATGAGAACGTCTTATTGTATCATATTGTATCGAATTGTATACAATTGTATATAATTTCGTACAATTTGATACAATTTTATGCAATTCGATACAATTGTATCCGAATTTTGTCCTCATCCAATTACATCAAATTATATCTTTTTGTATAAAATTATATAAAATGTTATAAAAGTGGACATAGTTTGATACAATTATATCTAAATATTAATCTTATACTTTTTATCATATTATATAGGACCATATCTAACAATATACATACAAAAATAATTTTTTTAAATAAAAAAAAATTTTAAATTACTTGTAATTGTAATTGTTCTTTTTTGAATTGCAATTACAAATAATCGGCCTGATTACGAGTGTCGAATTTGTAGTCGAAATTTTCGACTCCATATAAAATGATTTTGTATATAATGGAAATTATAAAGAAATGAAACTCTGATGCTGGATTTTTTTAAATCTGAGTGCTATATATGGTAAATCCAATTGAAAAATTGTTCAAAAGTTGCGTTTTTAGTGAATTTTCAGCAAATTCGACTTAGTTTCGACTATGACTACGACACTCGTAATAAGGCCGAATATGTAATTATAGATGAGTTTTTTTTCAATTACAATTACATGTAATTGTGTAATTGCATGTATAATTAATTACAAAATGTAATGATTAACCCGAGGCCTGCTGGAGATCTTATAATTTCGATAAATCTTCCATTACTTTTATCCAGATTTATCATGACAGTGCAATAAACATGAAAAAAAATTTCTTTTAATTTAGTAATTTTAAAGTAAAGTTAACAACACTGAAACTTTAAAGTTAATAGGATTATGATATACAATCTCCATGAATTTAACAAGATCCAAGTACTTGAGATAACAAGATCCAAGTACTCGATCTAACAAGATCTAACAAGTAATCATTAGTACTCCTATATAACAGCTGATTTTTGTGTAAATAACAAACAGCAGAGAAGCACGTGGTCGTTATAAATGTAAACAAAACGCACGTGGTGGTATAAATGTAAACAAAAGCACGTGGAGCTATAAATGTAAACAAAAGCACGTGGTATTTGAAAATTTTAGCAAATAACTTAAAAATATGTATATATACACATAAAATGTTAATAAAATCGCAAAAATATGTTTCATTTTGTAAAAAATATATAAAAATATATTTTTCTATACAATGTTCTACAGGGTAATATAAAATTCTAATTCATCCATATTTTTCAAAAATTCGTCAAAAATAGCGGGAGAGATGTTGAGGTCTGAAATTTTCAGAAATAATTTCCACTACATTTTCCTAAATCTGGACATGCAACACATGCCTGAAATAATCCGGCGGGCGATACTACAAGCCAACAAGATTTGGTCTGCTGGGTTATTATGCACCAAAATAAAAGAAAAAAAATCATGTTTTTCAAAAATTCGTCAAAAAAAGCGGGAGAGATGTTGAGGTCTGAAATTTTCAGGAATGATTTCCACTACATTTTCCTAAATCTGGACATACAACACATGCCTGAAATAATCCGGCGGGCGATACTACAAGCCAACAAGATTTGGTCTGCTGGGTTATTATGCACCAAAATAAAAGAAAAAAAATCATGTTTTTCAAAAATTCGTCACAAATAGCGGGAGAGATGTTGAGGTCTGAAATTTTCAGGAATGATTTCCACTACATTTTGCTAAATCTGGACATACAACACATGCCTGAAATAATCCGGCGGGCGATACTACAAGCCAACAAGATTTGGTCTGCTGGGTTATTATGCACCAAAATAAAAGAAAAAAAATCATGTTTTTCAAAAATTCGTCAAAAAAAGCGGGAGAGATGTTGAGGTCTGAAATTTTCAGGAATGATTTCCACTACATTTTCCTAAATCTGGACATACAACACATGCCTGAAATAATCCGGCGGGCGATACTACAAGCCAACAAGATTTGGTCTGCTGGGTTATTATGCACCAAAATAAAAGAAAAAATATCATGTTTTTCAAAAATTCGTCAAAAATAGCGGGAGAGATGTTGAGGTCTGAAATTTTCAGGAATGATTTCCACTACATTTTCCTAAATCTGGACATACAACACATGCCTGAAATAATCCGGCGGGCGATACTACAAGCCAACAAGATTTGGTCTGCTGGGTTATTATGCACCAAAATAAAAGAAAAAAAATCATGTTTTTCAAAAATTCGTCAAAAATAGCCGGAGAGATGTTGAGGTCTGAAATTTTCAGGAATGATTTCCACTACATTTTCCTAAATCTGGACATACAACACATGCCTGAAATAATCCGGCGGGCGATACTACAAGCCAACAAGATTTGGTCTGCTGGGTTATTATGCACCAAAATAAAAGAAAAAAAATCATGTTTTTCAAAAATTCGTCAAAAATAGCGGGAGAGATATTGAGGTCTGAAATTTTCAGAAAAAATTTCCACTACATTTTCCTAAATCTGGACATACAACACATGCCCGAAATAATCCGGCGGGCGATACTACAAGCCAACAAGATTTGGTCTGCTGGGTTATTATGCACCAAAATAAAAGAAAAAAAATCATGTTTTTCAAAAATTCGTCAAAAAAAGCGGGAGAGATGTTGAGCTCTGAAATTTTCAGGAATGATTTCCACTACATTTTCCTAAATCTGGACATACAACACATGCCTGAAATAATCCGGCGGGCGATACTACAAGCCAACAAGATTTGGTCTGCTGGGTTATTATGCACCAAAATAAAAGAAAAAAATCATGTTTTTCAAAAATTCGTCAAAAAAAGCCGGAGAGATGTTGAGGTCTGAAATTTTCAGGAATGATTTCCACTACATTTTCCTAAATCTGGACATACAACACATGCCTGAAATAATCCGGCGGGCGATACTACAAGCCAACAAGATTTGGTCTGCTGGGTTATTATGCACAAAAATAAAAGAAAATAAATCATGTTTTTCAAAAATTCGTCAAAAATAGCGGGAGAGATGTTGAAGTCTGAAATTTTCAGGAATGATTTCCACTACATTTTCCTAAATCTGGACATACAACACATGCCTGAAATAATCCGGCGGGCGATACTACAAGCCAACAAGATTTGGTCTGCTGGGTTATTATGCACCAAAATAAAAGAAAAAAAATCATGTTTTTCAAAAATTCGTCAAAAAAAGCGGGAGAGATGTTGAGGTCTGAAATTTTCAGGAATGATTTCCACTACATTTTCCTAAATCAGGCATGTGTTGTATGTCCAGATTTAGGAAAATGTAGTGGAAATCATTCCTGAAAATTTCAGACCTCAACATCTCTCCCGCTTTTTTTGACGAATTTTTGAAAAACATGATTTTTTTTCTTTTATTTTGGTGCATAATAACCCATCAGACCAAATCTTGTTGGCTTGTAGTATCGCCCGCCGGATTATTTCAGGCATGTGTGGTATGTCCAGATTTAGGAAAATGTAGTGGAAATCATTCCTGAAAATTTCAGACCTCAACATCTCTCCCGCTATTTTTGACGAATTTTTGAAAAACATGATTTTTTTTCTTTTATTTTGGTGCATAATAACCCAGCAGACCAAATCTTGTTGGCTTGTAGTATCGCCCGCCGGATTATTTCAGGCATGTGTTGTATGTCCAGATTTAGGAAAATGTAGTGGAAATCATTCCTGAAAATTTCAGACCTCAACATCTCTCCCGCTATTTTTGACGAATTTTTGAAAAACATGATTTTTTTTCTTTTATTTTGGTGCATAATAACCCAGCAGACCAAATCTTGTTGGCTTGTAGTATCGCCCGCCGGATTATTTCAGACATGTGTTGTATGTCCAGATTTAGCAAAATGTAGTGGAAATCATTTCTGAAAATTTCAGACCTCAACATCTCTCCTGCTATTTTTGACGAATTTTTGAAAAACATGATTTTTTTTCTTTTATTTTGGTGCATAATAACCCAGCAGACCAAATCTTGTTGGCTTGTAGTATCGCCCGCCGGATTATTTCAGACATGTGTTGTATGTATTTAGCAAAATGTAGTGGAAATCATTCCTGAAAATTTCAGACCTCAACATCTCTCCCGCTATTTTTGACGAATTTTTGAAAAACATGATTTTTTTTCTTTTATTTTGGTGCATAATAACCCAGCAGACCAAATCTTGTTGGCTTGTAGTATCGCCCGCCGGATTATTTCAGGCATGTGTTGTATGTCCAGATTTAGGAAAATGTAGTGGAAATCATTCCTGAAAATTTCAGACCTCAACATCTCTCCCGCTATTTTTGACGAATTTTTGAAAAACATGATTTTTTTTCTTTTATTTTGGTGCATAATAACCCAGCAGACCAAATCTTGTTGGCTTGTAGTATCGCCCGCCGGATTATTTCAGGCATGTGTTGTATGTCCAGATTTAGCAAAATGTAGTGGAAATCATTCCTGAAAATTTCAGACCTCAACATCTCTCCCGCTATTTTTGACGAATTTTTGAAAAACATGATTTTTTTTCTTTTATTTTGGTGCATAATAACCCAGCAGACCAAATCTTGTTGGCTTGTAGTATCGCCCGCCGGATTATTTCAGGCATGTGTTGTATGTCCAGATTTAGGAAAATGTAGTGGAAATCATTCCTGAAAATTTCAGACCTCAACAGCTCTCCCGCTATTTTTGACGAATTTTTGAAAAACATGATATTTTTTCTTTTATTTTGGTGCATAATAACCCAGCAGACCAAATCTTGTTGGCTTGTAGTATCGCCCGCCGGATTATTTCAGGCATGTGTTGTATGTCCAGATTTAGGAAAATGTAGTGGAAATCATTCCTGAAAATTTCAGACCTCAACATCTCTCCCGCTTTTTTTGACGAATTTTTGAAAAACATGATTTTTTTTCTTTTATTTTGGTGCATAATAACCCAGCAGACCAAATCTTGTTGGCTTGTAGTATCGCCCGCCGGATTATTTCAGGCATGTGTTGTATGTCCAGATTTAGCAAAATGTAGTGGAAATCATTCCTGAAAATTTCAGACCTCAACATCTCTCCCGCTATTTGTGACGAATTTTTGAAAAACATGATTTTTTTTCTTTTATTTTGGTGCATAATAACCCAGCAGACCAAATCTTGTTGGCTTGTAGTATCGCCCGCCGGATTATTTCAGGCATGTGTTGTATGTCCAGATTTAGGAAAATGTAGTGGAAATCATTCCTGAAAATTTCAGACCTCAACATCTCTCCCGCTATTTTTGACGAATTTTTGAAAAACATGATTTTTTTTCTTTTATTTTGGTGCATAATAACCCAGCAGACCAAATCTTGTTGGCTTGTAGTATCGCCCGCCGGATTATTTCAGACATGTGTTGTATGTCCAGATTTAGGAAAATGTAGTGGAAATCATTCCTGAAAATTTCAGACCTCAACATCTCTCCCGCTATTTTTGACGAATTTTTGAAAAACATGATTTTTTTTCTTTTATTTTGGTGCATAATAACCCAGCAGACCAAATCTTGTTGGCTTGTAGTATCGCCCGCCGGATTATTTCGGGCATGTGTTGTATGTCCAGATTTAGGAAAATGTAGTGGAAATCATTCCTGAAAATTTCTGACCTCAACATCTCTCCCGCTATTTTTGACGAATTTTTGAAAAACATGATTTTTTTTCTTTTATTTTGGTGCATAATAACCCAGCAGACCAAATCTTGTTGGCTTGTAGTATCGCCCGCCGGATTATTTCAGGCATGTGTTGTATGTCCAGATTTAGGAAAATGTAGTGGAAATCATTCCTGAAAATTTCAGACCTCAACATCTCTCCCGCTATTTTTGACGAATTTTTGAAAAACATGATTTTTTTTCTTTTATTTTGGTGCATAATAACCCAGCAGACCAAATCTTGTTGGCTTGTAGTATCGCCCGCCGGATTATTTCAGGCATGTGTTGTATGTCCAGATTTAGCAAAATGTAGTGGAAATCATTCCTGAAAATTTCAGACCTCAACATCTCTCCCGCTATTTTTGACGAATTTTTGAAAAACATGATTTTTTTTCTTTTATTTTGGTGCATAATAACCCAGCAGACCAAATCTTGTTGGCTTGTAGTATCGCCCGCCGGATTATTTCAGACATGTGTTGTATGTATTTAGCAAAATGTAGTGGAAATCATTCCTGAAAATTTCAGACCTCAACATCTCTCCCGCTATTTTTGACGAATTTTTGAAAAACATGATTTTTTTTCTTTTATTTTGGTGCATAATAACCCAGCAGACCAAATCTTGTTGGCTTGTAGTATCGCCCGCCGGATTATTTCAGGCATGTGTTGTATGTCCAGATTTAGGAAAATGTAGTGGAAATCATTCCTGAAAATTTCAGACCTCAACATCTCTCCCGCTATTTTTGACGAATTTTTGAAAAACATGATTTTTTTTCTTTTATTTTGGTGCATAATAACCCAGCAGACCAAATCTTGTTGGCTTGTAGTATCGCCCGCCGGATTATTTCAGGCATGTGTTGTATGTCCAGATTTAGCAAAATGTAGTGGAAATCATTCCTGAAAATTTCAGACCTCAACATCTCTCCCGCTATTTTTGACGAATTTTTGAAAAACATGATTTTTTTTCTTTTATTTTGGTGCATAATAACCCAGCAGACCAAATCTTGTTGGCTTGTAGTATCGCCCGCCGGATTATTTCAGGCATGTGTTGTATGTCCAGATTTAGGAAAATGTAGTGGAAATCATTCCTGAAAATTTCAGACCTCAACATCTCTCCCGCTATTTTTGACGAATTTTTGAAAAACATGATTTTTTTTCTTTTATTTTGGTGCATAATAACCCAGCAGACCAAATCTTGTTGGCTTGTAGTAGCGCCCGCCGGATTATTTCAGGCATGTGTTGTATGTCCAGATTTAGGAAAATGTAGTGGAAATCATTCCTGAAAATTTCAGACCTCAACATCTCTCCCGCTATTTTTGACGAATTTTTGAAAAACATGATTTTTTTTCTTTTATTTTGGTGCATAATAACCCAGCAGACCAAATCTTGTTGGCTTGTAGTATCGCCCGCCGGATTATTTCAGGCATGTGTTGTATGTCCAGATTTAGGAAAATGTAGTGGAAATCATTCCTGAAAATTTCAGACCTCAACATCTCTCCCGCTATTTTTGACGAATTTTTGAAAAACATGATTTTTTTTCTTTTATTTTGGTGCATAATAACCCAGCAGACCAAATCTTGTTGGCTTGTAGTATCGCCCGCCGGATTATTTCAGGCATGTGTTGTATGTCCAGATTTAGCAAAATGTAGTGGAAATCATTACTGGAAATTTCAGACCTCAACATCTCTCCCGCTATTTTTGACGAATTTTTGAAAAACATGATTTTTTTTTGTTTTATTTTGGTGCATAATAACCCAGCAGACCAAATCTTGTTGGCTTGTAGTATCGCCCGCCGGATTATTTCAGGCATGTGTTGTATGTCCAGATTTAGCAAAATGTAGTGGAAATCATTCCTGAAAATTTCAGACCTCAACATCTCTCCCGCTATTTTTGACGAATTTTTGAAAAATATTGATGAATTAGAATTTTATATTATCCTGTAGAACATTGTATAGAAAAATATATTTTTATATATTTTTTACAAAATGAAACATATTTTTGCGATTTTATTAACATTTTATGTGTATATATACATATTTTTAAGTTATTTGCTAAAATTTTCAAATACCACGTGCTTTTGTTTACATTTATAGCTCCACGTGCTTTTGTTTACATTTATACCACCACGTGCGTTTTGTTTACATTTATAACGACCACGTGCTTCTCTGCTGTTTGTTATTTACACAAAAATCAGCTCTTATATAGGAGTACTAATGATTACTTGTTAGATCTTGTTAGCTCGAGTACTTGGATCTTGTTATCTCAAGTACTTGGATCTTGTTAAATTCACAGTCGTTGATATACAACCAAGATATAAGAAATCAGTGATGGTATTTGAGAATTTTCGTTTGGTGCCTAAATGATGCCAAAAAAGTGCCAAAAAAAGCTTTAAAAGTGCCAAAAACAATTAAGCAACATGCAAATGTTTCAAAAATTATGTTCAGCTTTTATTTCAAATATTTATACATTTACACCCTTATTCTAAACTTTATAACAATAACAAAAGTGTCACAAAACTGGTGTGTATGGAAATTATTATAATTTCGGTATTCTGAGAAAAATTGTCACAGCAAAACCTTGACAAAATTATCATTTAACAAAAAGCACATAACAACAAATATTTTCATTTGTCAACAATTTAAAATATAAAAATTTTATTTTCTTTTGAAGAATTTTATAATGTTTCTTCACAGAAATAAAATATGAAATACCTAATTCATATTTTGAGATATTATTTTAAGATGCATCGAACTTTTTACCGATTCTAAAATTCCTGCAAATTCCTCCAAAATATTACGTACATATTAACATGGTATTTTTGGGGCTGAAGTTGTTAGGAATAAGCTCAGGATGCTTGATGCTAAAATTTAAAGGAAACTCCAAGTGCTTAGAACTAGTTCTCTTGTGTTCTGCGGTTCCTGGACATTTTTAAGTTTTCATTTCATTTAAGATTTCATAAAATTATCGAAAAAATCGTAATTTTTTACAAATTACAATTTTTTGATCGTTTTATTTTATTTTTGGCAGAAAAAGCTTTCACCATTGTATGGTGAAATTTTTAAAAATTTTGCTTGTCATAAAAAAACTAGAATACCATAACAAATTTTTGAAAAATTCCAGTGACAACAATAGAATCAATTAAAGTTTTTCTAATTTTATCCCCATTGCTTTTATTTTTAAAGATCAAAGTAATGATTAAATTGTCGCCGAAGAACTGGAAGCTGGTCCAGAAAATTGTAGAAATTTGTAGTGCTGCGATTGTTTTTTTAATTTTGCTACCCGTTCTAAGTAGGCATGGCTTTTAATGAAAAACCAGCGATATCGACCTTTTATCAAATTATATAGAAAATTTCTTAAAAAGTGCCAAAATTCTATAAAGAGTGCCATGGTGCCATTGAACATTCAATAGTGCCACAAATGGCACTTTTGTGCCACTTTTACCAACAGTGTAAGAAATCAGTCAAGTGTACGTTATAGTATAGAGAATTAGAGTTGTAAAAGTATTGAGTATTCCGGTACTGAGTACTCAATACTGACTTTTTTTTTGAGTACTCAATACTAAAACGGTACTACTCAATACTTTTAAAGATGCAATTTTTCGTAGAAATGTGTATTTTTCGTATAAAAATACAACTCTAAAAATAGTACTCTAAAAATACAGCTCTGAAAATACAACTCTATTTGTGAAGCAAAGAAATTTGTAACGAATTTTTGGGAAAAATTATTTAATTAATTTCTTTAAAATGTTTTAAATTAATTAAAATGTAAATAACAATAGTTATTTAACACGTGTATGTGAATTGTGATAATTTTTCATAATAAATACGAATTCATAACATTTTTATTTTTAAATTAAAAAAACCGTTAAAAGTATTGAGTAGTATCGAGTACTCAATTGAAAAGTATTGAGTAGTATTGAGTACTCAAAAAATACCGAAATTTCACAACTCTATAGAGAATTTCGTATTAAAGCTTCAGTGTTGTTAATGTTATGGGTGCGGTGCGTAAGCCATTTTTGACTCATGCATGATTATATTAACTTACTTATTAAACTTACAATCAGAAAATTCTCACGCAAAACAGTAAAACTTAATAAAAACATATGATGCAAAAAATAAACTCACACACGAATCAATCACGGGTTATTCTTACTCACGCTCACGCACGAATCACTTAAGTATAGTAATTATTACTCACGATCACGTGTGAATAACGTGACTCACGAACATTTCGTGTCACGCGCCAATCCCTAGTAATTACTAAATCTTAAACTAGTTCAAAATCATTGATAACATGGAACCAAATATAATACAATACGGTTTTATACGGAACTTATATATTTTTATATAAAATCACTTTGAAAAAATTGCCTATGTGGGATGATATATAATTATAGATGATTTTATAAAGAACGTTATAAGTTATATATGGGTTCATATTAGTCAATATATAACTAACACAAATTATAAAAGATTTCTTATATGGCTCCACGTATAGTTTTATATTATTATGTATAGTGTCATACTAAATTATATATAAACGTACATGTAATTATGTCTTTTATATGTTACTTTATGTACTTATATATAGCACATACATATAAATGTAGGCCAATATGTAATAATATAAAATCACATATGTCTCCATATTAAAACCTTTGAGGAAAAAATATCTAACATATGAGTATATAAAAGTATATCTGCTTGAATTTAAAAGCATATGTGGCCATATGTAACTATAAGTTACTATATGCAATTACATAAAATAATATATGATTATATCAAAACTTTTTTACTCGGGTAGTTTAACTGTCACCATATATAATTATATATTTTTTAAATGATACCATGTATAATTATATATTGCTAAAATGCCACCATATATATTAAGATATAGTTCTATATATAACTATATATGCAATAAGATCAACCATGTCATGTAATATATAATTATATATGCCATATCTAATATTATGAAGGCCGATATCTAATTAGATGAAATTATATATGGTATAATATAAGGAAAAATGTTGTG
This sequence comes from Leucophora obtusa, assembly GCA_949987735.1. NCBI lineage: Eukaryota > Metazoa > Arthropoda > Insecta > Diptera > Anthomyiidae > Leucophora > Leucophora obtusa. The sequence continues at coordinate 163,259 of CATLKA010000003.1, forward strand.
AATAAACGTCATATATAATTATATATGGATATACATAACGACATGTATAATTATATATTGTAATATATGCCATATATGATTATATATAATTTTTTAGGATTAAGTTGTATCTAACTTTATCTGGAAAACGGCAGATCGAATAAGATCTAGGATTATATTTGGCGATTACGTAAGATCTAAATTTATGAAAAAAATAACAGAAGAAATTAGATCCAGTAATATATGTCGGGATTGAGTAAGATCTTAACTTTTTCAATAAGTTGCAGATCGAATTGAATCCAGTGATATATTTAGTGATTTGGTAAAATCTTAATTTTAGGTATTAAAATGGCAGATAGAATTAGAAACAGCAATATATTTGGGGATTGACATCTAAAACTATCCATAAAAATGACAGATAAAATTAGATGCCGCATTATATTTGGTACTACGTAAGATCTACATTTATTTCGGATTAAATAAGATCCCAGACATATATTGCCAACTGTTCAAAAAATAATACACTGGCAGAGCACTGATTTTATAAAAATTACAATATTTTGTTAAAATAAGGTTTAAACTCAGAAGGTCTCGAGTTCGATATGCATTTTTTTACAAAATGAATTTCTTTTTATAAAATTAAAAATTTTTTTTTCTATAAATTTTTTTATAAAATTATATATTTATTTTTTTATTAAATTGAAATCTTTGAATAAAATAATTTTATTTACATCTTTTTAACGCTCTACACCATTTCAATTGTATTAATTGTTTTTAAGATTTATTAATTGTATTTCAGAAATAATCAATTGAATTTCAGTTTTATCAATTGTATTTCAGAACTTATCAATTATTTTCCAGATTTATGAATTGTATTTCAGAATTAGTCAATTGAAGTTCAGTTTTATCAATTCTATTTCAGAAATTATTAATTGTATTTCCGAAATTATCAAACTGTATTTCAGAAATTATCAATTGTATTTCAGAAATTATGAAATGTAATTTAAAAATTTTTCTCTATTAACTATGATAAACAATCAACAAGTTTTGAAATAGATTTGATTATTTCTGAAATACAATTAATAATTTCTGAAATACAATTAATAATTTCTGAAATACATTCCATAATTTCTGAAATACATTTAAAATTTGTGAAATGCAATTAATAGCTTCTGAAATACAGTTAATATTGTAGGTGAGTTACCATTTATGACCATATATTGTTTAAATGGCACCATATATGACAATATAGGTACTGTTTAAATGGCACCATGTATGGTATGTTCCCTATTAAAAAAAATAATATGGAGCTTTATATGGTAATATATAACTTAGAGTCATCCATGTACCATTTGATCCGAAAAATGGCCCGATAAAATTGTATCAGTTGTTTATCAGTTTTTAACTTATTGTATTAGTTTAGATCTGACCTGATTAAATTATGTGTTAATCAGATGAAATTGTATCTGATTTTTGACCTGATACAATTTTATTGGTTTATATCACATGGTATCAGTTTAGGTCCAAATAGATATATTTGTATACAAAATTATATAGTTATATCCCAATTTTGACCTGATATCAGTTTAAAACTTTAATACAATTGTATAAGGTAAATGTCGGATACAATTATATTTTATTTATATAAAATTGAACCAATTACGATCAAACCTGACACCATTACATATAAACCGATAAAATTGCATCAAGTCAAAAATCGGATACAATTTAATCTGATTAACACATAATTTAATCAGGTCTGATCTAAACTGATACAATTAGATAAAAATTTATAAACAATTGATAAAAATATATCGGGCCATTCTTCGGATGAAACTGTATATTTATACAGATATAACTTAATCACATATATGACTATATGTAACTATTTTTATTCGGGTTGTTTAAATGATACGATATATCAAAGTATATGGTACTATATATGGTAGCATATATTATCATATCTGGAACTGTATTAAAAATGTTGTTGAAATGGCACCATATATCATAATGTATGGTTGAAATGTCACCACATATGGTAATATATTGTTTAAATGATACCATATATCAATATATATTGCACCATATATAGTAGCATATATTATTATATCTGAAACTGTATTCAAAATGTTGTTCATGAGGTCCCATATATGAGCATATATTGTTGAAATGGCACCATATATGATAATATATGGTTTAAATGGCACCATATATAGTAATATATTACTTAAATAATACCATGTATAAATATATATGGCACTATATATAGTATCATATATTATCATATCTGGAACTGTATTAAAAATGTTGATCATGAGGTACCATTAGGGTTTGGGGTTCGGGAATTCCCGGGAAATCCCGGGAAAAGTTTGCCGGGAATTCCCGGGAAAATAATATATTTTTCCCGGGAAAACGGGAAATTTTAAAAATATTAAATTTTTTAAATTGCTTTTGTTTAGAATAGGATTTTTTAATTTTATTCATAAAAAACATTTTAAATACCAAAACAAAAATGTCATTATTAAAATCTTTTAAAAGGGAACCAATTTATTTGACACACAAACAAATCTTTGCAAAGTAATTAGGAGCATTTCAACTAATAAAGATTTTTCGCATAACTTATTCAAAATTTAAGTAGTAAAACCTAAAAACTTGGTAAAATGCTTAAAAGAAATATGAAAAAAAAGTTTTGTTTCTTACAAATAATCGCCCTTACTATCAAAATTTTTCAAATGTATATTTTAGTTAAAGTTGACTGTAGTTAAAATATTGGGTGGGTTGGTTTATTTTTGGAGCATTCGGATTGGTTAATTTATTTTCAACAAATCAAAATGTTTGAAAATATAAATATTTTTGTAAGGTTTTCATACACAAAATGAACAACACCGTATGATTAAAAACTTTAAATTTAAAATACTCCTTTATATTAAGGGCCAATAATTTTATAAGTAACGTTTTCATTAATAAATGTGATATTTTCAAGTAAGCTTACTTGATTTTAATATACCTGCTTTCAAACTAATATATTCTTTTACATTAAAAAATAAAATGTCAGGAGTATGGAAATACTTCACAAAAAAGGACAATGCAGCGCAGTGCAATATTTGCCCTAAAAGACTAATGGTTAACGGAGGTATCTAAATTTGGTTATCCGACCTTTAAATTTGGTTCACAAAAAAAAATTGATGGTCATGCAACTTCTCTTGAAGAAAACAACAACAAGAATAAGGTTCCAGCTAAAATTAGCAAAGTACCCGAAGAAAAAAGTGTAAGCTGAATAGGCATTGAACGTTTTGTGGTAGGGCAAACATTTCCTGAAATGGTATCCAAATTAGCCGCAGTCGACGGAATGTCAATCCGCACCATAACTAGATCTTCGTTTATTCGAGAAAGTTTTTATAATAAAAACCTGGCATTGCCAAAAAATTTTACAATCATCTAAAAGATATCATGATAAAAGAAATATCGAGCACTATTTCCAACAATAGGAGATTTACTAAAATCTTAGATGAATGGACAAGAATATCACAAAAGAGATATTTGAACATATGTATAAACGGAAATAATTCATTTTATAATCTGGGGTTGGTTTATATATCAGGAAGATGTAATGCTGATGAAATAGAAGAATTGTAGAAATAAGCCTAGAAGAGTTTTATTTGTCTTTGGAAAATAACATTGCGGCCACCATATCTAATGGGCCAAATGTGATGAAACGGTTTGTTTCCGACAATCCAGTTGTGGGTGCTTTCTGCTGGAATCATGCAATTCATTTGGCAGTGCTGCGAGTAATTTATATGAAATCAAATGTTTAACATTCTGATATTTTTACTTTGAATTCTCACTACACAGACTGAATTTGTACTGAAGTAGTGTTTTTTTTTAACAAAAATTACTTATGTAGGTGGTTTTCATTAACAATTTTGTTCAAAAATATTTCCCGGGATTCCCGGGAATCAAATTTTTTTATTCCCGTTTCCCGGGAAATAAAAAAGTCCGGGAAATCCCAAACCCTAGGTACCATATATGGCCATATATTCTTTAAATGGCACCATATATAATAATATATGGTTTAAATGGTACCATATATGATAATATATGCTTTAAATGTCACCATATATGATAATATATGGTTTGAATGTCACCGTATATGATAATATATTGCTTAAATAGCACCATATATAAATATATATCGCACTATATATAGTACCATATATTATCATATCTGGAACTGAATTAAAGATTTTGTTAATGAGGTACCATATATGACCATATATTGTTAAAATGGCACCATATATGATAATATCTAGTTTAACTGTCACCATATATAATTATATATTTTTTAAATGATACCATGTATAATTATATATTGCTAAAATGCCACCATATATATTAAGATATAGTTCTATATGTAACTATATATGCAATAAGATCAACCATGTCATGTAATATATAATTATATATGCCATATCTAATATTATGAAGGCCAATATCTAATTAGATGAAATTATATATGGCATAATATAAGGAAAAATTTTGTGAAAAAACGTCATATATAATTATATATGGATATACATAACGACATGTATAATTATATATTGTAATATATGCCATATATGATTATATATAATTTTTTTTACTCGGGTATACAACTACATATGCAATTAGATCAGCCATTCTGTGTAATATATAATCATATATACCATATCTAATATTAAAAAGGCCGATATCTAATTAGATGAAATTATATATTGTATAATATAAGGAAAAATTTTGCAAAAAGACATCATATATAATTATATATGGATATACATAACGACATGTCTAATTATATATTGTAATATATTCCACATATGATTATATATCATTTTTTTTTACACGGGCTCGCATGGTATGCAAAAAGACACAATCATTTTATAGTATTTAGGACCGCGAATCTTAAAAAGATTTTATTTATATTATTTTCTTATGACCAGAAACACACAAAAAACCGCGAAAAAAAACTTTTAATTATAGCGTACTGAAAAAAAATTTTTGTTATTAATTTTTGTTTTTCCTTTTGTTTTTATTCTGACATTTCATACATTTCATACCCAGAGTTAAAATATTGATAAGTTATTATGGTGAAATTTTCCTAGGGATAAATATTTAGTATTGGTTAGTTAACCATGGTTAAGTTAAAGTTAAATGCTCGAGATAATTAAATGGGCGTAAATAATACAAATTTAAAAAATTCTGTGTTTAATTTATGAAAAGATCGAAAAAGTGGATAAATGCAAAATTTAAATGTGAATAGTTTTAAAAGGTGCGTTTATTCACATAAACATGTAAAATTATAAATATACGCGATTACAAAAATACACGGTTTACGAGGGCATAAATCCAGTTAGATGAATACCACTAATATTTTGATTGAATCAAAATATGAAAATATATCAATTTTTTATACTATTCTACAAAATAAAAAATGCTCCTAAAAATTAAAAATATGCACAAACATGCATTAAAAAGCGCAAAATATGAATTACAAAGGCACCAAATATGCACATGAAGTCAAAATATGCAAAAACATGAATTTTTGTCAAAATATGCAACTACAAATCGATGCCATTTTGTTCTAAATTTGATGATTCATATAAATATTTATTTCATATCAGGTTTGGACTATCGAGGAAAAACATGCATTTTCACATGCACATTCCACAATTTTCTTGGGCGTAATGTTTGTGTTTAATATATAAAAATGTCTTTATTTTCGATATTTCGCTACTTCATTGTGTAGCATCTTCAGAAAATAATGATAATAATAATAACTTGTTATTTCCTGAAGATGCTACACAATGAAGTAGCGAAATATCGAAAATGAAGAAATGTTTGTATATAAAAACAAGCCTTATGCTCAAGAAAATTGTGGAGTTAAAAATTAAAAAAGAAGGTTGAATAAACGACAAGAATTTTTAGTATTTTATATAATCTATACTCACAAAAAAGGAATAGAACGTCCTTCGACCTAATAAAGGCTGAAATTTAAATAAAAACTAATTTTGAAGAAAGTTGAAAACATTTTTTTAGTAAATTCTGTAAGTAAAACTTCAAAGTATATGTGGCAAAAAAAAATAGTTATACTTTTTTATGTGATTTAATTTAATATATGTAATATGACGTAAGACTAAATTTTAATTGTTACGTTTCCTTGGTTTTTATGTTACATATTATACTTTTTTTTTAATTTTGAAAAAAAATTCTTTTTTGAACTATAAGTACATTTTTAAATTGTCCAGTTATTTTTTTTAAATCCAGGCGAGTTTTTTCCATTTTCCAGTTTTTTGACTTGTGGCATCTGGCAACCCTAATTGGAGGTGCAATAAAAATTTCTGATTATTATTTGCAAACTAGGAATATATCAATAATGACAAATTAGTTTACAATGATTTTTAGAACTCAATAAATCTTATTATTTTTTAAATAACTAACAAAAACAATAGTTTACTGTAAAATTACTTTTTTGGTAGTTATTTATTATGATAATAAAAATAACAGCTTTAAACAATTGTTACGAAATTGCAGTACTTTTCGTTATTGGTCATAACAGTTGTTTTACATTTTTCTATAGAAAAACAGCTATAATTACTATTAAAAATAACAACTTCTGATTACTATACAAACAATTAAACAATAATTACTGCCAAACTTTCTTGAGTGTACTCTTAACAAACTCATACTAATAGTTGTACTGAAGATAACCCCTTGAGAACCAAGTTAAACTTTTTTGTGGGAAAAAAAATGTTTGTAACCTATTATCAGTATTGAGATTTTTTTATTTGTAAAATAAATAATTGTGCATATTTTGAACGAAAAAAAATTTTGTAATCGCACAATGTTTAACTTCATGTTTTTCACGAAACATGTAAAAAAAAGTTAAATTTGACCCCAAATATATTTGGTGTTTGAAGTCAGAGCTTGAAAAAGATAATTCTTTTTTGAATAAACTCGCATTTTATGAATCAGTGAATAATTCATTATCACTTTAAATCAATGATTTGATATTGAATAAAGTGTGGATGTAATTTATCGAAATTTTAAATGATTCAATGTTGATTCGATTGAATTATTTGTTTAATGATTTGATTCGCGAACTCCAATTAATTTGTTAAAATTGAATCAATTCGCTTGATTCTATGAAATGAATCAAAAAAATCAAATTAATTCTTTGAATAAGATATTGATTGGTTAAAGTAGGTAATAATTCAATCAATAAAATGAGTTTTGCGAATTGATTCGTACAAAAGTGAATCAGATTTAAAAATCGAATTAAGGAATTATGTTTTTAAATGCCAGCTTGAAGTTATAAAAACTTGATATATATCTCAAATGAAAGCTATAAGTCTTGACAATATATAAAGGATTACAAATTTTATTCTTATTAATTTTATTCTTTATAAAAAAAAACGTTTGTTTAAAAAAACTGAAAATTCTTTCGCCGGGCCATAATGGGTTAATAATAATTTAATAATTTTTCATCTAAAAGACATTTCTATTATCTTTCCGTGTATATGTTGTTCCAATCCAACTATAAATGGCGAAGATATAGCCAAGTCCATTTTCAAAATTTGCAGCGAAATAACTCCCGACATAGGCTTATCCCCGCAAAAAAGAATATATCGTAGGACTCCCAAAAAAGAGTTCTATCAGTGATAAAACTCAGTGAGATCCCCCTAAACTTAACTTTAGCCCACGTAGTGTATATGTGGAGAAAAAAATCAGACAATTTTCAGCTTTAAAAATAAAAAAATTTGTAATTTTTTTTGTTAGTTTTAGCTAATTGGGTTTTAAAATTTAGTAAAATTAAATTTGTAGAATTAGCAACCTAAATTAATAAAAAAAATTATGTAATTCGTAAAATGAGTATACCAAATTATTCTACGGAAAAATAATTAGTATCATACATGGGAATTTTTTATTACCATTGAAATTTCATTACCATTAGTTCATACTAATGACAATGAAAAAAATTTCATTACCATTTAATGGTAATAAAATATTTTTCATTAGAAAAATCATTACTAATGGTAATGAAATTACACTAATGTATAAAAAAACTAATTACAATTGATTAAAAACCATTTGTTTACAAAAAAATTCAGACAAATGAAAACGAACGACGGGTTTGGCCGGGGAAGTTATAAACCATAATTTTTTAAGGAGGATCCATTCCATTCGGTTAAACTTTACCTGGATACAAATAACAATGGAATGGAAAGTAATATTTAATTTCAAATGAGCCTGAATGAGCATATTCCATCTTCGATTTCAACGAGTTTTACTCCATTTTTACGTCTTTCTGTCAATGGCAATTAATTTTTTTAATTTATTCATTATCAATGGTAATGAAATTTAAAATCATTGTCATTAATCAATGAAATTAAATTTTCGAATCATTACCATTTATAAAAAAATGGTAATGAAAATAATTTCATTACAATTGATATCAATGCAATGGTAATGAAATCATCAATTAATTAGTCCACCTAATTAATTAGTCCCATGTATGATTAGTATAATAGCATTGGAAACTGCTTTACTAAATTTTATGCTAACTTTTTTTTTAGTGTAGTGTTAAATTAAGATAACTAAAATCTTAGTTTAAACCAGTGTTTCAACTAAAAATTTGTTAAAAGTTAGTCAGATCCATTTGTAACCCGTTTGACAGATTTTTCTACTGACTTATTATTTTAAGTGTAGAATCATAAATATACACACGGGCTATTGCACCAAAAAATTAAAAGCCACCAAAAATTCCTTCTGAATTGTATAAATAAAAAAAATATTGAATTATACTTAAATTAAGGAATCCAAAATTTATCTTATATTATAAAACGAACTACAAAGTTGCGTTCAAGTTTTGTTGAACTTTTTCTTTTTTAATAACATTTTCTTCCTATTTTAAAATTTTTTTACAAAAAAGAAAAGCAAGACTTAGGAAATTCTTCCCACTAATGAACACTTCCTTTGGAAAGTGTGGTGAAAGATGAAGGGCTTAAAATATGCCAACTTCTTATGAAGAGTTGGCGAACTTTGTTGAAGCGTTTTAGTTCATAGCCCTGTTATATTATTTTACTTCGGTGGGGTTAAGTGCTATGGGAACACCGAAGGAGGACTCTGCGATAAGTATGAGGGATAGAAAAAACTCATACATATTATTATTTTTCATAAATTGATATTACCTTGGTTGGGAATCAAACCCGCATACTTATGTGTTGGACTGTTCCAACTCTTATAATACAATATTTATTACAACAAAAATTAACTTTAAAAAATGAAAGGGTAGTAATTAAAGATCAGTAAACGGCGAATTTTTCATTTCCTTAGGTTGTAAAAAAACTAATGCAAATATTTCAGTATGACAACTATCAACAGAAAGCTACATTATTCCATTTTAGTTAAAAAAATTATGTTTCAGTTCGCAGATTTTTGCATTTTTCTAGATACAGTCGTTTCCGACTTCTGTTTTTTGTCGCGTTGAAAATCACATGTTTATTGCTACAATCAACCAGAAAGTCTTTAATGGCTACTGAAAATTTTGGTGTTATTACGGGAAATTTAACTGTTTTGAGCCAGCGGTATTTTTTTGCTAATTTTAGCAACACATGTCTGCTGATCTGTAGTACAATAAAATTAGTAGCAAAACTTAGTAGCCCCTTCTAAATTTTAGTAAAATTTATGTAAAACGCAATTCAAAATCGATTTGCTAAAATCAGTTAAAAAACTTACTAAATATCATAATTTTAGTACAATAAAATTAGTATAAATATTTAGTTGCAGCTACTAAATTTCAGTAAATTGCTGTATACTGTAATTTAAAATCTATATGCTGAAATTAGCAAAAAATTGTACTAAAAAATAAAAAAAACATAATTACTAAAAAAAATTTTTTTTCTTTCGATTGTAACAAGCGTATAATTATTTCATCGTACTTGCAATTTGGAGTCAAAATTGCAAACGGTTCTCCAGTTATTGCCGTTTTATGCATTGGAGATGCAATAAAATTTTCTGGGTGTTATTTCTAAACTAAGAATATATCAATAGTAACAAATATAAACTAAACAAGAATTGTAAAAAATCAAAAAAAAAATAATTTTAAATTAGTATATTTTTCTGCTAAATTTAGCACTCGGTTTTGAAAAATTAGTAAAATGTTTTGCTGAAATCAGCAGCGAAAATTAGTAAAAAAATCCGTAATTTGTAATTAGAGAATAGCAAAAATGATTACTAAAAATAAAAATTGTACTAATAACACTATGCGACAGTCAAAATCGGGATGGGATGAAACCAACGGGAAATGTTATATCGGTCAAAAACAAGTTATACGTGTCCCGGCGTTTCGCTGGGTCACCCCTAGGAATCGAGATATATTTTTTTTTGACATAACTCGAGAACCACTAGTCCGATTTTGTTTAAACAATTTTAAAAAAATTAAAAATTGCAATTCCTTTAATCTGTTCATATAAAGTTTTTCCATATACTCAACAGTTTTGCCGGTAAAAATAAATATTTCTTACCGCTACCATAAAAATCAATAACCTTTTGTTTATTACTTTTTTTTAATATTTTAGGCAAAAAATATTTTTTTCTTCATACATTTATTTTTACCGGCAAAACTGTTGAGTATATAGAAAAACGTTATTTGAACAGATTAAAGGAATTGTAATTTTTAATTTTTTTTAAATTGTTTGAACAAAATCGGACTAGTGGTTCTCGAGTTATGTCAAAAAAAAAAACCACCAAAGGTCAAATCGATATATCTCGATTCCTAGGGGTGACCCAGCGAAACGCCGGGACACGTATAACTTCTTTTTTACCGATATAACTTTCCCCGGTAGTTTGAACCCTTCCCGATCACTGACCCCTACCATTTGTCTCACAGTGTAATCAGTATAAAAATAGTACCAATAGTGCGATTGGAAACTGTTTACAAATTTTTTTCCAAACTTTTTTATCTGAGTGTAATTTATTGGAAACAACAAATCGTAAAACCTTTTCCACTAGACATAGTGATTCTAAAAAGCAAGGTTGGTTACCGTTATCGTTATAATACCGTTATCGCTAAAATACCATTTCAAATTGAATACCTTTACCTTTATTGATACCTCTAAAAAAATTTACAAATACCGTTATCGTTACCGATACCGTTATTTTTATGGGTAGTTACCGGTATTTTACCGGTATTTGTTATTTTTATAAAAATTTAAATTTTTTTATTTTTTATTTTATAATCTTGAATGTTTTTTTACAAAAAAATTTATAGATAATAATTTTACTTATTAAAACTAGAGTTTGCTAAAAACCGAAAAATTTGAAAACCGCGGTTTCGGTTTTTCAAAATTATAAAAACCGCGGTTTCGGTTATTTTTCGGTTTTCTTGTGGTACTAATGGAATTGTTTTTAGACAATTAAATTAGTATAAAAATTAGTTGATCTTTTTTAATTGATGTTTTTCGTTCGATTCGAGATCACATATTAATTATCAAATTTTTCTTTTAAATTATTTTCAAATTTAAGAAAGATGATACAATTTTTACAAGTAAGAATAAAAATTTAAAAAAATCGATAAGGCCAGTAGGATAGAATACGTATTTTCGGGTTCCGCTACAGACCCATCCTCAGTATTCTATGCCTATATTCATTAAAATTCAATTGAATTTCTCATTCAAATAAAGGCAATAACGCCGTTTCGTACCTTTACGGGAGAAGAAAAGTACGCGGAAAACCGTTATAAATAAATTCTTATTCTTTTGTCGGCAAAAGCTGTATTTTCACGAATTTAAATTTTATCAATATGTTTAAATGAACATAAGGTTAAAGCTTTATAAATTTCGGGGACTACGAAATAAGACTTTTTGAAAAATCCGCGATGAAAATCTATACTAAAACGAAAAATTCTTTAAAGTAATATTTAGTGGAGAAAATGTTCATTATAATTAAATATATTTTTCTGAGCACCCATAAATTATTACTCGTAGACTCTAAAATATGATTATTTTCAGAGTGCTGAAATTTGGAGTCATAAATAAAACATAACAGATTCGTATTTATGAGTGTATTAAAAAATTATTATTTTTTTTAATTTTTTAAATACTCATAAATGATTCAAAAATTAATCATAAATATATAACTCATAATGGCTCAGAAAATTCTAAATTTTCCACTAATGCTCCAAATTCAGAGGCTGACGAGTAATAAAAAAAGAAATACACCCTCATACGGCTATGATTTCAGAAGGCCCTAGCGCTCCTTTATGAATCTTTTCGGATTCTAATTGTACACTGGGATGCAATTTAATTAATTATTTTAATCAGTTAAAGTATTTATTAAAAACCGACTTATTTTTGTCGGTTTCGGTTTTGAGGCCTGAAAAACCGCGGTTTCGGTTTCGATTAAAACCGAACAGCAAACTCTAATTAAAACTACCATCATTGAATTTATGGCTTAAAATCTGTATTTCCAGTACTTAAAATTGAAAATATGCCATGTTTTTACTTGTTTTTATATGTTACTAACACAATTTTTAATACCGGTATGTACCGGTATTCCTGTTTCGATAATGGTATACTATTACCGAAACTGTCTTAAATACCGTTACCTTTACCGTTACCTAAACAAACGAAATCTGATACCGTTACCATTACCCTTACCGTTATTCGTTTCGGTAAAAAACTATCAAAAATTGGAAACAAGAAAAAAAGTTGTTAGGATTTCTTTATTTCTTTTCACATCAAAGGCGTACTAATGTCGCGTTGAGCACAACGTTGAACAAATTTGATCCTTTTTCACTGGATTGTTTAAATTGATAACAATCTGTATTAGACTGTATTTGAAACGAAAATCCAGATCAAATTATATGTTCCGATTCGAAAATCTCTTTATGCTAAGGAAAAACATATCTGATTTCCCGATAATTTTTTTATGGGATCTATTTTTTAGCATTAAATTTACAAAAACATGTAGAACGGGAGTTAAAAGTATAAAAAATCATTATTTCATAAAATAGATATTCTAAAAACTGGGATTCTGAGCTTAAAAATGTTGTAGTCGTCGGCGTAGCTAGACCATTTTTACAAATATGAAATCAAAATTGAAATCGGAGTCGCGGATTTTGCGAAATTTGAAAATTTCATACAATAAATGTTCAATTTTGATCAGGATGTTTTCTTATATTTACGACTATGAAAATTTATTTTTTGCATTAATATGTATCTGTGTAATGTCCTATTATGTGAGATAGGGTTTTTGGTAGCAGAGTGAAAACATCTCAATTCAACACAAAAAAGTGGCATTTTTGGATTGACCATCTCCGATTTCAATGAAATTTACCACAACTATCGTACATGATAATAGCTCATTAGAGCATAAATTTCTGGTTTCTGAAATATGACGTCACGAAAAATGGAAAAATTTGACTAAAGTATAATTACAAAATCTACAATAACTTAAAAACGGTTAAAGGTATAAAATTTTGGTATTATTTATTAGGTAAGAATGTACCCTTTAAAATGGTATGCATATCGGTTTTTTTCGTGGAAGGGTCAAAGGTCATTTCTTGGGGTCTTGAGTTCAAATTCCCATTGCTCGAAATGCGCATTTTTTAAAATTCTTAAAAAAATATATGATTACCCGAGTAAAAAAAATCAGGGTTGGCAGGCAATACCGCTAAAATACCGTTATCGATTCAAAACACGTCACCCCTAAAATACCGTTCCCGAAATACCCAGAATACCGTTGTCCTTAAAATACCGTTACCGAAATAACTGAAATACCGTTATCCTTAAAATACCGATACGGAAATAAATGAAACATCAATACCCCTAAAATACCGTTACCGAAACAAATGAAATAACGCTATCCCTAAAATACCGTTACCGTTATTTTTAATTTTTTGCTCTTGGTAATTTCACGTGGTTATTGAGTACTTTTTGAACATTAAGTTGATAAATTTGTTCTGTTTTTAATCTCGTTTGTTTTTTGTAAACAAAAATTGCGGGATGCATCGAAATAACTGACTACCGTTACCCTTAAAAACCGTTACCGATATAAATGAAATACCGTTAACCTTAAAATACCGTTTCCAAAATAACCCAAATATCGTTATCTTCAAAATACCGTTACCGAAATAACTCAAATACCGTTGTCTTTAAAATACCGATACCGAAATAAATGAACTAGCGTTACCCTTAAAATACCGTCACCGAAAGAACCTAAAATATCGTTACCCTAACGATAACTGCATTCGTTTCGGTTACCATCCATGAATAAAATTGATCTCGCGCAATATCTAATCATATCCAATTTGATGTTGTTTAACATCTGCTGTAATATCTAGCTGATCCAATTAGATCCCAAATTGGGTGTATCCAATCATATCTTATTAGATCCCATTGTATATATGGGGATAAACTAAGATCAAGTTATATCTCAAAATTGGGAGGTCCAATGATATCTTTGGGGATAAACCTAGATCTAATTTGATCCGAAAAATGGCGGATCGAATTAGATCCAGTTATATATTTGTGGATAAACTTATATCTAATTTGATCCGAAAAATGGCGGATCGAATTAGATAGAGCTATATATTTGTGGATAAACTAGATCTAATTCGATCTCAATTTTGGCAGATCGAATTAGATCTAGCAATATATTTGTGGATAAACTTAGATCTAATTTGATCCGAAAAAGTGGCAGATCGAATTAGATCCAGCAATATATTTGGGGATAAACTTATATCTAAATTGATCCGAAAAATGGCAGATGGAATTAGATCCAGCAATATATTTGGGGATATACTTAGATCTAATTTGATCCGAAAAATGCAGATCGAATTAGATCCAGCAATATATTTGGGGATTAAGTAAGATCTAAATTTATCCAAAAAATGACAGATCAAATACGATCCAGTAATATATTTCGGGATTGCGTAAGATCTTAACTTTTCCGATAAATTACAGATGGAATTAAATCCAGTGATATATTTGGGGATTTTGTAATATCTTAATTTATCCCATAAATTGCAGATCGAATTAGATCCAGCAATTTATTTCGGTATCAAAATGGCAGATCGAATTAGAAACAGCAATATATTTTGGGATTGACATCTAAAACTATCCAGAAAAATGACAGATAAAATTAGATCCCGCATTATATTTGGGTACTACGTAAGATCTCCATTTATTCAAAAAATAATACACTGGCAGAGCACTGATTTTATAGAAATTACAATATTTTGTTAAAATAAAGTTTAAACTCAGAAGGTCTAGAGTTCGATACCGTTCACGACTATGCAATTTTTTTTCTCTATTAACTATGATAAACAATCAACAAGTTTTGAAAGAGAATTGATTATTTCTGAAATACAATTAATAATTTCTGAAATACATTCCATAATTTCTGAAATACATTTAAAATGAATGGGGGAAATGTTTTAGTTGATCTGTTATTTAAGTAAATGAATTCTTTCAAAAATTTTTATTCTTTGTAATTTACTTGTAAAAATTGTATCATCTTTCTTTGATTTGAAAATAATTTAAACAGAAAGTGATATTAATTTATGATCTAGAGTCAAACTAAAAATAACATTCATTTACTTAAATAACAGATCAACTAAAAAACCATTTCCCCCATTCATCTTAAACACATTGACACGGTGCAAAAATATAATTTAATAACATACATTTAAATTTAAATTTAACGGTTCGTTGTAATTCAAAAATCTGTGTTTATCATACACAGAGTTGAATATAATCAGCTGAGATATCTTACGAATTAAGGTTCAAAGCAAAAAAGAGTAATAATAACAAAAGGATAAAAATAGCATTGTTAAAATTTCGTTGGTGTTAGTCTAAGTTGAGTTGTTGATAACAAATTCGATTTGCTTTCAACAGTCACATAGTAGACGATCATCAAAATATTAACCCACTCAAAGGCGAAAGGCACTGATGATGGCTTTGTAGCGTAAGCCGAAAATGCGCATTCTGCCTTGCTGGTCTTATCGAATTCTTTCAAAAAATTTTATTCTTTGTAATTTACTTGTAAAAATTGTATCATCTTTCTTTGATTTGAAAATAATTTAAATAGAAAGTGATATTAATTCACGATCTAAAGTCAAACTGAAAATAACATTTAAAATTTCTGAAATACAATTAATAGCTTCTGAAATACAGTTAATATTGTAGTTGAGTTACCATATATGACCATATATTGTTTAAATGGCACCATATATGACAATATACTGTTTAAATGGCACCATGTATGGTATGTTCCCTATTAAAAAAAAATAATATGGAGCTTTATATGGTAATATATAACTTAGAGTGATCCATGTACCATTTGATCCGAAAAATGGCCCGATAAAATTGTATCAGTTGTTTATCAGTTTTTATCTAATTGCATCAGTTTAGATCTGACCTGATTAAATTATGTGTTAATCAGATGAAATTGTATCTGATTTTTGACCTGATACAATTTTATTGGTTTATATCACATGGTATCAGATTAGGTCCAAATAGATATATTTGTATACAAAATTATATTGTTATATCTACAGTTTGCTGTTCGGTTTTAATCGAAACCGAAACCGCGGTTTTCCAAGCCTCAAAACCGAAAACCGACAAAAATAAGTCGGTTTTTAACAAATACTTTAACCAATTAAAATAATTAATTAAATTGCCTATTATTGAATCTTGAATTTCGAAAAGGCTCAGCTCCTATTTTACAAAATTTTGTATTTAATTGTAATGAACATTTTTTACATTAAAAATTGCTTTAAAGAATTTTTTGTTTTAGTTATTACGGATAACATAAACTAAGGCTTATAGTTTTTAGAAAAAAAAATTGCACCAAAAGGTCTAGCGGTTTAGGAGATATTGAGGTTCACATATTCAGTTCAGATTTTCATCGCGTGTTTTTCAAAAAGCCTTATTTTGTATTCCGCGAAATTTAAAAAATTTTAAGTTTATATTGTTAAAACAAATTGCTAAAATTTAAATTTAAACTCTTTAAAATACACCTTTATTTGCCGAAAAAAAATAATTTATATTGGGTTTCCTCGTTTATTTCTCCTTCCGAAAAGGTTTCGAAATGGCTTTTTGCCTTTAAATACTCGAGTGAGAAATTCAATCGAATTTTAAAAGATATCTTGGACGTATTAAACTACCCGGTGAAAAATGCTCATATACGTTCGAACATGTTCATATATGGTTTATGTATGGACACATATGAACAAATATGAATTTTTTATGAACATATATGGATTTTATATGAACATATATGGAAGTATATGTGATTCCATATATGGAAAAAGATTTCATATACAGACATATTTGGATGCATCTGTTATTTCATATATGGAAATGGCACTCATATATAGACAAATATGGAAGTATATGTTATTCAATTTATGCAAAAGGGACTTGTATATGAACATATTTGGAAGAATACATTTTTCCATATGTGTAAAAGGAACTCATATTTGGTAAATATGGAATTATATTTAATGCAATGAATAAAAAAAGGAACATATGTGCGACTAATTTGAATGCCATACATAAATTTATATCTATAGTACAACCTTAAAATATAGAACAGCAACGTTCGCATGAATTCGCATATATTTAATAAATGTATATGTTCATGTATGTCCATATATTAACATATACTTAGGTGTTACCTCATTTTTCGGATCCAAACATATATGGTTGAACCATAAATGTTCATATGTGGACATTTTTCACCGGGTATTTAATTTTTATGCATATTTAATTATCATATATTTAGTTAGAATATTGTTATATTTAATTATTTTAAAACAATTTATTATATCACAAGAAAACCGAAAAATAACCGAAACCGCGGTTTTTATAATTTTGAAAAACCGAAACCGCGGTTACCTAATTTTTCGGTTTTTAGCAAACTCTAGTGATATCCCAATTTTGACCTGATATCAGTTTAAAACTTTCATACAATTGTATAAGGTAAATGTCGGATACAATTATATTTTATTTATATAAAATTAAACTAATTACGATCAAACCTGACACCATTACATATAAACCGATAAAATTGTATCAGGTCAAAAATCGGATACAATTTCATCTGATTAACACATAATTTAATCAGGCCAGATCTAAACTGATACAATTAGATAAAAATTGACAAACAATTGATAAAAATATACCGGGCCATTCTTCGGATGAAACTTTATATTTATACAGATATAACTTAATCACATATATGACTATATGTAACTATTTTTATTCGGGTTGTTTAAATGATACGATATGGTAGCATATATTATCATATCTGGAACTGTATTAAAAATGTTTTTCACAAGGTACCATATATGACCATATGTTGTTGAAATGGCACCATATTAGGGTTATGACTCATTTTTAACAAAAATTTTACCTATCACCACGTGATAGGCAATACTAAATTAATAATACAAATCGTGTTTGCGGGTCATTTCGGCGAAAAAACCTTCCGCACCAAATGCAATTTCTAAAAATAATTTTTGTTCGGGGATGTTGTTTAATTTACATAACGAATTACTACAAAAATTATTGTAAACAACAAAAAATGTATGAAAAAGTCCCTCCAAAAGGTTTCAGCTAAACAGCTTTCAATAAGCATCGATTGAGTCTCATTTGTTTAAAACTTCGGAGAAATATTTTAATTAAACTAAAACCATATATACCAAATTTCAACGCTTTTAGTGCGGGAACTTTTTTGGCAGCAGCGAAAAAATAAGATTGCGTTTCTTAATATTTTTTAATGGCCTTTTTGGCTAGGGCATGTAAAATTTGATATTTGCAAAAAAAATCAAAAAGTCATAACCCTACACCATATATCATAAATGTCACCACATATGGTAATATATTGTTTAAATGATACCATATATCAATATATATTTCACCATATATAGTAGCATATAATATTATATCTGGAACTGTATAAAAAATGTTGTTCATGAGGTCCCATATATGGGCATATATTGTTGGAATGGCACCATATATGATAATATATGGTTTACACGGCACCATATATAGTAATATATTACTTAAATAACACCATATATAAATATATATGGCACTATATATAGTATCATATATTATCATATCTGGAACTGTATTAAAAATTTTGATCATGAGGTACCATATAAGGACATATATTAATTAAATGACACCATATATAATAATAAATGGTTTAAATGGCACCATATATGCTGGTATATTGCTTAAATAACACCATATATTAATATATATGGCACTATATTTAGTAGCATATATTATCATATCTGCAACAGTATTAAAGACTTTGTTCATGATCCGAGTAAAAAAAATTATATATAATCATATGTAGCATATATTACAATATATAATTAGACATGTCGTTATGTATATCCATATATAATTATATATGACATCTTTTTCCAAATTTTTTCCTTATATTATGCCATATATAATTTCATCTAATTAGATATCGGCCTTTATAATATTAGATATGGTATATATGATTATATATTACATAGCATGGCTGATCTTATTGCATATATAGTTAGATATAGAGCTATATCTTAATATATATGGTGGTATTTTAGCAATATATAATTATATATGGTATCATTTAAACAATATATAACTAAACTAGATGTTATCATATATGGTGCCATTTAAACCATATATTATCATATATGGTGGCATTTAAACAAAATATGGTCATATATGGTACCTTATGAACAAAATTTTTAATACAGTTCCAGGTATGATAATATATGCTACTATATATAGTGCCATATATATTGATATATCGTGTAATTTGTACAATATATTACAATATATGGTGTCATTTAAACCATATATTGCTATATATAATGCCATTTAAACAATATATGGTCATATATGGTACCATATGATCAAAATTTTTAATACAGTTCCAGATGTGATAATAAGGAGTGAGATCATAAAAATGTTAACACACATAAAGTTAAATCAAAAACGAGTAAAAAGGTTAAAGTCGGGCATGCCGACTATACAATACCCTACACCAGTCTGGTTAAAAGCCAACAACTGTTTGGATCCGAAATTTGAATGGGTTAAAATGGGACTTGTGCCAAAATTTTCTATACTGTGAGTCAGCGAATCAAATTTCATCAAAATATCTTAATATGTACGACCTGCAGTTTGTAAACAAGCCAATTTTGGGGGGACCCTTATATGGGCACTAGGTCTAAACATGGATCGATGTTCACCAAAATCAACAGGCTTCGTCCATGGGCCAACATAGGTCTGTGTTCCAAATTTCATCAAAATATCTTAATATTTGCGACCTGCAGCGTATAAGCAATTTAATTTTGGGGGGACCTTTATATGGGCACTAGGTCTAAACATGGACCAGTGTTAACCAAAATCAATAGGCCTAGTCCTTAGGCTACCATAGGTCGGTGTACCAAATTTCATCAAAATATCTTAATATTTGCGACCTGCAGCGTATAAATAATATAATTTTGGGGGGACCCTTATATGGGCACTAGGTCTAAACATGGACCGGTGTTAACCAAAATCAATAGGCTTCGTTCTTGGGCTGATATAGGTCGGTGTACCAAATTTCATCAAAATATGTTAATATTTGCGACCTGCAGCCTATAAACAATACAATTTTGGTAGGACCCTTATATGGGCACTAGGTCTAAACATGGACCGATGTTCACCAAAATCAACAGGCGTTGTCCTTGGGCCAACATAGGTCTGTGTGCCAAATTTCATCAAAATATCTTATTATTTGCGACCTGCAGCGTATAAACAATATAATTTTGGGGGGACCCTTATATGGGCACTAGGTCTAAACATGGACCGGTGTTAACCCAAATCAATAGGCTTCGTCCTTGGGCTGACATAGGTCGGTGTACCAAATTTCATCAAAATATCTTAATATTTGCGACCTGCAGCGTATAAAAAATATAATTTTGGTAGGACCCTTATATGGGCACTAGGTCTAAAAATGGACCGATGTTCACCAAAATCAATAGCCTTCATCCTTGGGCTAACATAGCTCTGCGTACCAAATTTCATCAAAATATCTTATTATTTGCGACCTGCAGCGTCAAACAATATAATTTTGGGGGACCCTAAGACCACTAGGTCTAAACATGGACCGATTTTAACCAAAATCAATAGGCTTCGTCCTTGGGCCGACATAAGTCGGTGTACCAAGTTTCATCAGAAAATCTTAATATTTGCGATCTGTAGAGTGCGCACAAGAATGCATGGACAGACAGACGGACGGACGAACTGACGGACAGACGGACATCGTTAAATCAAAATAAAAAAAAATTCTGAGTCGATCGGTATACTATAAGGTGGGTATGGGACCAATATTTTTTGGTGTTACAAATATCAGCACAAATTTATAATACCCCGACCACATAGTGGTGTAGGGTATAAATATGTCAGTTAATAAATTAATTTACATCATGAGTTTTAATTAGCAATTTATTTCAGAATGGGCGATGAAAGAAAAGTGCTTTGAAAAATAATTAAATATTTTCAACAAAACCAAACATGGACATACAAAAAAATTGCCAAAGAAACTAATGTATGCCGCCAAACAGTTTCAAAAGTGGTAAAAAGGTATCTGGAACACCTAACAATTGAAAGGTTAGCCCAATGCTCGGACTTTTTTGTACTTAAAGTGAAACGTAAGGCAGGACTAAAGTTCTACAAAGTTCAAAAAGTTCCCGATAGAAACGCTTTTAAAAATTTGGAGGCCAAAACCAGAGCTTGAAAATTGAAATCAAATTTTATACAAAAATACAACTGTTGTGTAATGGACGACGAAACTTATGTCCTGGCTGATTTTTCGCAGCTCCCTGGTCAAGAATTTTATGTTTCCGATGTTCGAGGAAATGTTGTGGAAAAATTTATGTCGAAAACGCAAACGAAATTCCCTAAAAAATTCCTAGTATGGCAAGCCATATGTAGCTGCGGTCAAAGAAGCCAGTCATTTGTGACATCTGGCATATAAACAGCGAAATTTATATCAAGTAGCGTTTTCAGAAGAGACTTCTTCCATTTTTGAGTCAGCACAATGTATCCACTTACTTTTGGCCCGATTTACCATCTTGTCACTACAGCAAGAAAGCGCTGGAGTGGTATAATGATAATAATGTGGTTTTTGTACCAAGAGAGGCAAATCCACCAAACCACCCACAGCTCAGGCCAGTGGAGAGATATTGGGCTCTTGTTAAAAGAGAATTAAAGGGCACAAAAAAGGTCTCCCAGGACATGCAATATTTCAAACGTAGATAGACCACCTGCTCTAAAAAGGTGACAGAAACTACCATAAAAGCTTTAATGGGAGGGTTTCCGGAAAAAGTGAATAACTTTGTTCGTAGTGGTTAGAATTCCATGCGGTTCTTTTTGTTTGATTTTGTATTAACCCTCTAACCGGCCTAAGCTTTTTTGCAATGAAATTTATACCATGTGTTCCTCACGAAAAATAAATAATAAGTTTTTCTACAAAATTTTTTTTCGTTGCCTACTTTAGGCGATATGGGCCAAAACAGTTTAAGGGTGAATCTCGAAAACTAGCTCATAAAAATTACTAGGCTTAGGCACAAATTATTTCTCTTACCAAGATATAATTGCAATAAAAAAATTACATTTTTTGTGCTGTTACTTAAGAGGATGTAGCGATTTTCGTTTTTTGAAAAATGCGAAATTGAGCGAAAATGCACCAAAACTTCAATATATATTATTCAAATTTATAATCTTTGCTACCTATACCAAATATATTCTTTTTACCAAATTTCAAAAAAATCCATCCATTCGCTTTGAAGTTAAGGCGATGTCCTTTAAAGGTGTCCTTATGGAATCCTGTGCGTCCTTGGACCAAAGTAAGGAACTTTTTGAATAGCTTAAGCTCCAATCTCACTTCGTGGTCACTATCAATTGTTTTAGTAAATTTAAATATGTTTTTAAGATTGTTGAAACTTTTGATTGTTTTAAAAAATTTAATTTTTGAAATTTTACGAAATTTTATCTTTGACACTTTCTCGCTTCCAAACCGTGCATTGTATACAAAAAAATTCTGCACAAAAAATTTTATAAATTTTGTTTTCAGTTGAAAAAGTATAATTTCTTATTATAAAATACCCCTTTGACGCATTTCTGGTCAATTTAATATACCCCGCCTGGAGGCGGGCTTGCCGGTTAGAGGGTTAAATTTCATTTAATAAAACTTTGGTTTGAAGTCCTAAAATTCAGTGGTTTGTTATACCCTACACCACTACGTGGTCAGGGTATTATAAGTTTGTGATGATGTTTGTAACACTAAAAAATATTGGTCCTAGACCCACCTTATAGTATACCAATCGGCTCAGAATTTTTTTTTATTTCGATTTAACGATGTCCGTCTGTCCGTCCGTCCCTCCGTCCATCTATCTGTCCATGCATCTTTGTGCGCACTCTACAGGTCGCAAATATTAAGATATTTTGATGAAACTTGGTACACCGACTTATGTCGGCCCAAGGACGAAGCCTATTGATTTTGGTTAAAATCGGTCAATGTTTAGACCTAGTGCCCATATAAGGGTCCCCCAAATATTATATTGTTTATACGCTGCAGGTCGCAAATATTAAGATATTTTGATGAAATTTGGTTCGCTGCCTCACAGTATAGAAAATTTTGACACAAGTCCCATTTTAACCCATTAAAATTTCGGATCCAAACATTAGTTGGCTTTTAACCAGACTGGTGTAGGGTATTGTATAGTCGGCATGCCCGACTTTAACCTTTTTACTCGTTTTGATTTAACTTTATGTGTGTGAATATTTTTATGATCTTACTCCTTATAGTGCCATATATATTTACATATGGTGTTATTTAAGCAACATATTACCATAATTGTATTTCAGAAATTATCGAATGTATTTCAGAAATTATTAATTGTATTTCAGAAATAATCAAATCTATTTCAGAATTTGTTGATTGCATTTCATAGTTAATAGAGAAAAATTTCTTAATACATAATTTCTGAAATACAATGACAAATTTCTGAAATACAGTTTGATAATTTATGAAATACAGTTGTGAATTTCGGAAATACAGTTAATAATTTCTGAAATACAATTGACAAAACTGAAATTCAATTGACTAGTTCTGAAAAACAATTCATAAATCTGAGAAATAATTCATAAGTTCTAAAATACAATTAATTATTTCTGAAACACAATTGATAAACAATTAATGAAACACAATTAAAAACAATTGATACACTTGGAAATGGTGTAGAGTGGCAAAAAGTTGTAAATAAAATTATTTTATTAAAAAAATTCAATTTAATAAAAAAAATATATATCCCCAGGTGCAAATGTTCATATATGTTCATATATTGTCATATATGGTTTCATGTATTAGCATATATGGTTTAATGTATGATCATATATGAACATATATGTTATGTATGGAAGCATATATGGGTAAATACATTCAAATGTATGAATCCATATATGATAATATACTGCAATTATTGGTCCATATATTGGTTCATATATTCCATATATCTTCATATATGAATTCATATATTATTCCATATATGGGTAATGTTTTAAGTTTTTTTTATCATGGGGGTAATTATGTGAGGGGATTCAAAAAATATTGAAATACAATACATTTGATAATTTCTTAAATACAATTGGCAATTTCTAAAATGCAGTTGCCAGTTTTAGAAATACAATTGATTATTTATAAAATACATTTGATAATTTCTGAAATGCAATTGCGAATTTCTGAAATATAATTAATAAATTTGTGAAATACAATTTTCAGTTTCTGAAATACAATTTATAATTTCTGAAATACAATTGGTAGTTTCTGATATACAATTGATAAATATGAAAATCAATTGATAATTTCGGAAAAGCAATTATAAAACTGGAAATAAATTGATTATTTCTGAAATACAATTGGTAAATCTGAAAAACAATTCATAACTTCTACAATACAATTGAGTAAACTGAAATTCAATTGATTATTTCTGAAATACAATTGATAAATCAGAAAAACAATTGATAGTTTCTGAAATAAAATGATAAATTTTGAAATACAATTGAAAATGTTGCAGTAAGATAAAAACAGCAAAAATAAAACTTCTAAATTTAGAAAATCTGCAGAAAATTTTTCAAAATATTAGTAAAGTAAAAATGGTTAAAACAAACTGTTGTATCTAAAAAAATTTTTGTTAAATTTTGTTCAATGCAAATAGCAGTTTATAAAATTAAACAGAAATATTTGCTAAAAATATTAAACTGTTGATTTCAGAAGGCTAGATTTGTATTTCCATTAAAAACAAAAAACGAAAAAGGAACTTTGAAAATTTTAAGTTTTATGTGATGTTTATTTTTCTACTACTAAGTACAATTTAATTTTATTTTCTAATCACTGAAATTTAGCTCAATTATAATTCAAATTTTGTAAATATATTAAGAAGTTTTATTTTTGCTGTTCCTATCTTATTTATATTTAGCAAAACTACTCTGATAATTCAGCAGTTTTTCATTTTGAACTAATTTTTAGTAGCTTTAACTAAAATTTTTACACACTTTTTTCTATTAGTGTATAAACAATCATTAAATAATCAAAAATCAGTCATAAAATATTTTCTAAACTTGAAGTAAAATGTTTATGTCCATTAAAAATTTCATAATTTCTCAATTTCATTCAAATCAACAAATTCATCAGTAACGTATGAATAGAATTATAATATTTACATTTAATTTGAATAAAAAAAACAATATTTTTATTAAAAAATAAAATTATATGAACATTCATATATCTCCATATATGGCCATTAGGGCGGGTCGATTTAATAATCGTGAAAGTGAAAATCGTATTCTAGGGATCAAAATAAGAAACTTTGCCGAAGGAACCATACCTCTAAAACGAATTCTACTACCCCCCAACTGTTGACTTTTGTCCCGTAGGGTCAAGTTCCAAATCCCACTTTGACCCATTTAGAGTGCCCCAATCGAGTCAAAATGTATGACCGACCCCCACTAACTTTGGAGGGCCGATCCACCCATGCCAGTGGTACACCCCCTGGAACTCCTCTGGGGGGTCCCCATACAAACATTTTAAAAAATCTCCATTTTTGGCGCTTTATTTTATTATTTTTTATTTATTTTATTTATTTTTATTATTTTATTTATTTTTTCTCCTTAGAAATTTATTTAGTCAGAACATATGTAAATGAAAAAATTAATTTAACTTAGTAATAGAAAAGAAAATAAAAAAAATTACTGTTTGAAGTCTTTTTGCTTTCAAGTCTGGGCAATTTCGCACGGCTCTCTAATGTCGTCACCATAACAGCCTCTACATTTTCCGGTATAACTCGTTTGGAAACGCTAGCTAGCAATTGAACGTGTCGTTCTGTTGCAGGTCGTAAAATAGGTTGTGTGGGTTTTTTAAGCCACCACAAGACACAGCTGCATGTCGTAAACTTACTTAAGCTAAATCGGTTACAGGTAGAATTGAGCATAAAATTATCATAAAGGATTTTCCAGAAGTAATAAAAGGCGCACTTGCTTAACAGAATTTGTGGTCAGATTAACGTTTAATTTACATGTAAGTACTTTATGGGCAGTTTTGACAACAAAATCGGTTACAGGTAGAATTGAGCATAAAATTATCATAAAGGATTTTCCAGAAGTAATAAAAGGCGCACTTGCTTAACAGAATTTGTAGTCAGATTAACGTTTAATTTACATGTAAGTACTTTATGGGCAGTTTTGACAACAAAATCGGTTACAGGTAGAATTGAAATTACCATTTCATTCTTATTACCTCGTCTCCTAGACCATATATAACGCAACAGTTTTTGTGAATGCATTAAGTCGTTGTGAAGAACTCGAAGTGTGAAGTGCTAATTTGAGATAAAAAAATATTTAAAAAAAAATCATTCCAAATCAAGAAGTTTACAATGAATCCACCATCCTCTACACCGCAAGATGAAGCAATAACAACATCAACAACTATCGAAAACCCAATGAGTCATATACCCAGGCATGATGTTACTGTTTTTGGTGTGTCTACTGATTTGACTGATCTTAATTTACCAACCCATCTGGATATCTTGAGATATTATTTTTACTTGAGCGAACAAAAAAAGTTGTCCTATAAAGCATTCACTATTCAAGTACAAGATAAGTTGATTGGAATTTGGGAAAAACTTGGTATGGAAATAATGCTGAAAAAAAGTGTATGTAATAAATTGAATAGATTGCTTGACAAATATCAAGAGCAAATCAAGAGAAGAAACAAACCCCAACAATTTACAGAGTATGTAAAATCTCTGGAAACAATTTTTTTCATTGGAATATGTAAATGCGATTTGAAGGCAGCTCCATGTGCATGCGGTTTGGTTCCCGAACGCCTCAAAGAGTTTATGCACGATCAACATAATCAGAGAAGTCTAACAATGGATGGATTTGCGATGGAAATTGAAGAGCAATGAGCAACGTCTATGTCATCAATGCCAACATACCAAGATCCCGATGATTCAACATACGCACCGCCACCGGTTCAAGAAGATTTGGATATAAGCACAAGTTCACAATACACACAGAGATACGATTGTTTTAACTTTGCCTTGGTATGTGACAGATTTGGCGTGCCTGATAGAGTAGCATCAGCAATGGGAACAGCCCTTTTCCAAGATTTTAAAATGAAAGATATCCATGGCAAACCTCTCATCATGGATAAATCGAAAGTTCGCCGAGAAAAAGAGAAATGCAGACAAGAAGTGCTTCGCAAACTCTAACCGTTTGCGAAGCACTCTAACCAATTTGTTAGCATTTTCATTCGATGGCAGAAAAGATGATACTTTAACGAGAGATACAATTGATGAGAAGTATCATACTAGAATGGTAAAAGAACCTCATCTTGTTATTTTGAGAGAACCGAATTCTGAATTGATTGGTTACGTAAGACTGGAACATGAAACCGCTGAATACAAAACAACCAAATTAAATGATTTTTTCAACGATAAAAATATATCACTGGATGCATTAATTGGCATATGCACTGACGGTGAGCCAACAAACACTGGCCCAAACGGTGGAATTATACGACGATTCGAATTGCTGTTAAAAAGACCATTGCATTGGTTCGTTTGCCTTCTACACTTGAACGAACTTCCGTTTCGGCATTTGTTTGAAGCTTTGGATAAATCAACCAGCACTGGACCAAGATCGGCAACCGGAAAATTGAGCCGTCAAATCGAAACTTGTGAAACTCTTCCGGTAAGTTATTGCTATCACTCATTTATTATAATTGTCAACCGTTTTTAATTGTTTTATTTTTATATTTTTCAGGTGGTGGACGGCTTTCAGAAAATTGAGTTGAAAAATATGCTCCCTGCTCCAGAAAAAATTGAATTTTCCACCAATTCCAAGTACTTATACGACATGGCCCATGCAATTTCTAGCGGCGTGGTTTCAGTGGATCTGGCAAACATCAAACCAGGGAAAATTGTACATTCTCGGTGGCTCACCAAGGCCGCTAGACTATTACGATTATATGTGACAACGGAAAATCCAGATGCAAATTTAAGAATACTGGTTGAATTTATAATTACATGTTATGTGCCAATGTACTTCAATATCAAGTATTACAGCTCTGTCGTGTACGGTAGTAGATTATTTTTCAAATTCATTAGTTGGTCAAGATTTCTAGAACCTCGTTTACGCAAAATTGTCAATAAAGTAATTACAGATAATTCATATTATGCGCATTCGGAAAATATCTTGTTATCAATGTTGTTTGATGATAGCAAAGAAAAGCGCGACTGTGCTATCAAGATAATTCTACGCTATCGAACCGATGTTGACGACCCAACGGGACTTAGAGCTTATAAAAAACCAGATATAAACACAAGTTACACGGAAATGATCAATATGAATGACATAAATGACGTATTTGAACCACCATTCACACGAAGCATTCCATACGATACTTTGAAAGAATATTTAAATCAAGATGATCCACCGTTTAATGATCCAAAAATTCCATCACACATACAAGAAACAGAACGACGCGTTCAATTGCTAGCTAGCGTTTCCAAACGAGTTATACCGGAAAATGTAGAGGCTGTTATGGCGACGACATTAGAGAGCCGTGCGAAATTGCCCAGACTTGAAAGCAAAAAAGACTTCAATCAGTAATTTATTATTTTTCCTTTTCTATTACTAAGTTAAATTAATTTTTTCATTTACATATGTTCTGACTAAATAAATTTCTAAGGAGAAAAAATAAATAAAATAATAAAAATAAATAAAAAATAATAAAATAAAGTGCCAAAAATGGTGATTTTTTAAAATGTTTGTATGGGGAACCCCCCAGGGGAGTTCCAGGGGGTGTGCCACTGGCATGGGTGGATCGGCTCTCCAAAGTTAGTGGGGGTCGGTCATACATTTGGACCCGATTGGGGCACTCTAAATGGGTCAAAGTGTGATTTTTCAAAACTTGACCCTACGGGACAAAAGTCAACAGTTGGGGGTAGTAGAATTCGTTTTAGAGGTATGGTTTTTTCAGCAAAGTTTCTTATTTTGATCCCTAGAATACGATTTTCCTTGAGCCTTGATTTTTTTGCCTCCCCACAAATCGACCCGGCCTAATGGCCATATACCCTCAAATTTCGGATCCGAACCCATATATGAACCCATATATGTTGCCATATATGGCCATATATGAACATTTTCACCTGGGTCTTTATAAAAAAATTTATAGAAAAAAAATTATAATTTTATAAAAAGAAAATCATTTTATAAAAAAAAATGCATAGCCGTGAGCGGTATCGAACTCGAGACCTTCTGAGTTTAACCCTTATTTTAAAAAAATATTGTAATTTTTATAAAATCAGTACTCTGCCAAATAAATGAAGATCTTACATAGTACCCAAATATAATGCGGGATCTATTTTTTTCTCTCATTTCTGTGGACACCCTATTAAAAAAATTAATGAAGTAAAACATACAATCATATCTTCTTTTGATGACGACCAAAATAAAATTTTATTCGAAAAATGGTGGATCGTACTGCAGTAATTTAGATCCACCTTTGATTTAGTATGATGAAATACGATCCGAAAAACGAGTTTATCTAATTATATAAAATTGGATGTGACATAATGATAATCAAGAAATAATTTCAATAGAATGGACCGTTTAATGCAATCTGAGCGATATCTGAATGAATTATTTGTGTCTAATGGTATCAATTAAATTGTAACTTTTTGTATTAAATATAATTTTATATAATTAGATTAACCCATTTTTTCGATCTGCCATTTTTCGAATTAAATTAGATCAAAGTTTATTCCCAAATATATTGCTGGATCTAATTCGATGTGCGATTTTTCGGATCAAATTAGATCTAACTTTATCCCCAAATATATTGCTGGATCTAATTCGATCTGCCACTTTTTCGGATCAAATTAGATCTAAGTTTATCCACAAATATTTTGCTGGATCTAATTCGATCTGCCAAAATTGAGATCAAATTAGATCTAATTTTGTCCACAAATATTTAGCTGTATCTAATTCGATCCGCCATTTTTCGGATCAAATTAGATATAAGTTTATCCGCAAATATATAGCTGGATCCGCCATTTTTTGGATCAAATTAGATCTAGGTTTATCCCCAAAGGTATCATTGGACCTGCCAATTTTGAGATATAACTTGATCTTAGTTTATCCTCATATATACAATGGGACCTAATACGATATGATTGGATACACCCAATTTTGAGATCTAATTGGATCAGCTAGATATTACAGCAGATCTTAAACAATATCAAATTGGATATGATTAGATATTGCGCGAGATCAATCTTTTTACTCGAGGAGGTACCATATATGACCAAATATTGTTTAAATGCCACCATATATGATAATATATAGTTTAACTGTCACCATATATAGTTATATAATATTTAAATGATACCATATATAATTATATATTCCTAAACTGCCGCCATATATATTAAGATATAGCTCTATATACAACTATATATGCAAAAAATCAGCCATGCTATGTAATATTTAATCATATATACCATATCTAATATTATAAAGGCCGATATCTATTTAGATGAAATTATATATGGCATAATATAAGGAAAAATTTTGGAAAAAGACGTCATATATAATTATATATGGATGTACATAACGACTTGTCTAATTATATATTGTAATATATGCTACATATAATTATATATAATTTTTTTTACTCGGGTATTGCTAAACTCTCTTCTACATTTGTGTGAAAAATTTAAGGTGGTATCTCGATTCGTTTCTGAGTTATAGCCAAAAACATTGCCATGGGTATGGATTTTTGTGAATTAATACGTGTATAATAGAGTGGGCCGAACTTTGCCGAATTGCGAATTTCAAAAACGGGGGGTGCGGAAAAGTTGCGTATGCGTCCAGTAAACAGTAAAAAATAAAAATTTTGAAAATCGGTTCAGGTTCAAGGTCCGCGAAAAGCGGTTGAAATTTCGAAATTTCGGAAAGTTAAAAAAAAAATCCTTAAATTTTGTTAAAAAATATGTGATATATAATTTTTAATAAATTATAGTTCGCTGAATCCAAAAAAATTAAAATTTTTTAATCGGCCGAAGGGGTCCTGAAATATTGCTACTTGAATTTAGCTGAAAAACACGTTTTTTCATTTTTCAGTCGAGCCTTCAAAAAGTTAGTCTCAAAATGTTTTTAAATTTTTTCATTTTTAAATCTACTATCTATAGAAAATTATCTTTCTTTTGAGTGTAAAAAAGTTTAAAAATGTTGAAGGGTATTCCAAGGACGCTGCGACAAAGTTGGTAAAATTTTCAGACTCAAAAGTGATTGTTTTTTGTGATCACTGTTTTTTTATTAAGTGATCAGAGATTTTATCCATTTCTTGTTTTTGATCAACATAAAATAACATTTTTTGACTGGTCCATCTTTTTTAATAATTTTGGGTATTTCGATAATAAATATAAAATAGCGTGATAGGATCTCGAGATTTGGGACACAATGCTCGAAAAGTATCCTCTTTTTGTCCACACAATATTCGAAAAGTATCCTACTTTATATTTTTTGTTGCATTAAAATAATATTTTAGAATAAAATTAAATACCTAATAGTTTTTTTTGTAAAAGTTTTGAAAAATATTTTATACACTGTGCCACAAAAGTATATATAAAAAAATGTAATTGACTATAACTTAATACATTAGTGTTCAGTAAATATTATACAAAATTAAATTGCGTGCTCGGATTAAAAATTTTGTAACACAATGTTCGAAAAGTTTACCCTTTTTTGTCCACACAATATTCGAAAAATATTCTATTTTATATTTTATGTTATATTAAGAGAATATTTCAGAATAAAATTAAACACTTAATAGTTTCTTTGTAAAAGTTTTGAAAATATTTTATACACTGTGCCACAAAAGTATATATAAAAAAATGTAATTGTTTATAACTTAATACATTAGTTTTTAGTAAATATCATACAAATTAAATTGCGTGCTTGGATTCAAAATTTTGTAACACAATGTTCGTAAAGTATTCAATTTTTTATCCACACAATGTTCGAAATATGTTTTGCTTATACTTTTGTTCCACAGTGTATAAAATATTTTTCAAAACTTTTACAAAGAAACTATTAAGTGTTTAATTTTATTCTAAAATATTCTCTTAATATAACATAAAATATAAAGTAGAATATTTTTCGAATATTGTGTGGACATAAAAGGGCATACTTTTCGAACATTGTGTTACAAAATTTTAAATCCGAGCACGCAATTTAATTTTTTTAATATTTGCTGAACACTAATGTATTAAGTGCTATTCAATTATATTTTTTTATATATGTGACCTTCTCCGAGAAAAGGGACGTAGTGTGTCAAAAAACGGGAACTTGGGAAAATCGATAAAAATGAGAAAAACTTTAAAATTTGAAACTATAAATGCGTTCTTCTCAAAACTTCATTTTCACACACTAGGTCCCTTTTCTCGGAGAAGTTCACATATACTTTTGTGGCACAGCGTATAAAATATTTTTCAAAACTTTTACAAAAAACTTTTAGGTATTTAATTTCATGCTAAAATATTCTTTTAATACAACAAGAAATATAAAGTAAGATACTTTTCGAACATTGTGTGGACAAAAAAGAGGATACTTTTCGAGCATTGTGTCCCAAATCTCGAGATCCGATCACGCTATTTTATATTTATTATCGAAATACCCAAAACTATTAAAAAAGATGGACCAGTCATAAAAATGTTATTTTATGTTGATCAAAAACAAGAAATGGATAAAATCTCTGATCACTTAATAAAAAAACAGTGATCACAAAAAACAATCACTTTTGAGTCTGAAAATTTTTACAACTCTTGTCGCAGCGTCCTTGGAATAACCTTCAACATTTTTAAACTTTTTTACACTCAAATGAAAGATAATTTTCTATAGATAGTAGATTTAAAAATGAAAAAAATTAAAAACATTTTTAGACTAACTTTTTGAAGGCTCGACTGAAAAATGAAAAAACGTGTTTTTCAGCAAAATTCAAGTAGAAATATTTCAGGACCCCTTCGGCCGATGAAAAAATTTTTATTTTTTTTGGATTCATCGAACTATAATTTATTAGAAATAATATATCACAACAACAAATATTTGTTAACAAAATTTAAGGATTTTTTTTTAACTTTCCGAAATTTCGAAATTTCAACCGCTTTGCGGGGACCTTGAACGTGAACCGATTTTCAAAATTTTTATTTTTTACTGTTTACTGGACGCATACGCAACTTTTCCGCACCCCCCGTTTTTAAAATTCGCAATTCGGCAACTTTCGGCCCACTCTAGTGTATAAGTATACCACAGTAGCATGTACCACATTTTTTGGTATTATTATAAATTAATTAATAAACGAGTAAATTTTGCTCTATCTCGCTTAGTTTTCGAGATATGGACCATTTTATGAACTGAAAGATTTTTATTAAAAAATTCCGAGGGTCCAAGGCCCCACCATGGTCCATTTTTGGATAGAGATATCCCCTTTCACTGGGATATTATTTGGTTAGGGCTGGGCGAAATTTTCGTCAATTTTGACCTATCTCTCTTAGTTTCCGAGATACGGGCCATTTAAAATCATCGGTAGGGAAAAAAATAGCACCATCTTTAAAACTTCGGATACATTGGTGGTGCCAACCACCAGGCAATAACAAAACATAAAAATATTATATTTTAACAATAAATTGCGTAATATTTAACGAATGAGCTCTTAAAAATTAGTTATAAATAGTTTTGAAAATTAACACTCAAAATGAGTTAAAGTACTGAGGATTTTTAGTATAGTGTTAAATGAAGATAACTAAAATCTTTAGTTAATCGGTGTTTCAACTAAAAATTTGCTAAAAGTTAGTCAAATCGATTTGAAACCGGTTTGACAGATTTTTCTGCTGACGTATTATTTACAATTAAGATATAGGACGAAAGTGCATTAAGAAACAATTAAAAAGTAATACCAATAAAGGGATACGTATATAATACTGTTTAGACAAAATACTGTTGAAAAAAATTTTAAAAATCCTGCTTTTCATAATACTGTTTTGCAAAATACTGGATTTCACAATACTGTTTTGCAAAATTCTTTGAAGTAAAAATGCTGGTTTACAAAATTTATTTTATTAAAAATAACTTCAACAAAAATATATAATTTTCAAAAATTAACAAAAAATTAATTTAATGCATTTTATAAACTTAAATTAGTACAAGATTTTTTGCAATTCGCTTTAGGTAGCCTGTATGGCTTAATTCACACCTGTATGGCTTAATTCACACCTTTTTCTTATAACTCTTTTAATGTTTGTGTACGCTTTTCTTTTCTTTAAACAGTATTGTGTTATACAGTATTTTGTAAAACAGTATTACGAAAAGCAGGATTTTGAAAACAGGATTATGAAAACAGGATTTTGTTATACACAGGATTTAGACCCGAACCCAAGCCGGGATATTGTTTGGGGGCTCCACGAAAGGTTGGAGGATCTCGAGTATGCAGATGATATCTGCCTCCTCTCCCACAGCTATTCTGATATGTCAATGAAGCTTCAGAAACTATCGGAAATATCAACAAAAGCTAGGCTAAAAATTAACATCAGCAAGACAAAGGTTATGAGAATTCGGTCAGAAAACACAAGTCCCTTTTTGATTAATAACGAAACTCTAGAGGAGGTAGACTCCTTTTGCTATCTTGGTGCTTTTATTACCAATACTGGAGGCTCAAGCGCAGACATCTCAAGTCGAATTAAAAAGGCTCAATCTTTTGGGCAGCTCACCAGGGTGTGGAAAACGTCTGCAATCTCGCGTCGTGTTAAATTGACATATTCAAATCCCATATGAAGTCAACATTGCTATACGGTTGTGAGTCCTAGAATGCTAACTCTAAAGATATTCAGTCACTACTAGGGTTTGGGATTTCCCGGACTTTTTTATTTCCCGGGAAACGGGAATGAAAAAATTTGACGGGAATCCCGGGAAATATTTTTGAACAAAATTGTTCATGAAAACCACCTACATAAGTAATTTTTGTTAAAAAAAAAACTATTTCAGTACAAATGCAGTCTGTGAGTGAGAATTCAAAGTAAAAAATATCAGAATGTTGAAAATTTGATTTCACATAAATGACTCACAGCACTGCCAAATGAAGTTCATGATTCCAGCAGAAAGCACCTACTACTGGACTGTCGGAAACAAACCGTTTCATCACACTTGGCCCATTAGGTATGGTGGCTACAATGTTATTTTCCAAAGACAAATAAAACTCTTCTAGTCTTATTTCTACAATTCTTCTTATTTCATCAGCATTACATTATAAAATGAATTATTTCCATTCATACATTGTTGTGATATTCTTGTCCATTCATCTAAGATTATAGTAAATCTCCTATTGTTAGAAATATTGCTCGATATTTCTTTCATCATGATATCTTTTACATGATTGTAGTAATTTAATATAATGTTGTTTACATCGGTTTCATTTTTTTCTCGAATAAACGAAGATCTAGTTATGGTGCGGATTGAATGCGGCTAATTTGGATACCATTTCAGGAAATGTTTGCCCTACCATAAAACCTTTAATGCCTATTCAGCTTCCACTTTTTTCTTCGGGTACTTTGCTAATTTTAGCTGAAACGTTATTCTTGTTGTTGTTTTCTTCAAGAGAAGTTGCATGACCATCAATTTTTTTTTTTTTTTGTGCACCAAATTTAGATGTCGGATAACCAAATTTAGATACCACCGTTAACCAGTCTTTTCTTTTCACATTTATTAATGAAAACGTTACTTATAAAATTATTGGCCCTTAATATAAAAGAGTATTTTAAATTTAAAGTCGACTTTATTTTTGATCAACGCTTTTGTTCATTTTGTGTATGAAAACCTTACAAAAATATTTATATTTTCAAATATTTTAATTGGTTGAAAATAAATTAACCAATCAGAATGCTTCAAAAATAAACCAAGTCAAGGTATACTGCCCCCCAATATTTTAACTAAAGTCGACTTTACCTAAATTATACATTTGAAAAATTTAGATAGTAAGGGCGATTATTTGTAAGAAACAAAGCTTTTTTTCATATTTCTTAGATATTGCTAGAAATGCTATCGAATGGATAGCATTGTCTTTCCACAGGGAAGCCGCAGACAAGGTCGACCAGCTCATACATGGCGCAGACAAATCCAAACCGAAGCTAGTACAATGCGGAAAACCTGGCCCGAAATCAAAAGAATTGCGATGGATAGATCCGAATTGAAGAAATTTGTTGAGGCCCTATGCTCCTTATAGGAACGACGGGAATATATATATTTATGTGGTGCGCATAGTTCGAAGACATAGCCAAAAATGTGCTCAAACTATGCTGTATATGAGTCAAAAATGTCGTGATACTACACAGAAAAAATTATTAACCTTAAATATCTAATTAAATATATATTAAAAATAAAAATTGTTTCTAAACAAATATTTAATTGAATCAATTAATATTTTAATTGACTTTTAAATATTTTTGCAAATATTTGTTACATAATTATGTGTTATATAATTCCCATACTTTTTTTTCTTAAACTGTATGCACATATAGAAAAATTTTAGTATAACAACCAAAAACATTGCAGTTCACAAACAAAACAAACACATATGCAGTACTCCAAATATATTTTCACCTATAGCTGCATCCGTACGCTCATCTGTTTTTCGTGGCCTTGGCTTCCGAATTTTAGCCTTAGTCAATATATCGAGATCCTCAACACAAGAATTAATTGCATTGTAGACTTTTTTGTGAGAAATTTGCATTATCTCAGCAATTTCCACTACTTTTTTTCCATCTTCATACATTTTCCATATGATCCACCTTTCCTCACCTGTGGTATGTTTTCCTGATCCCATTTTAAAATTTTTTTAACTTTTTATATTTATTTTTGAATTACGAAAAATATTTATTGCTTTGAATTAAATCTACACGACTACTGCCTATTTTAAGTAAATTGTGCCATTTATATGTCCACTTTAAATCAGCATTGTTAACGCAAAAATGATAACGGTAAATAATAAGCAAAACATAATGGAACATTTGAGCACTATTAATGCATTAAACACATAGACGACTGCAGCTACACGACTACAACCTGTCAAAAATAAAATACACACGTTTATATGAAAACGATTATTTTGACACCAACACATCTACACGGCTACACGACTACTTTTGCCGCTGTAGTCAACTTAGGATAATTTTTATTTTTGTTGGCTACAAAACAAAAATAGTGTTGACAATATAACAAAATATGTAAAACAGGACAATTTTCCCGCTAGAGGCGAAATAAAATCGCTAGTTTTGACAGAAAATCACCGTTATGGTAACACTGAAGAAACAGCTGTTTATATTTTACAAATTGTTTGAATGTTTCATTAATTTATATTTGGAAATTATTTTATTGTGATGTTTTGTAAAAAAATGGATCTTACAAAATTAACAAAATATTCCTCAGCCATTATTTTAGAAGCACAAACCAAAAAAGATTAATATTTATCAAAACGTCAAATTTTTAGGATCTGCTCTACTATGTTGCTGTCGTTTTCAAAAAAATTAAGTAGCTGACTACACGACTACAATTGCAGTCAGCAGCATTTGTAGTCGAGTAGCCGCAGTCGTCTATGTGTTTAATGCATAAAACAAACATCTTTTTCAACAACAATCAGAAGATATAAAACTTGCATTTTTAAATATATTTAGTTGGAAAATAAATAAATTTATGCGCAATTTAAATTTGTGCCAATTATATGTACATAGCTGTATATATTAGAGTGTCCCTTAAAAGAGCGATTTGTCGCTTTTCGTTCATTACACCCCCGACTTTTATTGGAAATGGTCCCAAATGGAAGAAACCGATTTTTTTTTGGAAAACGTTAACCCGTGCCGAAAGTTGGACGAAAATTGCCCCTTTTGGAAGAAAAGTGTATTATTATTAAAAATTCCCAAAATTCGAAATTTCTAAAAAAATTATTTTTTATTCCATTTATTCATTTAATATAGTCAAAACGATTCATAGATGGAATTTTGACTTCACCGGATATCATTAACCCACTTTAGCCTGGAATCCAAAATGACCCACAAATTTGATAAAAATGCAAAAACGTATTTTTTTTAAAATTAATTTTAAAGATTTTTTAAAATGCCTAATTTGGAGATGTCGATTGCTATTTGTACCACATAGTAGTTGCTATTAAAAAAAAATAAATTGGAAAAATGATAATTCGAGTTTGTGTTGGAGCGACTGCTTTTCAGGACATTTTACAAAAATTGATCATTTTGTCAAAAATTTTAAAAATTTTAATATTTGCATCAAATTTTACACGGTTTTCGGAAAAACAGCACTCAAATTTGGTTAGATTATAATTATCTTTTCATTTCTTTAAAAAAAATTTAACCCTTAGTGGCATGGGGTCAGAAAAGACCCATGGAACTAAATATTAATTATGACTACGAGATTGTAAAGCCATTAAATTTATAAAAAAAATCTCAACTGGATAAAACTAATTATTTTGTGTAACGTGATCGATATGGGGTTAATTTTTATACTTTTGGCCAAAACGCCCCACTAGGAAATTTACAGAATAACACCATTCGCATATCCCAATTTAATAAAAATCTGATAAATGTTATTCTGTAAAATTCCTAGTGTGTTTTTTTTGAGAAGTGATAACATTAACCCTATATGGATCAAGTTACTCAAACTAATTATTTTTATCAAGTGGAAATTTTTTTTTTATTCATTCAAAGTGATATTTTTTCGAAAATTATGAAAGGTGTTATTCTGTAAATTTCCTAGTGGGGCGTTTTTTGCCAAAAGTATAAAAATTAACCCCATATGGATCACGTTACACAAAATAATTATTTTTATCCAGTTGAGATTTTATTTTTTTAAATTTAATGGCTTTACAATCTCGTAGTCATAATTAATATTAAGTTCCATGGGTCTTTGCTGACCCCAGGGCACTAAGGGTTAAATTGTTTTTTAAAAAAATAAAAGACAATTATAATCTAAACAAATTTGAGTGCTGTTTTTCCGAAAAGCGTGTAAAATTTGATGAAAACATTGAAATTTTTAAGCGATTTTTGTAAAATGTAATGAAAATCAGTCGCTCCAAACACAAACTCGAATTATCATTTTTCCAATTTATTTTTTTTCTTTAATATCAACTATTATGTGGTACAAATAGCAATCGAGATTTCGAAATTAGGAATTTTAAAAAATCTTTAAAATTATTTAAAAAAACACGTTTTTGCATTTTTATCAAATTTGTGAGTCATTTTGGATTCTAGGCTAAAGTGGGTTAACGATATCCGATGAAGTCAAAATTCCATGTATGATTCATATTAAATAAATAAATGGAATAAAAAATAATTTTTTTTCGAAATTTCGAATTTTGGGAATTTTTAATAGTAATACACTTTTTTCCAAAAGGGGCAATTTTCGTCCAACTTTCGGCAGGGGTTAACGTTTTCCAAAAAAAAAAAAACGATTTCTTCCATTTGGGACCATTTCCAATAAAACTGGGGGGTGTAATGACAAATCTATTTTTAAGGGACACTCTAATATATAAGTATATATACGACATGGGAGGTAAAGGCATTAATGTAGAATAGAGCGGCTGAACATAGCGCTTGAATATGAATTTCAGATGATGTTGTAATTTTATTTCAGTTTTTTAATATAGTTTGAATACCAGAGATTAATTTGAACTAAATTTCCAATTTTTTTGTACTATTTTAGATGATGCTTTTGAATAAAACATGGCGATAGTATTCTGAAGCCAAAAAACTACATATTTTAAGCCCGATACATCACGATATTTTTCTGAAATTTAAAAATAAATCTAGTATAGGAACAGTAAAGACCATCTAATATCAAATTAATAAAACTCAGTTTACAAAATTATTTCAAATATTCAGTTTAGCAAAAATCTTATTTTTCTATTTGAAAATTGAGAACGGTTTTGTGTTTTCCCAAAATTGAAACACAAATTTGTGAAATTTTTATTAAAAATTAGCTAACGTCTTAAAAACAAGCTTATTAATTATTTTAAATCAAAATACTAAAATATTTTGCAATACATATATTGCCTTTTTTTAATATTCTCTGTAAGTGCGCTATAATTTTGAACCACTCATTTGGTGCTTACATAGCGTTACTGCGAATTTTTTTCTCCACAGTTGGATAAATAAAGAAGTATCTGTAATTTTAAATTTCCAATCAAATTGTGTTTGTAAACTCAAAAATTTATAATTTTCTATTGGACCGTTGGCGAGGTATTCAAGCACAAATATACTGTTAGTAAGTGCGCTATAATTTTGAGCAGTTATTTATTTGGACGCTTCAATTTCCAAATCGATTAACTCCATAAAACAAAAAGTTGAGAAAAATGAGAAAATAGTTTTAAAAAATTTTTGTTTTAAAAAATCCTGTTAAATTATAAATACAAATAAATGATGTAGACTGTATTACTGCAGATGTATCTTTTATCTAACGACATATTGAAAGTATGTAGTATGGGGAACATTTTTTCAACCCTCTAACTCTTCAATTAAAAGGACTTTTGTGGCCCCTTTTAAAAAGGGACAAAAAGGACCCGTAAGTTGCACAGTTAGAGGGTTAAAATGTTCCGCAAAAATATTTGTCATGAAATTCTACTGTATGTCTCTGAAGATATCAAAGTTGAAAATTTAACTTCAATGCCAGAAATAAGTCAAAACTTAAAATGTGTTTAAGGGTTAATTTCGTGCTTCCCGTGTAAAAAGTTTAGATCTGATCAGATCTTTTTGGATCTAAACAGATATGATTGAATCTAATTAGATCCTGTACCAGATCTCATCAAATATGATCAGATATGGCATATGTGATAATACCTTATGGCAAGATCTGATCAGATCTAGTACCAAATCTGTTCAAATCTAAAGTGATCTGTACAATTGCGCCAGATATGCCTAGATCTGATCAGATCTAATTAGATTTCAAATTTGTTTCCCATTTTGAGATCTAATTAGATCTGGTAAGATCTACTGAGATCTGGCCAGATATGCCTAGATCTATATCAATACTTGCTCCTGTGGCAATTAGAATGCAACTAATTAATAATTTTTCTCTCTTTGGGATGAGACACCAACAATAGATAATTTACCGTTATTTCATATTACGTCATTGCATTAAAAAGCGAAAAGAAGTCAAAGTGATTTAACTAAATTTGTATTATGATTTACATTAGAGTATGGAGTTAATCAGATTGGCTTCTGAAATAAATTATTTATTATTCAATGGCAAAAAAAAATTTGTCATTTAGTAGTGTTAATACTTATTGGGTCATATGAATAAAACTTAGCAAGTATTTCGAATTAATTACTTTGGGCCTAGGAATGACTTTTAACTCCAAATTTACCAATTGGCTGGTAGAATAGATGGAATGTAAAAGACAATTAAAAAATGATATTTCTAGTCTACTCCCAAGCAGACTAGATTTGTGAAGCAATTGCTCAAAAAACCTGCAGTTCCCCCTATTAGTAATATCTATATTTTGTTCATATGAGCCATTGTCATGCAGTTGGAAGTTAATAGAGTGCTTTTACATTAAAATTTAAAAAAATTCAAAAAGTGGAGTTAATCGATTTGGCAAGTGGAACATTCATTTATTAATTTTTAATTTAGTAGGTTTGAGGTTAATAAGAAGAATACACCTTTTTCTCAAAAATTATAAAAACACATTAATTTTCAAATCAGACTAGATCTAGTTTCTGCTATTTTCTATGGACAGGCTTCATCAGTGATTATTCATTAAATTGTATATACCCGAGTAAAAAAGAGTATATATAACATATATTTTTTAATATTAAAATATGTGATTATATAAAATATTGTATGCGACCTTATATGTTTTTATATGAAGCTATATTAGAATTTTTTTGGAAATTTTCTCATATGTAATCATATTAAATCATATATCAGTATTTGCTTTATTGAAAATTGTATATATAGGAATATATTATTGATAAAACCGTTAAAAATTTTATATATAAATAGATACGAAAAATATTTTAAATTTTGTTTTATATAACAATATCGTCGGCTTGCCTGCAAGTAGTGTTATGTGTTCTTTAACAGGTTTTCAGGAGGGCGAAAAAACTGGTTTATATTATTCTTTTAATATATTTCATTGACATCATATGCCTTAATAATGATTGTAATAAATAAGGTCGTGAATCATTAGGGCATATGATGTCAATAAAATATCTTGAAAGGATAATATAAATCAGTTTTTTCGCTCTCCTGAAAACATGTTAAAACCAAAAACATAGCACTTCTTGGAGGCAAGCCGACGATATATTAGTTAATATCAGACACAAGTTCGATATTAACTAATATATTCGAGATTAATATTTGATCAAAAACAATTTTTTATATGTTTTACTCAATTTTTTCATTAAATTAATATTTTCTGAGCTTTCTTACTTCTAAAAGTTTTTTTTTTTTAATTTAAAAAATCCAATTGGGTTAATGGGTTAATAAGTCTAGGCAACGATATATATTTCAACGATATATATATTTTGTTCTGGTCCGATAAGTTTTGAGTGGAGAAATGAGCCATTGAATATTGTTGTATTGTCACCCTTAGGAATCGAGATATATCTTTTTTTTGAAATAACTCGAGAACCACTAGTCCGATTTTGCTCAAACAATTTTAAAAAAATTAAAAATTACAATTCCTTTAATCTGTTCATATAACGTTTTTCTATATAATCAACAGTTTTGCCGGTAAAAATAAATGTTTGTTACCGCTACCATAAAAATCAATAACCTTTATTACTTTTTTTTAATATTTTAGGCAAAAAATATTTTTTTCTTCATACATTTATTTTTACCGGCAAAACTGTTGAGTATATAGAATAGAGTATATCTCGATTCCTAGAGGTGACCCAGCGAAACGCCGGGACATGTATAACTTCTTTTTTACCGATATGACTTTCCCCGGTAGTTTGAACCCTTCCCGATCACTGACCCCTACCATTTGTCTCACAGTGTTATCAACAGTAGCCCTCGGCTGACAGTAAGGCATATGATGAATATCGAAAACGAAAACTATCTAATTTTCAATGGTAAATATTTTACGATCTGTACAATACCAATTATTTTTTATTTCCTAATTTAGATGTCCGGCGTCAAATAAAACGATAAATAATAATTTGAAGCCAATTTGATTTTCGCGAAACTAATTATTCTAGATTGAAAAACTGTTCGTTTTCGGTTTTCATCACACCCCTGAGAGTGTAGGATCCGAAATCCTGCTGCCCTCCAATTCAAAGTTTTTTTATCATTTAAATTTAATCATATCGTATCGTATTAACTTAAATCCAATTTGATCGGGACAAAATTCGGATATAGGTTTATCATTTAATATAATTTTGTATGCTTGTAAATACAATTATATCCGATATGATACAATTTAATATAACCATTTTTCGGATGAAATTATATCCATTTACATATTGCAAATATATCCATTCACATATAATATTATATACACTTTTTTACTCGGGTAATTTTGAGCCCATTGTTGAGTCAGAAATGTGTAACTTGTAGTCTACATGAGACATAAATTAGTTAACATGGCTACTAACATCATGTTAATGTTAAGTCTGGACCACTCATTTTAATGAGTTTTTATGCTCGTTGTTTTAATGTTATAATTTACGTTTTTCCTGTGTTAACAAAGTTGTTAACGCAGATGTTAAGAAAACTATTTTATAACATCTCAGTCGATGCCATATTTTTTTACTGCTTAATAACATCACCAAAGAATGCAAAGAACTGGTTGTAGAACAACTTATACTTGCATGCAACCTATTCCAATTTATGTTCTATCATCAGCGATTTTTGTTTGAGTTTGTCCCAAAAGCAATAGGTTCTGTTCCTCCAAACTAGAACAGGTTGCTTTGGAACCGGTTCTAGAACCAGTTATAGAACTGGTTCTGCGCCAGTGAACCCTTCCATTTTGACTTCCAGGAATGAGTTCTAGAACCTGTTCTACGGAACCGGTGGTTAAAACACCCATTCTAGAACAGATTCAAAGGCAACCAGTTCAAAAAAATTTTTCTGGGTAGTATTCTTTTTATTTATCAAAGAAAAAATATACAACCAATTAATTACTGTGAAATAAAAGACATTCATTTGCGACTGACTACGGCAAAAAAAATTAATAATGGGATTTCTTAACATTAGTGTTCTCCACCACAAAAGTATTAGATTTTATGTCTGACTCTCATAGCAGCTATCTTAACAGAATCTCATAGCTAAGGGAGACTCAGAGT
Organism: Leucophora obtusa; assembly: GCA_949987735.1. NCBI lineage: Eukaryota > Metazoa > Arthropoda > Insecta > Diptera > Anthomyiidae > Leucophora > Leucophora obtusa. The sequence continues at coordinate 208,239 of CATLKA010000003.1, forward strand.
AAATAATTTTATTTTAAGTAAAAGTAAACTCAAAAAAATTTTTTTATTTTAAATCCGGGGGGCTAAATTATTTTTTGGGGGCTTAGCACCCCCATACTAGCCAATCTACGCCTATGGTTGTAGTTTTCGGAATTGAATTCGGCAACTGTTCCTTTTCATCTAACAAAAAGAAATGCAAATTTTGTACATCTATTATTTGATAGTCTAAATATTTTCAAGAAATGATAGCCCATAGTTAGGGGGTTTTTATATGTATGCATCTAGTTTGTGGATGTGTGTAGTGCTAAAGCAGCAAATTAAAATCCTTCAAACAGATTCATTTCACTTTGCGGTCGATAAATGCATTCAAACCATACCCACAATCACTGTATACATAAACACACTCACACATGTATGTATGTAATACCCACACACATAGACACACCAGTCAAAACACATTCAAAACTTTAGAATAGAACAAAATGCGGGTGCTTGTATAAGAACAAGAAAAATCAACAACATCATCATTCATTCATTCATACATTTATTCATTCAATTGCTGTTTGTATGAATACAAATCTATGTATTTGTGTTGAGTATGTTTATAGGTGTATGATTGCAGTTTCGATTGCCACGGAATACACCACAGATGCAGACAACAATTTTGAATTTGCACCAACCATATCCCGCTGTGTTCAAAAAATGGATGAAAAAACTAAAATGCACAAAAGCAACTACAGTTGAACTCGTTTAATACGAACTCGGATAAGACGAATTCTCGGCTAGTACGAACTAATTTGAAAGTCCCGACCTTTTGGCAAGAATTTCAATATAAAAAACATCCGTTAATACGAACTCGCTTAATACGAACCCTCGGTTACAACGAACTGTTTATGATGGTCCCACAAACAAATTTTCATAATATTTTCCATTTTTAATACGAACTTTCCAAAATTTGGCAAATTTTTATATATTTTTTTTTGTATTTTGACAAATTTTAAACCGAACACACAAACAGTTTTTCTTAAATACAGTCATAGTCATATGTATTTACACAAACTAAAAATTTGAGTATGCTTTGAAATAAATCTTAATTTTGCTACTTTATGAATAAATTTGCAACAAAAAAGCTTTTCTATCGCGATCCTTAAAGTTTAAAGATTATGTTAGTTACACATTTTTTAAATTAATTTGCTGGCTGTTGATTAAAATCACAAAAGAATTCTATACCTCTTGTTTTCAAAATTATTTACACAAATTGTTTTGCTCTCAAAAGTATTTACACATTCCCAAAAAGTCGTTGAAAAAGCTTCAATCTTTGAAAATAACGTCAGATGAAAATAACTTCAACCGAAAATAATATAACAATTCAAAAAGGCACTAAAAAGCTAACGAAATGGTGAAAATAATGGAAATTCCTGTCGGGAAGCGAGTAGAGATTGTGACGAAATTTAAAATTGGTATATAGGCATTAGAATTGGAAAAGAAGTATGGGGTATGTCGAAAAACAGTCTATAATTTAGTAAGAAAGAAAGACACAGTTGTGGCCAACCATTTAAGTCAATTCAAGTTTTTTCTAATTTTATTGTTGTTGCCTTTATTTTTAAAGATCAAAATATTGGCTAAATTCGCCACGAAGGGCAAGGAGATGGTTTAGAAAACTGTACAGAATTCTAATGTAATGTTTGTTTTTTGATTTTGTCACTTGTTTTAAGTAGGCGTGGCTTTTAACGAAAAATTAGCGATATCAACCTTTTATCAAATTACATAGAAAATTTAGGCAGTACTGATCGGTTCTGTACAAATTGTATATTTTTGGAAATCTTATAAAATTTCCTTAAGTCTTGCATTATTTTTATCTACAAATAGTCACCAGACTTAAAATTGTAGCACTTTAAACTTGACCAAATTTTTCTTTGTTTTTAGCGATTTTAAAAGAAAGTTAACAAATAATCAATAATTGAGGAATTGCGAGAAGCTGATATTATTGTATAAAATCTATCGAATATAAATTCTGATAAATAATCGTTGTATACCAGTTGACGAGTTTGGATATCATACCTATTCTAAATAAAAAATATGGGAAAAATAAATATATAAAATGCTGCGTGATTATTTAACATCATTGTGGATACCCGAGTAAAAAAAATTATATATAATCATATGTGGCATATATTACAATATATAATTAGACATGTGGTTATGTATATCCATATATAATTATATATGACGTTTTTTCCGAAAAATTTTCCTTATATTATGCCATATATAATTTCATCTAATTAGATATCGGCCTTCATAATATTAGAAAAGGCATATATAATTATATATTACATAAGATGGTTGATCTTATTGCATATATAGTTATATATAGAACTATATCTTAATATATATGGTGGCATTTTAGCAATATATAATTATATATGGTATCATTTAAACAATATATAATTATATATGGTGACAGTTAAACTAGATATTATCATATATGGTGCCATTTAAACAATATATGGTCATATATGGTACCGCATAAACAAAATCTTTAATTCAGTTCCAGATATGATAATATATGGTACTATATATAGTGCGATATATATTTATATATGGTGTTATTTAAGCTATATATTATCATATATGGTGCCATTCAAACCATATATTATCATATATGGTACCATTAAAACCATATATTATCATATATGGTACCATTTAAACCATATACTATCATATATGGTGCAATTTCAACAATATATGCCCATATATGGTACCTCATGAACAATATTTTTAATACAGTTCCACATATGATAATATATGCTACCATATATAGTTCCATATATATTTATATATGGTGTTATTTAAGCAATATATTACCATATATGGTGCCATTTAAACCCTATATTATCTTATATGGTGGCATTTCAACAATATATGCTCATATATGGTACCTCATGAACAACATTTTTAATACAGTTGCAGATATGATAATATATGCTACTATATAGTGCCATATATGTTTATATATGCTGTTAGTTAAGAAATATCCCGAGTAAAAAAAATTATATATAATCATATGTGGCATATATTACAATATATAATTAGACATGTGGTTATGTATATCCATATATAATTATATATGACGTTTTTTCCGAAAAATTTTCCTTACATTATGCCATATATAATTTGATCTAATTAGATATCGGCCTTCATAATATTAGATATGGCATATATAATTATATATTACATAACATGGTTGATCTTATTGCATATATAGTTATATATAGAACTATATCTTAATATATATGGTGGCATTTTAGCAATATATAATTATATATGGTATAATTTAAACAATATATAATTATATATGGTGACAGCTAAACTAGATATTATCATATATGGTGCCATTTAAACAATATATGGTCATGTATGGTACCTCATAAACAAAATCTTTCATTCAGTTCCAGATATGATAATATATGGTACTATATATAGTGCGATATATATTTATATATGGTGTTATTTAAGCTATAGAGTATCATATATGGTGCCATTAAAACCATATATTATCATATATGGTGCCATTCAAACCATATATTATCATATATGGTACCATTTAAACCATATATTATCATATATGGTGCAATTTCAACAATATATGCCCATATATGGTACCTCATGAACAATATTTTTAATACAGTTCCACATATGATAATATATGCTACCATATATAGTGCCATATATATTTATATATGGTGTTATTTAAGCAATATATTACCATATTTGGTGCCATTTAAACCATATATTGTCATATATGGTGCCATTTCAACAAAATATGCTCATATATGGTACCTGATGAACGACATTTTTAATACAGATGCAGATATGATAATATATGCTACCATATATAGTCCCATATATATTGATATATGGTGTCATTTAAACAATATTAATATATAGACATATATGGTATCATTTAAACAATATATTGTCATATATGGCACAATTTAAACAATATATGGTCAAATTTGGTACCACATCAACAACATTTTGAATACAATTCCATATATGGTTTAATTTGAATAATGTAAAACTATGTATGGCGCTATAAAAAATATTATCAGATATGTTACTTCCCCTAGTAAAAATGATTTTTATATATTCATATATGATTTTTATACAATCATTTATGATTTTATACAATTATAACTTGTCGAGTATTGTGAAACATATATTTTTATATGATTATATCAAAAGATATTTAATTATATAAAATTATATTAACCAGATCCACCATTTTTCGGATCAAATAATATATTTTTTATATAATTATATTAACCCATACATGGTTTGATCCGGAAAATGGTGGATCTGGTTAATATAATTTTATATAATTAAATATCTTTTGATATAATCATATAAAAATATATGTTTCACAATACACGACAAGTTATAAATGTATAAAATCATAAATGATTATATAAAAATCATATCTGATTATATAAAAATCATTTTTACTAGGGTCATTAACAATATTTATAATACAGTGTCATATATTGTAATATATATCATTCAATATATATTGATGTATGGTAATGGTACAATAATTCCAATATCAGTTGAGATACAATTTGTGGGTCCATATCAACAATTTGTTCAGGTACATTTAACATATATATATGTACATTTAAGTTATAATTTATAAATACTTTATAAAGTTAAATAGTTCCATAAACCTCGTCGAACTGTATAGAATGTTTATGAATATACGATTTAATATATAATAATTACAACAACAAATTGGTGCCATTATCTAAAATTTAATTTAATGTTAACTTATAATAAAATAAAAATGTATTTCCTAAAAATAAAAATATAGTGTTAATTAATGTTAATATACAATAGGTTTAAGTTTAACATCCCAGACAGAAAAATATAATCGGCACAATGCTGGCAAACCGTTGGCGATGGTCGGTTATGCGTTGGGAGAACGTTGCATTAACTATCTTGGCAAAAAAATAGATTTCAAAAAACATTTTTCAAAAAATTGAGAAAACTTTTTTAATATTTGCTTTTAAAAACATGAAATTTAACCCAGTCCACCAGATTGTCAGCCAAGACCTCTACACTCTAATCTAACGAGACTTGTTATAGATGTGTGATAGCTACAAATTAAATGAATGATAAAAGCATATCGAGCTAACTTATAAGCATCGAAAAAAGGTATTCCAGAAATTATTAAATGTATTTTAGAAAATTTTAATTGTATATCACAAAATATTATTTGCACTTCAGAAACTACAATATTACGCAAATTTAATTATTTATTTATTTAGTTGTGTCCAGAAATAATGAAATCTATTTCAGAATTTCATAGCTAATAGAGAAAAATTTCTCAAATACATTTCATAATTTCGGAAATACGATTGATAATTTCTGAAATACAGTTTGATAATTTCTGAAATATAGTTGTGAATTTCGGAAATACAATTAATAATTTCTGAAACACAAGTGATAAAACTGAACTTCAATTGACTAGTTCTGAAATACAATTCATAAATGTGAAAAATAATTGATGAGTTCTGAAACACAATTGATAAAACTGAAATTCAATTGATTATTTCTGAAATACAATTGATAAATTTTAAAACAATTAATACAATTGGAAATGGTGTAGAGCGTCAAAAAGATGTAAATAAAATTATTTTATTCAAAGATTTCAATTTAATAAAAAAATAAATATATAATTTTATAAAAAAATTTATAGAAAAAAAACTTTAATTTTATAAAAAGAAATTCATTTTGTAAAAGAAATGCATATTAAACTCGAGACCTTCTGAGTTTAAACCTTATTTTAACAAAATATTGTAATTTTTATACAATCAGTGCTCTGCCAGTCTATTATTTTTTGAACAGTTGGCAATATATGTCTGGGATCTTATTTAATCCCAAATAAATGGAGATCTTACGTAGTACCCAAATATAATGCGGCATCTAATTTTATCTGTCATTTTTATGGATACTTTTAGATGTCAATCCCCAAATATATTGCTGTTTCTAATTCGATCTGCCATTTTAATACCGAAATAAATTGCTGGATCTAATTCGATCTGCCATTTTTCTGATAAATTTAGATCCAAGTTTCTCCCCAAATATATTGCTGGATCTAATTTGATCTGCCATTTTTCGGTTAAATTTAGATCCAAGTTTATCCGCATATATATTGCTGGATCTAATTCGATTAGGAATTTTTCGGATAAATTTAGATCTAAGTTTATCCACATATATATTGCTGGATCTAATTCGATATGGCATTTTTCGGATAAATTTACATCCAAGTTTATCCCTAAATATATTGCTGGATCTGCTACTTTTTCGGATCAAATTAGATCTAAGTTTATCCACAAATATATAGCTGGATCTAATTAGATCTGCCATTTTTCGGATCAAATTAGGTCTTACTAAATCCCAAAATATATTGCTGGATCTAATTTGATCTGCCATTTTTCAGATCAATTAATATCTAAGTTTATCCACAAATATATTGCTGGATCTAATTCGATGTGCCATTTTTCGGATCAAATTAGATCTAAGTTTATCCCCAAATATATAGCTAGATCTAATTAGATCTGCCACTTTTTCGGATCAAATTAGATCTACGTTTATCCACAAATATATTGCTGGATCTAATTTGATCTGCCAAAATTGAGATCAAATTTGATCTAAGTTTATCCCCAAATATATAGCTGGATCTAATTGGATCCGCCATTTTCCGGATCAAATTAGAGCTAAAAATATCCGCAAATATATAGCTGGATCCGCCAATTTTCGGATCAAAATAGATCTAGGTTTATCCCCAAAGATATCACTGGACCTCCCAATTTTGAGATATAACTTGATCTTAGTTTATCCCCATATATACAATAGGATCTAATACGATATGAATGGATACACCCAATTTTGAGATCTAATTGGATCAGCTAGATATTATAGCAGATCTTAAACAATATCAAATTGGATATAATTAGATATTGCGCGAGATCAATTTTTTTTACTCGGGATATTAACATATTTGGTGCCATTTAAACCATATGTTGTCATATATGGTGCCATTTCAACAATATATGCTCATATATGGTACCTGATGAACGACATTTTTAATACAGATGTAGATATGATAATATATGCTACCATATATAGTACCATATACTTTGATATATCGTATCATTTAAACAACCCGAGGAAAAATAGTTACATATACCCGAGTAAAAATAGTTATATATTGTCATATATAATATGATTGTGTTATATCTGACAATAAATGGAGTCACATTAGACATATATCATTATATACAACTACATCTAATATTATTTTTTCAACGAATTTTTTGGATGGTAAATTATGTTATTACATATCCCCAAATCTGACTCCATATATAACTACATAAGCCAAATAAAATTAATCAAAATATATGTAGTGACCGATATGATTATATATGTCATCATACTAAAAATATATTCTTGTAATTTTATATAACTTTCTATATAATCCCATAGAAATTAATATATAGTTCAACATCAAATTTAGTAGTCTGCAAATTAAGAGTTAATTACTCCATAGCCAAATAATTTTCACGTGATTTTTTTTGCATGTAAAATCATATTAAAAAATGATGCGTACGATTTAGAAGACAAAAACATTCAACTTAATTTTTATTTTATGTTATAAAATTTGGGCCTTTAAAATTGTGCAAGCTATAGAAATTTCAATATCAATTTAAAGCCGGTATGCATAAAAAGTATACCTACTATTGACAAAATAATATAAAATCAGATATTTTTATATCGAATTAGATATAATATGATGTCCTGGATATGGACAAATCTCGGATCAAACTGTATCAAATTATATCTAATTTTATATAATTAGACACATGTAGATGACCCATTTTTCGGATCAAGCTGTATGTAGTTGTATATGGGGACTTATCAAATAAGCTATAATTATATAGGACACCATATTAAGATTTTTACCCGGGTAGTCATATATGTGATTAAGTTATATCTGTATAAATATACAGTTTCATCCGAAGAATGGCCCGATATATTTTTATCAATTGTTTATCAATTTTTATCTAAATGTATCAGTTTAGATCAGACCTGATTAAATTATGTGTTAATCAGATGAAATTGTATTAGATTTTTGACCTGATACAATTTTATCGGTTTGATCGTAATTGGTTCAATTTTATATAAATAAAATATAATTGTATCCGACATTTACCTTATACAATTGTATCAAAGTTTTAAACTGATATCAGGTCAAAATTGGGATATAACTATATAATTTTGTATACAAATATATCTATTTGGACCTAAACTGATACCATGTAATATAAACCAATAAAATTGTATCAGGTCAAAAATCTGATACAATTGATACAATTTTTACAAGTAAATTACAAAGAATAAAAATTATTGAAAAAATTTCGATAAGACCAGCAAGGAGAATGCGCATTTTTATAAAAAAAATGCATAGCCGTGAAAGGTATCGAACTCGAGACCTTCTGACTTTAAACCTTATTTTAACAAAATATTTAAATTTTTATAAAATCAGTGCTCTTAGATCAGTGCTAGATCTAATTAGATCTGCCAAAATTGAGATCAAATTAGATCTATGTTTATCCCTAAATATATTGCTGGATCTAATTCGATCTGCCACTTTTTCGGATCAAATTGGATCTAAGTTTATCCACAAATATATAGCTGGATCTAATTCGATCTGCCATTTTTCGGATCAAATTAGGTCTTACTAAATCCCAAAATATATTGCTGGATCTAATTTGATCTGCCAATTTTCTATTCAATTTATATCCAAGTTTATCCACAAATATATTGCTGGATCTAATTCGATCTGCTATTTTTCGGATAAATTTAGATCTAAGTTTATCCACAAATATATTGCTGGATCTAATTTGATCTGCCACTTTTCAGATCAATTTATATCTAAGTTTATCCACAAATATATTGCTGGATCTAATTCGATGTGCCATTTTTTGGATCAAATTAGATCTAAGTTTATCCCCAAATAAATAGCTACATCTAATTCGATCTGCCACTTTTTCGGATCAAATTAGATATACGTTTATCCACAAATATATTGCTGGATCTAATTTGATCTGCCAAAATTGAGATCAAATTAGATCTAAGTTTATCCCCAAATATATAGCTGGATCTAATTGGATCCGCCATTTTTCGGATCAAATTAGATCTAAAAATATCCGCAAATATATAGCTGGATCCGCCAATTTTCGGATCAAAATAGATCTAGGTTTATCCCCAAAGATATCACTGGACCTCCCAATTTTGAGATATAACTTGATCTTAGTTTATCCCCATATATACAATGGAATCTAATACGATATGATTGGATACACCCAATTTTGAGATCTAATTGGATCAGCTAGATATTACAGCAGATCTTAAACAATATCAAATTGGATATAATTAGATATTGCGCGAGATCAATTTTTTTTTACTCGGGTAGCGTTAATAATATTTACCAGCAAATCTAAAGGATTGAGCATATTTAAATTTCTTTGGAATAAAAAGACACAACATCAAAAATTTTGCTACTAATACAAAACAATTGAATTAAAGCAGACTTATAAGTATCAATAATGAGTACGAAGAGAATTCTCATAAAAGAGCTGCATAAACAAGCTCGTAAAAAATTTAAACGTCGAAGGGTAGTGATGAAAGGTATAGATGATTTGTGGCAAGTTGATCTAGTTGAAATGGGGAATTATTCAGTATATAATAACGACTTTCGATATCTACTAACAGTTATTGATACATTTTCAAAATTTGCTTGGGCTGCACCTCTCAAATCAAAAAGTTCAACAGATGTCGCCAAGGCAGTGGAAGATATCTTCAAATTAGGTCGTATACCAAAACATTTACATACCGCTGATGGTAAAGAATTTTTTAATAAACTCTTTAAAAAATTGATGGAAAAATATAATATAAACCACTACTCAAAGTATAGCATAATGAAGGCATCTATTGTAGAGAGGTTTAATCGAACCTTAAAAGAGATGATGTGGAAAGAATGCAGCTACAACGGGTCATATCATTGGATTGATTTATATAAAGAATTAGTCGACAAGTATAATAAAAAAATCATCGAACAATCAAAATGGCACCAATTGATGTGAGTTCTAGAAATAAAAAATGCTGTTGGATACCGTGTACAATCATTTAAAAATATACAAAGTATCAAAGTTTCATGTTGGTGATTATGTACACATCAGTAAATATAAGCATATTTTTGAAAAGGGGTATACTCCGAATTGGACAACAGAAATTTTCCAAGTTAAAGATGTAAGAAATACATATCCAGCGACATATATTTTGGAGCATTACCACGGAAATAAAATTGAAGGTGGATCTTACGATGAAGAAATTTCAAAGACTCGCTTTCCTGATACCTATCTAGTTGAAAAAATTCTAAAAACTAAGAATGATAGAGCATATGTCAAATGGTTGGGCTTCTCAAATCAGCACAATTCTTGGATTAATAAAAATGAAATATTATAAGATTATTGATAAGATTCTAGAACTAAGTATAAAGAGTAAACTATTTTATATTTTAATTATATCAAGATCCGTACTTATGGAATACATAATAAGCAGGGCAAGGACTTTCATGCACTAAAAAATCGAAAATATGCGCTTAAAATATGCACTATAAAATAGAAAATATGCACTTAAATATGCATTTATAACGAAATATGCACTAAAAACCAAAAAATGTGCAATTAAAAATAAATGTTTTTCTTAATTACTTATATTTATTAAAAACTAACATAAACGTAAAAATTCAGGTATCGGTTACAATAAGCTTGTTCGTTTACTTACTACAAGTTACTATATTTACTACAGCTGGAAAAATTCAATACAAAAAGTAAACAAAACTTTGCAATTGTAGTAAAAGTAGTAAGAAATTCGAGTAAACGAACACACTGAATATGTCTTCAAATACACATAGTTAAATATATTTTTAGAAAATTCGGTGAAAATAAAAAGAAATACAGTCGATTGTAAATATTATTACAAAATAGAACTTAAATATGTGTACTATAAAATCTTACTAACTTTCGTAACTCAGAGAAAAAAGTGGCAGAAATTAATGCTCGGGGACAAGTTTCCTTAAAATAATTTTTATAAAATTTTTAAACTTTCTGTTTGTGAGCAATAGCACCCGAAAACGTTAATTTAAAATTACATCTATAAAAAATACTAACACATTTTGACAACATATTGTATACTACGTTTTTCTCTTTCTAGTGTAGTGTTGTATTACCAACATAGCTTTCAAATAATTAATTCTTTAGAATTTTTTTTTAGTTTTAAAGTATGAATTCTTAAATCGAATTTCATATTTAAAAATATAAAAAAATATGCAATAATGTGCAAAATATGCAATAAAATATGCACTTAAAAGCAAAATATGCAAAAATATGCATTTATAACAAAATATGCAAAAATATGCAACAACAAATCGATGCCATTTTTTTGCAAATTCTTTGATTCGGAAAAGTATTTGGTCAAAATCATTTTTGGGCCACTGACTACAAACATGCATTTGCATGAAAGTACTTGCCCTGATAATGAGGAAAAGGACAAGTATTTCAAGAGTTCTGAAATAAAATATGAAAAACTGAAATACTGCAATTATACTGACAATCTTCCATAAAGAAATAACTATCGAGCTTAATTTTAATAAACATATATATTAGAGCGGGTCGATTTGTAGGGAGTGAAAAAATTCACCAATTTCCCTATGATTTCCGTATTCTATGGGTTATTCCATGAAAATTTGCCGAAGGAACCATACCTCTATCGTTAAAATCGAGTCCCCTACTTTTTGTTGGTAGATTTTTTCCCAAATTGACGTTCGTATGAAATATTACCTACACGTTCACATCCATAACTCAAAAACTATCGATCGGGTTTAATCGCCAGTAGGCGCGTTGGAAAGGTGAGCTCATTTTGATCAATTTGCAAAAAAAAATCTCATCTTTTCATGATTTTGTCCAAGAATATTACTTTCATTGCCATTTTTTTGGCTCAATCCATTATTTTATTCAATTTACAATTCAAAACGAAGAGTTTAAGCCCAAATTTATCGAATTCGGTTGATTATTTCATGCGATATTGCTAAAACAAAATAACACATAAAACCAAATTTTTGTTTTTTTTCCCTTTTTATTTTTTTTTGTACAAAAATTCAAATTAAGAGATAATAAAGTATCTATCAACCTATTATCAAAAAAAATATTCAGTTTGAGTGTAGTAAAAGACAAAATGTGAAAAAACCATTATTTTTTCTGAAAGTCTTGTTTGCTTTCAAGTCTGGGTGTTTTCCTACGGCTCTCTAATGTCGCCGCCATAGCGCCTTCTACATTCTTTCCTGCAACTCGTTTAGCAGTGGCAGCCAGCAATTGGACATGTCTTTCCGTTCCTTGAATGTGTAAAGGAATTTGTGGATCATCGAACGGTGGCACTTCGTAATTTAAATATCCCTCCAAATGTTCATACGAATAACTTTGCGTAAACGGTGGTTCGAATAAAATGGTATCGTCATTTAAATCAATCATATTTGTATATTCCGTACAATTAAAGTTTATAAGAGATTTTTTATAAACTCTAAGTTCCGTTGGGTCGACAATATCTCTTCGGTAATGTAAAATCTTCTTTATAGCAATGTTTCGTTTTTCCATTCTATCATCAAATAACATAGATAGCAAGATATTTTCTGAGTGTGCAAAATATGGATTATCTTGAATTACTGCATTTACAACTCCAAGTAAATTCGGTGGTAAAAATCGTGTCCAAGTAATAAATTTAAAAAGTAATGTACTACCGTATGCGGCAGAGCTATAATACTTAACATTGAAATACATTGGCGTGTATACTTTTATTATATAGTTAGCCAGAATTTTTAAATTTTCAGTTGGATTATTAGTTGTCACATACAACCGTAATAATCTATTGGCTTTGGTGAGCCAACGAGAATGTGCAATTGGCCCTGGTTTTATGTGAGACAAATCCGCAGGAACCACACCATTAGAAATTGCATTGGCCATTAACATCAAGTACCTCGAATAAGTAGATAATTCTTCTGGATTTAAATCACCAGGAGGCATATTTTCCAAAGCGATTTCCTCAAAATCGGTTACCACCTGAAAAGAAAACATAAAAGCTAAAAAATAGAATAAAAAATGGTAAAGAATCAGCTATAAAAATAAAAAAAAAATTTTTGAGCTCAACTTTCCGGTAGTTGATCGTGGTCCAGTGGTGGTTGATTTGTCTAAAGTGTCAAACAAATGTCTAAACGGCAGCTCGTTAAAGTGCAGAAGACACACAAACCAGTGCAGTGGTCTCTTTAACTGTTTTTCGAATAGTCGCAAAATTCCACCGTGTACGCCAGTATTTGTTGGTTCACCATCAGCGCATATGGCAATTAATGAATCTAGAGACAATTGTTTTTCTTGGAAGAATTCGATCAATTTGTTGACTTTGCTTGCCGCAGTTTCACTTTCTAGTTTTGTGTAGCCTATCAATTGAGATTTTGGTTCCCTCAAAACAACTATATGAGGTTCTTTAACCATCCTTGGATGCAATTTCTCATCAATTTTTTCTACAGTTAGAGCATCATTTTTCCTGCCGTCGAATGAAAATGATATCAAATTCGAGCCATCATACCGCTTACGAAGTGCGTCTTGTCTCCATTTTTCTCTTTCTCTACGAAGTTTACTTTTATCCATGATGACAAGATTGTCATGACCATCTTTTACGCCCAGGTCTTCCATCAGAGCTGTTGCCAATGCTGATCCCATCCTATCATGCACACCAAATCTGTCACACATCATTGCATAGTTTTTAGTATTGTATCTGGGAGTGTATGTTTGTGGTGGTAGAACTAATTCTCAACCTCCTCGCACATCAACTTCCATTTCGTCATAATGTGGTTCGTATGTAGGATCGTTGCTCACTGAGATTGTTGGTATAGCCGTTGGTATCGTCTCTTCACTTCCATTATCGTGTTCCGGTATCGTTTGTATTCTGTCATTATATTAATCGCGCATGAAATCTTTTAAGTTTTCTGGGATAGATCCACATGAGCAGTCGTTTTCTTTCAAGTTGCATTTACATTTTCCAATGTTGAATAATTGGTTTGTTGATTCTACGAATTTTTTGAATTCTGTTGCGCGTTTTACTCGTTGTTTATCTGCATTACTATATGCGTCAAGCATATTATTCAATTTTCTAATGATGCTACCTTTGAGTATAAGTTCAATATTAAGTTGATTCCAAATTTCTAACAATCTGTCTGCTACTTGGGGAGTAAATCTTTTATACGAAAACATTTTGCTTTGGGCTTTTGAACGTTCGGCCAAGAAAAAATAGAACTTCAATATATCTCGTTTAGTTGACAGATTAATATCAGGTAATTCACAGGCCACGCCAAAAGAAAAAACATCATGAGAGACCAAATGTTGCAAACTACTGCGTTGGGTATCTGTTGGATTTTGCGATGAACCAGGCTCTGAATCCATTTTTTAAACCGTCACTAAAAGAATTAAATATTGTTACGATTATCCTTTTATACACTCAAAAAAAAAAAGTCAGTAAAGTCAGCAAAAAATGTTGCTGTGTCAGCAAATTTTTAGTCAGGAGCGTGCTTGCAAAAAAGTTGGTAATTTCAACAAAAGGTTTGCTGAAAATCAGCGAGCTGATTTTTACCAAAAAAATAGTAATCTTCAGCAAAAGTTTTGCTAACACTTAGTCGACTGCAAATGAAAAAAATCCTTGCTAAAATCACTAAACTTTTAGCTGAATATTAGTAGACTGAAAAAAACTCAAAAAACTTGTAGCGAAATTTTACTTTAGTTAATTTATTTGCTGAAAATTTAAATATAGAATATGTGTAGAGTTGTTTTTCTTTTTTTGTCATTTCCGTTTCCAGACGAGCTGTGACATCTACATCTTGTCTATCTGGTTGTCGTCCACGCTATGAGTGCGGGTATCAGCACAATTTTTGTAGCAAAATAAATTAGTAAAACATTAGTTCAAAAATAGTTTAGTGCTAAAAAAGTATAACTAAAATTTTTGCTGAAAACGGAATTTCAGCAAAAAAATTGCTGAAAACTAGTACACTTGATATACAAGACGTTTTACTAATTTTTCTACTAACTTATTTTTTTGAGTGTAATCGCTGTTAAAATATTGTTAAAATAATAAGTCCTTGATTTAATAAGTCCTTGAAATTGATTTACTTTAACTTTATTTAAACACAAAATTTATTAAAGTAAACACAATTAAGTAGTGTTGCCAGAAGTGTCTAGATGGTGCTGGTTACATCATTATAGAAACAGTGTTATAGGAAAAAGTTATTTCTTATGTCCCTTATGGAAAAATGCTCCAAAATTTGGACAAAAATGCCCGTAACTTTTGAACCGTTGGACCAATGTTGGAGATTTTTTTTTGTAAATTGATCAAAATGAGCTCACCTTTCCAACGCGCCTACTGGCCGATCGATAGTTTTTGAGTTATGGATGTGAACGTGTAGGTAATATTTCATACGAACGTCAATTTGGGAAAAAATCTACCAACAAAAAGTAGGGGACTCGATTTTAACGATAGAGGTATGGTTCCTTCGGCAAATTTTCATGGAATAACCCATAGAATACGGAAATCGTAGGGAAATTGATGAAAAAGAAATCGACCCGCCCTAATATATATATATATATATATATAAACATATATCAATGTTTTATATCAAATAAAAATAATCTTCATGGTTTAAATAATAAATAATTTTGTTTCATTTACTTCACTTACTATTTGACTATCAATATGTCAATAACATTAACATTGAGCGGAAGATCATCTGATTTATCAGCAAATCATTTTCCTCGCATTAATTTAAATGAGGATTATGAATGTGCCTTTATTGATTTTTACTAATACAACAGCATACCAAATGTTGATAGTTATAACAATATGTTTCATATTGATAATGATTTTATTAAAATACCTATTGGATCCTATGAATTGAAAGATATTGTCTGTTATATAAAGGGTGAATATGGAAGTCGCAATTTAGGAAAAAATATTGCTATAGAGGCGAATAATAATACAATGCAAGTCAAGGTATATAGTTCTGATGATCCAATATACTTTAATAAGGAAAATTCAATAGGACGATTGTTTGGTTTTAATAAAAAAGTCTTACATCCTAAGGAGTACCACTTCTCAGATCTACCAGTGAATATTTTTAAAGTAAATCTCTTACGTGTAGAATGCAATATTGTAGTAAACACTTACATTAACAATTCCCATGCACATACATTACACGAGTTTGCAATTAAAGGTTCAATTAGACGTGCCACAACGCCATAGCCGTAACCATAACGCCATAGCAGACAACCAAAATTCAATTGGTATCTAAGGTTACGGTTATGGCGTTATGGAATGTCACATATAATAGAATACATTGTATCCCATAAGATTAGTTTGAACAGCTGTTTTATATGGTTATGGTTATGGCACATCTAATTGAGCCTTAAAGTTCCACCCGGCTATAAAATCAACGATATACCGAGGAATCTAATTTATTTACCAGTGAACTCCAGAGAGATAAGTTCTATCTCTGTACGGATAGTTGATCAAAACGGTGATTTAATAAATTTTCGAGGAGAGGAAATTACAATTCGTCTTCATTTAAGACCCAAAAAATAATGATCATTTATAACAACAAGGACTCCAATAGAAATATAACCCCATTTACATCACCATCCGCAGTTAAACCATCATCTGTACCAGCAATAGTAAGAAATTCATCTAAAAGAAGATTAACACAAGCAAATATAAATTTTCTTAAATCATTGAATCTTCAATTGGAAATATAATGAGTCCTGTAATCAATGTGTTGGATAAACCTTTTTCGGATGATAATATTATAAAAAAGGATTATCATACATATACGCCATACTTGCAATCATTCAACAATAATGATGAAATACGGATCTCGATACAAAATCAAGACTTGTATGTCTTACCCAGTGAGAGTTTTATTTACGTCGAAGGTTCTGTTGAAGACACTAATGATATTAAGTTAGTGGTATCTACAAGAAACTGTCATTTAAAGAACAATTTTGTGGCTTACTTGTTTGACGAAATTCGATATGAACTTAATGGAATTGAAATTGATCGCACTCGCCATTTAGGTGTTTCAACTACAATCAAAAATTACGTTTCCTTGTCCGCTGTGGATAGTATTATTATGCAAAATGCTGGTTGGGATAAAACTGAAGATTTAAATGTACTAAATGGACATTTTAATTTTTATATTCCGCTGATACTATTACTAGGATTTGCTGAAGACTTTAACAAAGTTGTTTTAAATTCTAAACATGAATTGATTTTATTACGAAGCAAAAATGATGAAGGCATGGTATATTCAACAGTATCTACTGAAAAACCAAAAATTAAAATTTTAAATATTTCATGGAGAACTCCTCACGTACACTTATCGGATTTTAGTAAGTTGGGACTGTCATTATAATCCCCAACTAACAACTGGAAAAAGTCACATTTGGAATGTAAAGCTAGCTGCCAACAGAGAACGCCCTCGTTTTGCTTTAATACAATTTCAAAATGAAAACAAATTTGTTCATTGTAATTTAACAAACCTTAAAGTCCACTTGAATTCAGAATCATATCCTTATGACGATCTTAATATCAAATTTGGTAAAGAACGCTTTGCTATTCTCTATGATATGTATGTGCGATTTCAACAAAACTATTATATGAAAGAACCTCAACCGATCCTGAATTGTCAAGAATTTAAAAATAAGGCTCCTACATATTATTGTAATTGATGTGAGTCATCAAAATGAATCTATTATAAGTGGTCCGATTGATATAAAAATTGAGTTCGAGACAGACAGTAATATTCCAGAAAACACATCAGCTTATTGTATTCTCATCCATGATCGTCTAATTGAATATACACCCTTAACTGCTCAAGTACGCAAAGTCGTTTAAAATTGGAAAAAATAAAGCAATGTATTGATTATCCTGAAATATTAAATTTTCTTCAGACATGTTAAAAGAAACACATTTTTGCGTTAATTTTTTTTTTTTTTTTGTTAAAAATTTTTATTGAATATTTTCTTATATTATATAAGAAATAGTACAATAATCTTACAAAAAAAAAAAAAAATATATAATTTTAATTTTCTTAATATTTATGTATATTAAATTAAATATAAATAAAATACAACTAAAAAAATTTGTTTTATTTCAACCTTAAAATTCTAAATATCTGAATACATCATCATTATTAGATTCACCACGGAAATTTGCAAGTAAACTGTCATTGGGATTATTTGATGTATTAGAAATAATTGGATTAAGTTTTAGAATCATTTGAGTTGTTTACAACTTTAGAGGTATTAGAATTATTATAATCTTTTAACTCTTCGTGGCCCCATGCATAAGTATTTATTTTATCGCTACAAATAAATCGTTTGTCATCTAAATAACTCAAAGATATCTTATTTATGTGTGAGGTATATACAGTATGCTTTTTCGTTCGAAAAACGTACATGTCACCGTAAAAAATTAACTCTTTAAACAACGAATTTTTATAATCCAATGTTCTCAATTTATCGCACACATTTTGTTTTACCCCCTTAGCTTTTTTAATATCCCGTTTATTTTCTGTTGAAAAGGAATACATTTTTGATCTCAAACCTATAAACTCCCTCATTATTATCCCGTTGTTCTCGTCTTTCATCATACCCAATACTTTTTTATTAACTAGTGGTAAGTTGTAAGGATTATTACGGTGATAATTTGATGTATCAAATTTTATAAGAATATCAGGGCGAAAAGTCTTCAGTCTCAATAGTATATATGAAAGAGTCGGTGTCCATATAATTTAGTTTAACTTTGTCTTCATATTTAGGGATCATATAATCATAGTGGTAATCATACATTTTCCACTTTGATAGTTCTAGAATTGTGAACCCTAAATAAATCGGTTTATTATACACAGAATGTGTTTTATCTATCTGAATAGCCACCATATTTTCCTTAAATACGCTAATTGAATGGAAATTAGGTCTGGCTCATTTTCCATCATTTTCCCATTTACTGATAATTTTAACCTCTTTACGCTTGTCGACGTTTTCCATAGTCTTACCATATACAGCGTTATTTAATAATTTGAATAAATTTTTTTCGAATTCATTTGTAGCGTCTGTTCTATGCTTATTATTAATCCAAATATATTTTTCCATCCAATCCGATTGTTTAAACTTTAATATTCTATGGGTTTCTTTGATTTTTAACCCATGTTTCAGACATTGTTGTAAATTTTTATAATAAATGATATAACTATCCTTAGCATTTAGATGTAGTACTAATTTTTCTTCTTTAGCATGTGGAGTTTTTTTATTTTCACAGCAAAATGGTAAATCATTATGCTTCTTGTGAAGAATACTTGGATATTTTAGATCAACCTCCAATATATATCCGACAGTTGAATCTTGGGGAATGCTATCAAGTAGATGCTCAGCATTAATATATTTAACATTGTCCACCCATTCAAAGTCTCCCTCTGGTAACAATTGAGGCATTGCCCAACCATACAAATTATTAGCATCCAAGTACGCAAGATATTTGGAAGGAAGCTGTGAATCAAAATCTTCCATATACTTATTGTTCGCTTCGGAATATCTTTGCGAACATTGTACGATGCCTCCACGAATTCCTCTTTGTATAAACAACACCATATCTATATCTGTTAATAATTCCAGTTTAATATCTGTAATTTTTAACATGGCGTCCCAGGAAAGTCCAGGAGCGGTATAGTAGTGACAAGGGTCTAGTCTGTAAATATTTTTACAAACTTTCCTAAAATTTTCAAATACATCTGCTAAAAGCAAGACAAAAAATACAACATTAAATAGTTGTTTAACGTTTTACAATTGAATTTATTCCACACTTTTTCCGCATGTGAATAATCTTCAAGAGAACATTCCTTATCAGTTAATTTATTGAAGAAATTAGCTCTACTTGGCAATGATGTTTCCTCCACTCTGCTAAATGAATTTAGATAGTCATATGGAAAAACTCCTTTACGCAACAATAAATTGAATTCGTCATTATTTGGAAATTGTGATTGTATAATTTTAAAATCTGGTGTTTCTAAATTTTTGACTAATGAGTCTAGACTCGATGCCATAAACCTCAACCAATCAATAAATCGCAATTGAATTTTATTTGTTTCGTCTATAGGGATAGTTTTCGATAAGGAAATATACAATTCTTTATTTAAGGGAATAACATTTACTGAATTTTCACCACCATCAATTTCGTTTAATTCTTTAACGAACAAATGGCAGTCATATTTAGAAAAATTATGGAAAACTATTGGGATAAAATTAGGTAATGTAAATTTTAAATTACATTTATTGTGAGCTGGTCCTCTATATTGCCCTGTTATATGACAATGATCTTTTATTTTCTTCTCATTGCTATATATTTCTTTATCACATATGTGACACATGTTATTCCCTCCAAATTCTAATAGTTCCTCCTTTGTTAGCGGATTCATTTTTCTGTTTATGTTCAAATAATCCCTACACAAATCTTTCACGTCTTCAACTAAAAATTTTACAAATTTTAATGGTGAATCTTTATAAATACGTAATTTATTGACACTATCACTAAAACTACTCTTAATATTATAACAGAATGCACAAGGAACATGCTCTTGGGTATAAATGGTAGATGACTTACTCTCTGTTGATAGATCAATTTCTTGAAGAATGCACTCAAAGTCCGCATATACAACAAACGTACATCCATCCCATTCTTAAAATTTTCAAATTTAATAATATTTTTGTCTTCTTTGGGGAGGTATGCCACCTTCTTGTTACATTCATTGTAATGCTTTTTTAATGCTTCATGCTTGAAGAAATGCTATAGACAGTAGTTGCAATAATGTAATTTCCTCTTGCTCTTGTTTGTCTGCATATTTAGTAAACTATTGAAATTGAAGAAGAGAAAAATGGAAACATTAACTAATATTTAATAAATATTTATCCAAACATCATACATTCTTTGGTCTTTTTATGTGGGTACATACCTTGAAATATTTTTGATCCATACATAGTGGGCATTTGTTGATTCATCGTTTTGGAAAAACAGAAGGTTTATATGTTTATCTTTGATCACCTTTGTCCAAGGACCGGAAACTTTTTATTTTTTGGTTTTTATCAAATATAAATATCGTAAAAGTATTAAAATAAAAATTCAAACGTAAAAAAAAATAAAAAGAAAAAAATATTTATTTAAAATACCCCTCATGATGAAAATAAAAAACTTTTTCTGTTTTAATTTTCTTTCAAAAAAAAAAAAAATAAATAGATGGAAAAAAAGAAACTTTTTTTGTGTTGTTTTAAATAAAAAAAGAAAAATATATATAAATATATTTTTAATTTTCTTTTGTTGTAAATATCTGGCCTAAAATGTGTTCTTTTTTCCGCGACTTTTTTCGCTATTTGTTTTTTGCAACTAGCCACAGAACGTTGTTCTATGAATTGGGTATTATAGTCTCTTGAATGCATATTTAACAAAACCGCACCTAAAAAATTGTAAAATATTGGCGGAACGCAAAAAATACTTTATGGTACAAAAATTGTATTAAAACACCTTAGCAGCGATTTTCATTCTGCAAACAAATATACTGATCTAAGAATTTTCCTTTTTGCAAATTGTTTTCCCGCGACTTATTTTTGCGATTTTTTTTCAATTATCCACCAAACTTTGTTGTATGACATGGGTATAATAGTCTCTAGATTACATATTTAACAAAACTGCACCTAAAAAATGGCGAAATTTTGGCGCAACGCGAAAAAATACTTTATGGTAAAAAAATTGTATTAAAAACCCTTATCAGCGATTTGCATTCTGCAAACAAATATACTGATCTAAGAATTTTCCTTTTTGCAAATTTTTTTCCCGCGACTTTTTTTTTCGCAAAAAAATCGCGAAAACAGTCGCGGAAAAAAATTTCTAAAAAGTAAAATTCTTACATTAGTATATTTGTTTGCAGAATGAAAACCGCTGATAAGGTTTTTTAATACAATTTTTTTATCATAAAGTGTTTTTTCGCGTTCCGCCAAAATTTCGCGTTTTTTTAGATGCGATTATGCTAAATATGAAATCTAGAGACTATAATACCCATTTCATACAACAAAGTTTGGTGGATAATTGAAAAAAAATCGCGAAAAAAAAGTAGCGGGAAAAAAATTTGCAAAAAGGAAAATTCTTACATCAGTATATTTCTTTGCAAAATGAAAATCGCTGATAAGGGTTTTTAATACAATTTTTTTACCATAAAGTGTTTTTTCGCGTTCCGCCAAAATTTCGCGTTTTTTTAGATGCGATTATGCTAAATATGAAATCTAGAGACTATAATACCCATTTCAAACAACAAAGTTTGGTAAATATTTAAAAAAAACCGCGAAAAAAAAGTCCCAGAAAAAAATTTGCAAAAACGAAAATTCTTAGATCAGTATATTTGTTTGCAGAATGCAAATCGCTGATAAGGGTTTTTAATACAATTTTTTTACCATAAAGTCTTTTTTCGCGTTCCGCCAAAATTTCGCGCTTTTTTAGGTGCGGTTTTGTTAAATATGTAATCTAGAGACTATTATACCCATTTCATACAACAAAGTTTGATGGATAATTAAAAAAAATCGCGAAAAAAAAGTCGCGGGAAAAAAATTTGCAAAAAGGAAAATTCTTACATCAGTATATTTCTTTGCAAAATGAAAATCGCTGATAGGGGTTTTTAATACAATTTTTTACCATAAATCTAAAATTTTATAAATTAAAAAATAAAAACTGTTTTTCTTAATAAGGAAACTTTTTTTTTCTACAAAAAAACTTTTCTTTTTTTTGTACAAAAACTTTTTTTTTATTTTTTCTTTTTCTTTTTTTGTTTGGGGTTGAAAATAAAAAAATATCATTTGTATAAAAATCATTTGTAATTTTCGTTTTTCTTTTTTTTATAAAGATAAATATATTTTCAATTTTGGATGAATATAAAAAAAAATAATTTAGAAATTTACTTTATTTTGAACAAAATACTTTTTTATTTCTTGATGAAAACTTAAAAATAAAGTTTTTGGTTTGTAAAATCCGGTGCCTGCCTTTGTCTTATAGTAGGGTCCAATGATTAAATCTAATTTTTCGTCGTAGCCAAATACATTGATGCTTTTATCCTCAAATTTAGAAACGTCAGCTGTTTTAAGTGGATATTCTAGTCCACTAAAATCCAGAATCCATTCACCGATGTCTATTATTGGTGATTGTATATCAACATTGTAGACCGATGTTCGTTGTCCATCAGATGTACCCGATGATAGAGCTGATATAATAGACCATTTGAAACAATAATGGTCATTGTTTTGTACATTTATACATGGCTTCTTCTTCTTCAATTTTTCTGGTAGGGGTATATATGTAGAACCCTTTAGCGGAGAACCCTTTAGCGGTGCATATTGATTTATGTTTATTTCCAGATGATGTAGTGATTGAAGAGCCCAACCGCTATCCTTTTCTTGGAACTCTTCCATCTTATTTAGGATATCATAGATTTGGAAATTATATACTTCATTAAATTCCTCAATGGTGTATATTGGCGTCATTTTTGTGATGAAATTTTTTAAATCCACTACAGTCCTCTCCTGATCTGCTTCGTTAACCTGGACATAAAATGCTAAAAGTTCCAAGTTAAACTTAATAGCATTATGAATAGTTAAGTAAGTAATTACTTTCTCTTGCAGAGGTACAAGAACTTCCTTCATGAAATTTTCTGCTACCAGATTTTCTTCATCGCGATTTTTATAAACCAAAGTTTGAATTCGGTTTTTGAATCCTTGGTTAATTATTGAAAACTTTTCACCTGATTCAACTAAGATTTTCGCTTTGTGCGAATTTGTTCTAATATGAAGATGCCAATTCGACAGCGGGATGACTTTTTCGCAAACATCACATCTCTTATAAGCAGTTGATGAAGACCCTACTTCAATGAAATCATCACTCACCTCCATTCGTTGTTTTTTATTGGTAACATTGTGTTTGCGAATTAAGTGCCTTTTTAAGTTAAATGCGCTGGAAAAAGTATTTTGACATACATTACATTGCTTTGATCCCATGTTGAAGATTTCATAGATGTTGACGGAAAAGTTGATGATGATTTAGCAGATATTTTTTCTTTTCAAGTTCCTAAATTTTATAGCTTTAGTAACTCTCACGGTTTTATTTCGTAGTTAGTAGTTTATAAAAATTAAATGTTGTTTTTATTAATGGATTTAAATTCACAATTTGAAAATGACGTAGGAAAAACACTATATAGCTGTCGAGATAGTATCAAATACATATTATGATTTCATCGTACAGAGAAAATATAAACCCTCCCAATCCAAGTAGGGTAAAGTACAGAAAAATCCGAATTTAGATAATAAATAAGATAAATAAAGATCTTAAGTACAATAATATAAGTTATTGAATTTAAAATTGTAATACCAACCGGTAATAAAACGACAGATTCTTCTTCAAGCCTATGTTATTTATCAGTAGACGTACTCATTATAAGTCGTAAATTCCTTGTAATTCCTACATAAATAGAGGTCATATTTTTATGTATTGAGTTTTACATTCAACTAATAAACATACTAGGTTTACCCAGTTTACGGGTAGAATATGAGTTTATGTGAGAAGGCTTAGTAACTAAAATTAAATAAACAAATTGGTAAATTGATAATACCTAAAACTTGTTATATTCTAAATTGATTAGATAACAAATAAGATGAGCATATACCTTAAGCATGTACAATTATACAAGTTGCATTCAAAGTCAAAAAAAAAATACGCTGCATTAACACACCAATCTATATTTCAACTCGTGTTTACAAACAATTTACAATGCACAAAACCTTTAAATATCTTAAAGACACACATATAAAACTCAAGACAAAAATAAAATAAACACATTCCAAAGAAACCCAAAACACCTGCAGTTGACACAATTTCTTATCTACCCGACTTCTATTTTCCAGAAGACAACCGGTCACTTACATAAACATCCCAGGAAAATTTTCTGTTACAAAGAATCGGTTGTAGAATAGCTACTTTTCCTTTACAACCCCTTCTATTGTCAATTCTAACATCAATGTTTTTGTTTGAAATTGTTACCAAATCAACCGCTTCTATAGCTCCAAAGTGGAACCGGCTGCCCTAGAACCAGTCCTGGAACTAGTTCTAGAACTCATTCTAGGGAAGTCATACCTTCCATATAGGATATATGGAACTGGTTCCAGAACCAGTTCCATGGAATCGGTTGCAGTAGAATCAGTTGCTGAATATGCATGTTTGGCAACCGATTGTAAAAAATTTCGCTGGGATACTTCTTATCTGTTATCAGCATGCCTCTTATCTTTGCTCCGGATGACTGCGCTAGTAGCGACCTGCTCCGGCTGACTGCGCCAGTAGTGACCTGCTCCGGAGCACTGCGCCAGAAACGGCATATACATACTACTTAAATCACTCTCTTCTTAATTTGTATCGAAAAATTTAGCCATAAGAATTACACACGTCTGCAAAGGCTAACATTTCTCGATACAAACTATTAATGTTCGAAAAAGGCGATGAATACCGCCTGGTTAAGTTGTTTTGGATTTTATTTGGCGACATGCATCTTCAAAAAACCTGTCGTATGATACAGATTTTTATTAAGTTTATTTGAATAAATATAAAAAATCTACCAAGAGCTATAAAAAATATTTTTTAAAACGACCAAGCTCACGAACCCTTACCGCTAGAGCATATTTTGGAAATCATCATAAAACAAACAAACCAAGGCTTATTTTGTAGGGTAACAATTTAGCACTAATTTCCTTCTCCAATAAAAAATACTGGTATAAGCTTGTCGCTTGCCACTTAAGTTCAAAATACATTTTCGTTTTGAAATTTGTAAATTGAAAAAAATATATGAAATTATATGTATAACAACAATTTATAGCTGTAGCTCCAACACGAAATAAAAGTAGATCATTGCAAAAATTAATCTCCCAAAGGATTTTGTAAAGATAACTAGGACATTTAATTTATGGCTTCTCGAAATGCGCCGGACCATCATTACAACAGGCATTACAAGTGGTCACAAAATAAGTCAGAGCTAACTTTGCAAAACCCTTAGGAGGTTTGTATAATGGTATACAGTAGACGCTCGCAAATTAGAACCGCTTTGTTTTTGAGGCAATTCTAATTTCTGGACGTTTTTTTTTCGAAAAAAAAATTGAGTAAATTTACTTCCAAAAACTTAAATAAAACTCTTTTTAATATTTTTTAATTCAATTTTATTTGATAAAAACAAGAAAACAAAACACAACAATTCAGTCCAATACCTCAAATGTATTTTTTTAAATTTAAAATATGAATATAAAAAAAAAAAACAAATGGCAACAAAACATAGCAATGCAGTACAATTACATCACATGTATTTTTTTTAATTAAAAACTAAAAAACTGTATTTAAAAAAAATTAAACAATTAAAATTAAACAATGGCCAAGTTAACAACTAATCTTTGTTTGACATATAATCAGTTATATTTGTTTGTTTTTTTGGTTTCTTTAAATCCGAAATATCATTACGGAGAGCCAAAAGATTACTTATGTGCTTAGTTGAAAACAATTCACTGTTATTGCACCATTTTATTAAATTATTTACGCTTTCAATTGCTGTAGTATTAGAGACAACTGATGATACCAATGGCCTTGCAACTCTCTCAATATTTTTTATTTGAAAAAATATTATGCGGCTTGGAACAGGAACGAACTCCGACTGGTTAATCAGGGATGGAAAAGGCTCACTTAATCGGGCTCTTATACCAAAAAATGTTAGATCGCTCTTACATATTTAAAAATGTAAGTAACTAAAAAATAGCTTCCTCTTTGGCTCGTTAAAAAAAATTAAAATTAAATATTTAGATATTAGCAAATATTAGCACAAATTGCGACAAAAAACATTTGCAAAAAGCGAAATTTTTGCAACAATATATTCGTTTGCAGAATGTCGATCGCTGATAACCTCTTTTAATTCATTTTCTGTACCATAAAGCCTTTTTCGAATTCCGCCGTTATTTTGCAACAAGTGCGGTTTTTTTAAATATATAACCTAGGGATTAAATTTTTGTACCATAAAGTCTTTTTTTTCAAATTCCGCTATTATTTTGCAATTCTTTACGTGCGTTTTTTTAATTTTAATGTAGGGGCTATTATACACATTTCATACAACAAAGTTTGGTGGCTAGTTGCAAAAAAAAATAGCGAAAAATAATATTTGCAAAAAGGAAAATTTTTGCATCAATATATGTATTTTTTTGGAGAATCTAAATCGCTGATTACGTTTCCTAATTAATTTTTTGTACCACAAAGTCTTTTTTCGCGTTCCGCTTTTATTTTGCAATTTTTTAGGTACGTTTCTTTCTAATTTATAATCTACGGTCTATAGTACCAATTTTATACACAAAAGTTTGGTGCTTAGTTTGCAAAAAAAATAAATAAATCGCGAAAAAAAATATTTGCAAAGAGGAAAATTTTTGCGTCATTGTATTCATTTGCAGATTGATAATCGCTGATTGAGTTTTTAATTATTTTTTTCTACCACAAAGTCTTTTTTCGCGTTCCTCTATTATTTTGCAATTTTTTAAGTGCGGTTTTTTAAATTTATAATCTACGGAGTATAATGCCCATTTCATAAAACAAAGTTTGGTGGTTAGTTGCAAAAAAAGAAAATTTTGGCATCGTTTAATTAATTTTTTGAACCCCAAAGCCTTTTTTCGCATTCCGATATTATTTTGCAATTTTTTACGTATGTTATTTTAAAATTCATAATCTAGGGCTATAATACTGCTGGAATAGTATAATTCCATAGTATAGTTCCATTCTTGATTTTTATAACTAAATTAATATTTTCCATCCCTGGTTACAATCGATATTTTGAGTCATACAAAGAGCGCACATAATGACCCTGCAAACATTTAAAAGATACCTTCCAAGAAGATATTGAAGCGATATCTTTTATTTGTCATTTGAACGAAAATAATCAAGTAGTATTTACTTTGAAATTGTCTTCCTTTTATCACTTGGAAGATAATTCGGCGATATTTGAAAAAAAATAATTCAAAAATTTTATTTTTTGTCATAAATTTTTATGACAATATTGCGGCAATATCACCTTTGTATCATTTGGAAGATAAAGCAAATTTGTTTGAAATTGGAAAAAATTGAAACTAAATTTGTACAAAAACAATCAAAAGATACATATAGGAAATAAACTCGTAAAAAGTTAAGATTAATTGCGCGGGAAAAATCGGCTAAGATGAAATCAAGATAATTTATAAGTTGGTCAATGGATTATATATGCAGATATTGTTTTTCAGGCTTAAATTTAATAATGAAAAAATTAAATGGTTTTGTTATTGTACCGGGAGTTTATTTAGCGACATCCCTTTTATCTTCCATATGAGTCATTGCTTTCATATTGCCTGGAAGTATTGTTTTAGTGTTACAGTTGTTTCCGACAGAGGAAATTTCCGGAATACGAAATTGATATTGCCGGCAATGTTTTCTTCCTGGCGATATGTTCGGAGAATCTTCTTCGTATTGCCATGTTTGCTGGGTGATATTGGTTTGAGTATGTTCCTGTTCCAAGGCACATAATAGAACAAATGCTTTCTCAGTGATAGAGAGTCCCCCAATCTCTTTATTATGTATACTCTTTGATGATACTGCAACAACGTCGTCTTCGCTGCTATCTGAAGACTCACCATCGCTACTGAGAACATAAACAGATCCGTCATCAAACATATCTTCATTCCATCTGTCGATGTCTTCTATACCGATGCAATCGTTGGGAGCTATTTCTTTTAAAAGAGCTTGAGTTATCTGAATAACTTCGTTGCAGTCCTGATCTATTTGCAACAATTGTGCTATTGGCACGTCATCGTCGCTGTCGTATTGGTTAGAGTCCCAATTGGACAACTTTGACCAAGATTTCTTCATAACACTTTGTGGTACCGCATCCCAAGCTTGTTTCAGTAATAATATAGCATTGCGGATCGAATAGAATTTCAAATGATTCTTCAGTTCACCACCTTCAGCAATTAACTGAGAAAGAAACATACTTCTGTAATTGAGCTTTGTTAACTTAATAGGGTTTTGATCCATTGGTTGTAAAGCTGCTGTCACATTTGGTGGAAAGAATAATGAAAGAAGAAAAAAAAATAACAATAAACTAGTGCTATTATTTGAGTGTTTTTATTTGTGAAATTTTTTTTATGGATTTGACCATTGCTGTACATTTTTTGGAGGCTACTGAGCATGAAGACGAAAATGTACAATTAACTCGTAGGCAATTACGAGAAATGTACAATGTCCTGGAGCTGCCCACAAACCAGTAAGTATGAATTTTTATGAACATGTTAAACTAGCTAACATTGTATTCTTTATTCTAGATTTATTGCAAATTTCCGTGTGTCAAAAGACATTTTCTTGTGCTTCTGCAAAAATTCCAAGAAACTGGTAATCCTACATACAGAAGCACCCATATACGGGCAGATATAAGGCTTGCAACCTTTTTGCGTTTCTTGGCCACTGGTAGCTATAAGCACGGTGTGTGAAATGAGATTCTTTCCTCCACATGTAAAACGTCAGTTTGCAGAATTATTGCAGAGTGCCTTAATTTTTTTGAGGATCACATTTGTAGTAAGTGGATAAAAATGGTTCGTCCTGAAAATGAACATATAAACAAGGAAGCCTTTTTTGAGTCCACGGGTTTTCCTGGCGTTATTGGTTGCGTTGATGGAACGCACATACGGATAAAATCTCCAGGAGACAACGTCAAACATCTTTACTACAATAGAAAAGGGTATTACAGTATAAATGCATGGTGGTAAGTTTTACAAAACACGTACACTCCATACAAACGGAATTCAAACAATTTTTGTTGGATTTTAGATTTGTGATCACAGAATGTGCATTATGTACATCATGCGCGGCTCCAGGGGGGGAATAGGGAAATTCCCCCCCCCCCCCCCAGCGAAATCGAAAAAGAAAAAAAAAGGGAAAAAAAGGAAAAAGAGGGAAAAAGGAGAGAAAAAGGAGAGAAAAAAAGGAAAAAGAGGGAAAAAGGAGAGTAAAAAGAGGGAAAAAGGATAAAGTGAAAGATATACAAATTTGTTATGACTAATAATATGAAATATAAAATTTTTCCTTATTTTCATTTAACTAGTCGTCATTTATTTTCAACCAATTAAAATATTTGAAAATGTAAATATTTCTTTAGGATATATGAACCAAGCCGTTTAAATATAAAGTCGACTTTAAAAGTAAAATACTGTTTGATAGTAAAGCACCGTAAGTTGTTCGGATTTCACGTGAAAAAATTGCTACTCCTCCATATAAAAAAAATGATAATTTTCCACGACAATGAATTTCACGTGAAAACTGAGTAGAGATTGTTTTCACGCAAATTTAATGTACAAAAATAAAAGACTATTATTTTTCTTGGGGAAAAATCACATATTTTGTATATTGTGATTGTGTCTTTGATATAAAATTTAAAAATTGTTCATTTTTATAAATTAAATTAAAATTTGAGTAAAATTAAAGTTCGAGTAAAATTTTTCCACGTGAAAAACCACTTACGGTGCTTTTGGGAAAAAGACTAAATTTTATTTTGAATTTTTTTCATTAAAATTGCAGAACTGAACTTCTAATGGAATTTTCTTAATTTGAAATGGTAAATGCTACTATATTTTAGAATTTTCTCATTTCGAAATAACAAATTGAAATTTCTTTTAAAATTTTCTCAATATTGTAAGAAAACAATTAATTACCGTTATTTTTGTTCAGATTTAAGATAAAATTTGACAAATTCCAAATAGAATTCACAATTAATTTCACTTGAAATTCTCCAGATTTCATTCGGAAAGATATGGTGGAGTTATTTTTTAGGTCTTTCCAAAGGATCGTATTGAACTTATTCCAGTCTGTCTTTCGGAAATCCTGAGTATACATGTTGATATCGTAGAGTATATACTATATAGTTATGTTCCTGAAATAATTTCTTTTGAAATACTAAATTTTTTATTACCTGCGAGTAATTGACTAGCGTTAGATCCTGCACTTCCTCCCAATCTGCAAAGTGTTTTAACTTTATAATACGGAATGTTGGTGTAGCGTCAAAGCAAAATTGGCCAGTAATTCTTTTGGTTAATAACGACATCTGACTCCCATAGCTATACCAAAACCGATATGAAAATTTAATTATACAAAGTTTTCCAAATGTTGATCACGAACACCTGAGCGTCCCTAATCGCATCCTAGGAGGTCTGCGAAACATTCCGAAAAAATAATTAAAAACAAGAATTTTTTAAATATTAGAAGTTTTTAGTTAAAATTTATAACTGAAGTATAAAAAATGAGCTTCTAATAAATAAAGTGAATATAAAAATAATGAAAATAATTTCAAAACTTTTCAGGAAATATTAACTTTTTGTATTGTTGTAAAAAATTAATCTCTGAGTTAAATCCTTGTAATCATCTCAATCAAATTTTGAGGACTTTTCAGCCTCCGGCGACGTTTTTCGTAAAATTTTCAAAGTTTAATTTAATGAAATCCGCGATTTAAATCGTCATATGTATTTCGAAAAATGGATTCTTTAAAATTTCTGGAAAAATATATGCGGTGTGTTCGATTAGTCGAAATTCTTACTACTTTTACTACAATTGGAAAGTTTTGTTTACTTTTTATATTGAAATTTTGCAGCTGTAGTAAAAGTAGTAACTTGTAGTAAGTAAACGAACACGCTTATGTTGTTCCTCATTACTTTATTTTTGCCTTTACTAAATCTTATATTGGCACTCTTATTGGGTCTTATTTCATACAAATGCTGAAAAATCGAACTGTTTTTTTTTTTTATTTAATACTATACTATAACTCAGGAACCAAGAGGAGTACCAAACTGATATTTGACAGTGTCATTAATAAAAAACTAAGAACTACAACAAAAATATTACAAGGCTACGATAAAGTATCCCGCGTATTAAGATATAATGGCTTTAGACCTTTGATAACGATAAATGGTTAAAGTTCATTTCAAAATAGTAACTATTCACGTGGCTAAATCATGGCTTCAATTATAAAAGGATAGAAACAATTAATTAATTGTAGAAAAGTTCTCAAAAATTAAATTTTTTTTTAATAAATCAGAAATTATCAAATTAAAGAATGAGTTGCAGACCAAGTTCAGGCACGCTTTCAGAAGCTTTAAAGTGATATATCAACCAGTCACATAGCTCAAATAATACAAAAGTTAGACCCAAATATGTACGGAAAGTCGCAAATTTGATAATTTTCCCCAAATTGAACACCAATTTTAGCTATACAAAGTATTACAAGTTATAGCAAGTTTCATACAATTCAAAAAGTGTGCGGAAAATTCAATTGTTTATTTTATATGTTATTTAATATAAACTTTTTTAGGCATTGCTAACTAGAGTTTGCTGTTCGGTTTTAATCGAAACCGAAACCGCGGTTTTTCAAGCCTCAAAACCGAAACCGAAAACCGACAAAAATAAGTCGGTTTTTAATAAATACTTTGTGCCAATTAAAATAATTAATAAAATTGCACCCCAGTGTACAATTAGAATCCGAAAAGACTCATTAAATAACCCTAAAACCTGCTGAAAACAGGTATGTATATAAGTACCTCACCGATGAAGCCTCTTTCCGAGCGCACTTTTGTGACTCATAAAAGACTCCGAAATATATGCATTATTAGAAAATTAATTTTTGAGTAATTTATGTGCAATGAAAAATGAAAAAAAAATTTGAATACACTCTTATAATGATCATATTTTAGAGTTTTTTACGAGTCATAATTTCTGAGCGCTTAGAAAAATGTTGGCTCAGTTCATATTTTACAAAATTTTGGGTTTAATATTAATGAACATTTTTTCCATGAATTATTACCTTTTATAAAATTTTAACTTCGTATTGTTTTAAACAAATTGATAAAAATTTTGAAAAGCTTTAGTTTCCGACAAAAGAATAAAAAGATTTTATTCGAGTGAGAAATTCAATTGAATTTTAATGAATATATTGCACGTGTTTAACTATACAATTTTATACTTATTTAATTATTTTAAAACAGTGCTATTGATATTGCAAGAAAACCGAAAAATAACCGAAACCGCGGTTTTTATAATTTTGAAAACCCGAAACCGCGGTTTTCAAATTTTTCGGTTTTTAGCAAACTCTATTGCTAACCCATCCTTGTTGGATGTCAAATACGTATCAAATATTAAAGTTTTTGATGAAAAATATAACTTAGAATTTTCCGTTGGACTTTATATTGTCTTTTATACCTAAAACGTCGCTCATCTGGGCTTAATCTTTAACCTTGCGCTGCGGAGTCCAAAAACGTCCAACAAGTAGTGTATGGCCAAATCAAAAGTGGTTAAAAAATATTTTTTGTGAAAATTAAAAAAAAAAAATTTTTTTCCAAAATTTCCCTCCCCCAGAGACTTGAGCTGGAGCCGCCACTGTGTACATCGATGCAAGGCATCCTGGTGGCAACTATGATGCATTTGTATGGGAGCAGAGCATTGTGGATCAAAAACTGCAAGAAAACTTTGAAAGTGGCCAAAGAAAGACGTGGATTCTTGGTATGATACTAATAATATAACATATCTACCTTTTAACTTTTTTCCTTTATACATTAGGTGATTCCGGATATAAATTGAAACCCTTTCTGATGACACCATTCAGGAATCCCAGCAACGCCGATGAAAGGCGATATAACAAAATACATGCAAGCATACGTAATTTGGTTGAGCGTTGCTTTGCTGTGCTGAAAAAGAGATTCCGGTGCATCATAGGATCTCGAGGGCTACATTACGATACCCGAAAATGCACGAAAATAATAAATGCATGTTCTGCACTTCACAACATGTGCATCTATTATAAATGCGCGGAGCCAGAAGTTGTAGAAGTTGAGCAAGTAGATGAAGTGGAAGAAAATAATCAAGGAGATGTAGGAGAGGTAGCGGCAATAATACGCAGAAACATTGCAATTAATTTGTAAAAAATAAATAAAAAGATTAGAAAAAAACGGCCTTTTGAACAATTTATTTTTAAATTTTATTTCAACTGAAAACTAAATTAAATTTTTTACAAAAAATTGGAGGTCTAAAAATTGGGGTTCTTCAACACACTTATTTGATTTTTGATTTTTTCCTGGGTTGTTGCAAAAATTATCTGATAACTCAATATGGACACCTAGGCTATTGTTTAATTTAAAAATTTTTGAATTAAAAAAAATCTTTTTCAAAATACTTTTAAAAAAATTTCTAAAAAAGTTAATTTTGCAGTTTGACCCTAGTATCACATTAAATTTTTTCCCACTCTGGACGCTGTTGGGCTTAAATTAAAACTTGATAAATTATGTACACAACAAATTCTATCCCGTTTAAATATCCGTTTTCTTTTTGAAGATAGTATTCACATCTTTTCATAAATTTTTTTGAAAATAAAGTTTTATTGCATAAAGTTTTATTGCAAATAATTCCAAATGGAAAAAATTGATTTTTTTACGTTAACCTGTGCCAAAAGTTGGCTGAAAATGGGCCAGTTTGAAAAAATTATATTATTATAATTAAAAATTCCCAAAATTCGAATTTTGAAAAAAAAAAATATTTCTCATTTTATTTATTCATTTAATATAGTTTAAATGATTCAGATATGGAATTCTCACTTCATCGGATATCATTAACCCACTTTAGCCTAGAATCCAAAATAACCCACGAATTTGATAAAAATGCAAAAACGTCCTTTTTTTTGTGGGCGCTGTGATGTAATGGTTAGCGTGTTGGACTGTTACACGTGAGTTTGCGGGTTCAATTCCCAACCAAGGCAACATCAATTTATGAAAAATAATATGTATGAGTTTTTTCTATCCATCATACATATCGCAGCGTCCTCCTTCGGTGTTCCCATAGCACTTAACCCCACCGAAGTAAAATAATATAACAGTGCTATGAACTAAAAAGCTTCAACAAAGTTCGCCAACTCACCATCAGATGGCGCGCAACAACTGTTCTAAAATTCAACATCTCGCGCAATTACAGTGTTGCCATATTTGAAGCCCTTCATCTTTCACCACCTTTAACTTCTCTTTCCATAGAGGATAGTCTTTTACCCTCTCTCATATGTATATCCGAATTTAACAAAAATCTTAAAGACATTGTTTTGTAAATTTCCTAGTGGGTGATTTTTGGTGATAAGCAAGGGTGGTTACAGAAACGAATAACGGTATGGGTAACGGTATCGAATTTTGTTTATTTCGGTAAAGTTAAAGGTAACGGTTAAAACGGACTTGTGTCAAAATTTTCTATAAAATCATAAAAGAAGAAAAAATCGAAAATATAGCCCATATGAGCGATAGGTCCAAATATGGACCGATCCTATCTAGAATCAATATGCTTTTTCCTTGGGACCATGTAAGTCAGCGAACCAAATTTCATTGAAATATCTTCGTATTTGCGACCTGCAGCGTGTAACCAAGCCAATTTTGGGGGAGACACTTATATGAGCACTAGGTCTAAACATAAATTCAATATTTATTTTTTTATTTTCTTGTTCCACACACAAGACTTAAAGTCTCATATTGCAGTATAGAACTGATTATTCGCTAAATATACTTTTTATAATTTAATAACTTAAGAACTAATTATGAAGAAAAAACAGAAAAATTAAACATATATGGGTGATATCAAAAAATGTGATAAAAACCGTGTAACCACCGAATTTCTAATGCATGGATTACATTTGAGTTACATATTTCGAGAAATATCAGCGCATTGTCACCTGTTTTACAAAATTTATAACAATCTGACCAATTTTTGGTTAATACATAAAATTTGTGACCAATTTTATAGGCCAAATGTAAACTCCGTAACAAGTAACTCATAAGGTTTTTTAACTTTAATAGCTTATATTTTAATAACCAATAAAGCTAAATACTAACTGTAAGAATTTTTATGAAGAGGAAAAGTGCCGTTTTTAATAAAAATTAATACATTTTACAAACTTTTTCGTATATCTTAGCTATCACGACTTCAACTCTGTAACGATTTTTCGTCATAATTTTTGATACCAGAATTTTGGAGTTATCTATTATTTATATTGCGAAAAGTATAGTGTTATTTATACTCAAATGATCGTTGGACTGTAAGTAATCATCCAGTATAACAGACTTGAAGCTTTTCTGCAGCATGTAACATTTTCGAGATGAAAAAGGGTGTCTTTAATAAGATTTGAAAAAATGTTGTAAACTCCTTTCCTAATTTTTACACCAAACTATTTAACGAGTAAGAAAAACATTGTCATATTTGGATTCACCTTGTAGGCATCATGCGATTTTATTTCGGAAAAAAAATTATGACAAAGCATTTATGAAAGTAACCAAATGTAAGTAACCAAATGTAAACTCCGTAACTGTAAACTCCGTAACCACAATTGTTTGCATCAGGTTTCATTCAAATAAATGTAGATAAATGTTTAAAATATTTTAAAATAACCATAAACAGAGGTGATTCAACTAATATTTATGCGTCAAAAGACGATTCAACTAATAATTTTGCGTCAAATCAAAAAAAGTTATCAGTTTTTTACCCTAAGCTGCTGGTGAAAGCATTTAAAAAGACAAAAAATACAAAACTAAAAAAATTTTTTTTCGCGGAATGAATTGTATTTTTATTCGCGAAACCGCCAATTTGATAAACACAAACTATATATCATTGGAAAGCAAGTTGAAAACCCAAATACGAAAAACTAATAAATTGAAGAAAATTTTTACGCAATTTTTTTTGTTATATATTTTGCTTGCAGAAATGTAAACTCCGTTACAACAAAAAAAATTAAAATTGTGCAAAAAAAGTTATTGCGACAACTTGTAGAAGAGATTTTTTGCAATTAGGTTTATAATGACTAGGGCAAGGAATTTCATGCAAATGCATGTTTTTTCTCGATAGTCCAAAACTAATATGGACTAAATATTTATCCGAATCATCAAATTTAGAACAAAATGGCATCGATTTGTAGTTGCATATTTTTGCATATTTTCTCATAAATGCATGTTTTTGCATA
The DNA here is from genome assembly GCA_949987735.1 of Leucophora obtusa. Taxonomy (NCBI): domain Eukaryota; kingdom Metazoa; phylum Arthropoda; class Insecta; order Diptera; family Anthomyiidae; genus Leucophora; species Leucophora obtusa. The sequence continues at coordinate 245,572 of CATLKA010000003.1, forward strand.
TTTTGACTTTAAATGCATATTTGGTGCCTTTTTAATGCATATTTTGTGCTTTTTAATGCATATTTGAGCATATTTTTCATTTTTAGGAGCATTTTTTATTTTGTAAAAAATATAAAAAATTGATACGTTTTCATATTTTGATTCAATCAAAATAAACATTCTTAAACCCTTATTGACCTATGGGAAATCTTCGAGTTCTGTGTCTGTTTACAAAATAACTAATTTAAACACATTTTTAAGTTTTAAGGTGCGTTTACAATGATGGAGTGCTCCAATCTGTAGCAAATTTAGTTCTTTTCTCTTTCTTACTAATACATTTTTGTATTTTGCTATCTTTTTTTATTCCACTCCAGAGTCAAAGTTGTTTGACTCACTAATAAGTTCACATCTCTAATTAAAAACAAAAATATTAGAAAACGTAAAACCAGCACAAAATATTTGTGTTTGGGATTTTATAAATAAATAAAAAATTATTTTAAAATTTAGGCAGTGGAAATAAAGCCTAGAAATTCGCGAAACAAAGTGTAAGTATTTAAGTGTCAAATATTTTTTGAAGTAACTCTACTCTGCATTGTGAACAGTTAACATTTTAATATGTGCTGCAGAGTAGAGTCACTCTATCATTGTGAAAGCACCTTTAGAGTGCATTATTTTTGCAAAAATAATAGTTTTTAGTGCCTATTTCCTAAATTTTGAATGCATATTTTTCTTTTTTAACAGCATATTTTAGCCGCATATTTTCCATTTTTAAGTGCATGAAATTCCTTGCCCTAATAATGACTAAACTTACTGATTCCATTAAGAAAAAACCGAAATATTAACACTTTGCTTCTCACAAATTTGACACAAAAATTTATCAGATTTTTGGATTTCACCCATATATACTATGCATAATAACACTGTTCAAGTTTTTAACACGAAATTTGTGGTACTAACGTGAAAACCATATGGTTGTGTTTGGATGAGCCCCCTGACTACTACTCCACCGATGAAAGTGCCAATTTGGCTCATTGGGAAAAATGTATGCCGTTTTTTTTTTGTATTTCGGTCAATTCGTCAATTTTTGACCATTTTCAGCCCATTTAAGCCCATTTAAGTCGCTTTTCCTGTATTCGAAACTTCCTGTGTTATCTTTATACGGCTCACAATTACTATTTCCACCATTAGAACGCACATTTCAACTGAGAAAATCAAAATTTTTAGCCTATTTTCATGATTTTTGCCCATTTTTCATCGATTTTCCCCATTTTTGTGCTGTTTCCAGCAAAGATCTGCCAAAAGTGAATCTGCGCTTTTTTGTAGTTCTTGCGCAAACTTATCGACATAATTCTTACCGTTTTTCCTTTTTACAATATATTATGCAATATTATTGCCATTTCAAGCAACTCAACACACTTTTTAAATATAAAAACCATCGTTTTTTACGCTTTTTCGGATGATTTTCGGGATTTTTATTGATTTAAATAAATTTTTTGTGGTTGAATACATTTTTTCGGTATAAAAATTAATGGAAATGCGTGTTTCTCCGTATTAATATAATTCATTTTAAATTGGCAATTGAAATAGAGAAATAAGCAATGGAATATCATTCGTTATCCTCCAATTCTATTAACAAATTCCAGCAAAGATCTACCAAAAGTGAATCTAATTTTTTTCCACTATACCAGTGTTCCAACTGTGTTGATACCTGGTGGAAACGTTCCCCATGCTCGTCTGATTCAGACGGCAACTGACGCTCGAAGTGATCCTGGTGGTGATGCATGAAATGCACTTTCAACGACATTTGAACACCGATGTTTTCGAAAGATTGCAGAATATCATCATCGATCACTGCTTTCAGGCTATCCCAAGCGATGAGTTCCTCCTCTTGAAGGACATTGTTGAAGTCTTCATCCTTCATCAGTTTGTAAATGTCTGGGCCATTCAACACACCTGAAATAAATATATGATTTTATATAAAAACTTTCAAGAATACTTCATCTTTGTTTGGCGGAAAAAGAATTCCAAATATTTATTTACCTTCTTTAATTTTCGCTTCACTCAAGCGTGGAAAAATGTACTCCAATCGTCCAAAAGCCAATCTATTTCCACGCACCAGTAACGCTTTGATGAAATTCTTCATTAGCCCAAGTTTAATGTGCAATGGTGGCAGCAATCCTTATCTATCGGCACCAACTCCTCGTGGATAACGTTCTGCTGCCCAATTAGACGATTTGTTCTCGGTAACCAATCTCGTTTTTGATACTGTGGTGTATATCGCGAATCCCACGTACACAAGTAGCACATATTTTTAGTGTAACCAGTTTGAAGGCCACAGATAAGTGCAACCACTTTCAAATCAGCGCATATTTTCCAACAATGTTCATGGTATTTCACAGAATCCAAGATTAGTTTCATGGAATCATACGTTTCCTTTGTTTTCACGGCAAGCGCAATTGGCACAGAGTTTTTTGTATTATCGAAATACAGCAACACAGCCTTGAGACTGCTCTTCGATCCATCGATGAACAACCGCCATTGGTCCGCATTGTACGTGTAATTCATGGCCGACATCAAACCATCGATATCATTACAGTACGTAAATGAATTGTTTTCGTTGCGAGTAAAAAACGGTAGAAATTTTTGCTGTCGACCACGCGAACCGAATACTTTAACTTCTGGTGACAGGATGTTCACAGCTTTAAGATGTTGAGCAAGAATTATGGTTTTGACAACTTTAGTTGTCTTGACATAATGTTCAAGCGCTGTTGTGTAACTTCAATGTGTTTGCATGGTGGCGTAATATTTGATGGCTGATACAAAGAAAAATTCGATTCTGGCTCCGAAAAAAAAGATGGTGGGATGTATTCTTCAGTTGGACTCGGTTTTCTCGGGATTGGCACTGGCGGAGAATGGCGAAGAGTGGTTTGAGCTGACGGAACACTTTGGTAAATATATTCCATCGCCTTTCTTCTGTTCATACCCACAACATTATTTTTACACCTGTTCGCCAATCATACAAACGTGCTACACACGATGAACAAGCTATTTTAGGCACCCAGTCAACATTACGAATCACTGGAATATTGAAGTACTGCTCGTACAATGTTGCAATTTCATCAGTAATTTTTTTCTTAGACGACATAATGGTCCACTTTCCGCATATATAACAGTAATGATTGAAGTTTTTCAGGCATTCATCCATTTTTTACAGTAAAAATTAATCACTTCAAACTGGAAACTTTATTTATACTTTTATTACTTTTTCGTCACTTTAAAAAAATCGTACTTTACGCGTTCGGAGACACTTGTTGAATGACAAAAATCGATTAATGAACATCTATAAATACTACGTAAGTTTCAATATTTTACTGAGAAGTACTTATGAATTGGCGCATCTTTTAAGGGTGGCTATATACCTGATTCGTGTGCGTTTGTGTAAAAAAAATTTGTGTAAAAAAATCATGCAGGTAGCCAACGAAAAAAACCCAAATAATTAAAAAAGTACACTTTCCTTTTTTCCTTTTAATTGTCCACGCACATTACCGAAAAAGCGTAAAAAACGATGGTTTTTGTATTTAAAAAGTGTGTTGAGTTGCTTGAAATGGCAATAATATTGCATAATATATTGTAAAAAGGAAAAACGGTAAGAATTATGTCGATAAGTTTGCGCAAGAACTACAAAAAAGCGCATAAAAACAGCACAAAAATATGGAAAATCGATGAAAAATGGGCAAAAATCATGAAAATAGGCTAAAAATTTTGATTTTCTCAGTTGAAATGTGCGTTCTAATGGTGGAAATAGTAATTGTGAGCCGTATAAAGATAACACAAGAAATTTTGAATACAGGAAAAGCGAATTAAATGGGCTGAAAATGGTCAAAAATTGACGAAATGACCGAAATTAAAAAAAAAACGCCATAAATTTTTCCCAATGAGCCAAATTGGCACTTTCATCGGTGGAGTAGTAGTCAGGGGGCTCATCCAAACACAACCATATGGTTTTCACGTTAGTACCATTTTACAACTTGAACAGTGTAATTAGTGTTTCCAATTCGGTTAATCGATTAACCGATTCCTCGATTAATCGCCTCTATTTCGGTTAATGTCGAAACAAATAATTTACAATTCAAATAATTAATCGACCCGAACAATCGGTTAAAATAGGTCGATTAATAGGTTATATTTTTAATATGGAATTTTTAATTTATTTTTTCCCAAAAATTCACAATTTTCTTATATTGGCTAACAAATTACAAGAAAAGCTTAGAACAAACATACTAAATAAAATGCCATCAAATTCGTTAAAAATCGACTGAAAGAATAATTCCAATCAAGACGACATTGCACTAGGGAGACAAGTCATGTTTTAAACGACTTTTAATTTGTAATAATTTTGTTTGCAAATATTTTAAAAATATATCAGAGTTGCTATTTGTAAATAAAAGGCTTTATAAAAACATCGCGAAAGGCAAAGATAAATGTGTTTTTTAAAACTTCTCAAAACAAACAACGTGTCTGGCTGGACCAGGCTTTATGAAATACAAGAGACAATTTTTCATTTCGGTTTTAATTCTTTAAAAAATTTAAACTAATATTTGCATTTGTTTAACACAACTATCAATTGACATGTTAATTCTGTAAGAACTCTATCTTTTCCTACATCTCCCAAGGAAGTGTGGATAGTCGGTTCAAAACTCGATCAATTCTACAACATTTAACTGAATTTAAATTTTTATTCGAATAAAAAAAATAACCTAGATTTAAGACAAAATGAAAGTTAAAAAACCAAAACTTTTGTGGAATTTGAAATCTGTTACTGCAGACTGAGAGAATTGTCTATATGCTAACATATTTATAAATTTTTACATTCATTCAATGAAGTTTCGCTGGAATTCAAAACTTCATTGATTAATGACATAGAATTTTATTTTAAATTCTTATTATGTATTAAACATTTCATACACCCAATGAAAAAGTTATATTAAAAAGAGTTTTATGAAAATTGCGAAGCTTTTTCATAAAATTTAAGAAATTTGTCATTCACTTTGTAAAGAAAACTTCATTAGTTTATTGAAAATTTTAATTAAAACTCGTCCGATAAAATTTTTCTACGTAATTTAGCTCAAACTTTAGGTTATATATTTTTAAAGCTGATTTACAGCAAGAAGAAAACATTTTTATTGAAAAATTTAACATATACAAAAGGGAATTACCAGACTACCGGAGTTTCGTCTCACCCAAAGACTCGTCAATGGTTAGTTTACGTGTCAATTGATCAAAATAATTTAAATTGTTGATTTGTCTCTAAATATATGAAAAACTTTCATTTTTGTGTATGCCATGACCGGGGATCGAACCGGCAGCCCTATACGCAGGCTATGAGTCCAAGCATTACCCCTTAATGAATTCATCACGGGATCGATGAGTGTGGCTTATTAAGGCTATTTTGTTTATTGTCATTGCCTTTAAAAAACCAAAAATAGACTTAGAAAATTCAAATGGAACTAAATTTTTTATATCGGTATTTCAGTGTAAAAAGGGTTTAATTTTTATTTCTTCAGAGACGAACGGGGAATCATAATAAAATCTTAAATCTTTCAATATAACATTTTTTTTAAATGCAATGTTATTAACCCATATCCTCCTGAATTAAGAAATAACTGTGCCACTTGTTTGAAACTTACATGATTTGCTACAGAGGGCCCTAGGAACACGAAATTGTTTTGTCTTATATAGATCCGTAGTTATTGCCTGTCGTCATATGACGACGCTAGGAGAATATGTGTACAATTGTTACAAAGAAAAATCAAAAAATTTTTAAGAAAAACAGAAATATTTATTAAGAACTACATTTTTCCATTAAAGGTATAGAAAATTAGCATTATTTTTCAAAATAAATTCAAATATACTTCAATTTCTTAAATAAACTAACATTATTTCACTAGATAGCGAGAGAAAATCAAAATGATAACTCTCGTAAGTGGGATATATAAAAAGAAGATTCGATTTGATATCGAGGCCCCGACATTGTCTTTGTTTATTGCTGTGGCTTCTTTTTAGGAAGTGTTCTATTCGACCATATCGTAAAGTATCTACTACGGGAAGTGTAAGGCTATTTTCCTGTCGATCTTGGTAGATTCCATACTGAGGTAAGGTACGAAGCTCCAAACCTTGTCAAAGACAGCCAAAAATGACTATATTAAAAAAAACAAATAAAAATTTTGTACATTTTGTACACATATTCTCCTAGCGTCGTCATATGATGATACCCAAATTTATTAAATTATATAATATTTCCTAATTGCGATTAGAACATTGTAGTTTTACCAATATGGAGCACATTTAGTTGGCTTTTAGAAAAACCAAACAAAAAAATATATTAATGTAATAAATTTCAATTTTTTCCTTCTTTATTGAAAGAAATCATAATTTTTGCAGTTTTGGAATTTTTGTGATTTTCAAAAAAATCTGTTGTTGCAGCAGTTTTTTCTGCTATTTTGAACTAATTTTTAGTAGCTTTAGCAACATTTGTACAGACCTTTTCCATTAGTATATGTTAAGAATTGTTTCAATTTAAAAAATCTCAGATTTCGAAAATTGTTAACCTTATAATATGAAAACTTTTTTAAACACATAGAGTTCATATGTCACGTTGTCATTTAATAAAAAGAGGCAGCTCTTTGTGTTTTCATTGATAAAAAATTAAGGAAATACATTAATTTTGCATTAAACGATTAATCGCTAATTTTCTCGATTAACCGACCCGAATAATCGGTTAATCAATTTTAGTGATTTTTCGAATAATGCATTAACAGGTTAACCGCCTACGTCGAATAATTGGAAACACTAATAATAATTTAAAAACTTTATAACACGTTTTTAAAATAATTTCTGCATGAAAATTTCGATTTATAAGCCATTTACAAGTTCAAAAAGTTGTCATGCATATGACCCTATATTTCTAATAGCAAAGGCACAAATAATAAAAAAAAGAAATATAAAAAAATATAATAATAATTTATTTTTTTTTTGACATACATATTAAAAACTAACAATTAGAAAAATTATAAACATAATACAAAAGAAAATAAATTTAATCAAATACATACGTTTGAAAAATAGGTAATGATGTTTTTTTTGAACCGCAGTGCGTTACTTAAGACTTGATAACAATAAGGAATTGAGTTCCAGAGATGGATGGCATTGATATAGACTTTCCAAGTTGATATAAGGCTTTTATATTTAAATGATTTTAGTCTTTTACCCCTACAAATAGGGTCTGAAAAAATTAGTTTCTCATAAAGATGTACAGGTTGATGCAAATAAATGATTTTATGTAAGAAAGTCAAAATTAGAGTTTTCATTGAGACTGAGGCCATATAATTTTCTGGAAAATGCAGAAACTTAAAGTCACGACTGACAAAGAGTTCACACCCGTACAACAAAATTGGAATAAGGTAGGTTTTAGCAAAGAGTATTCTAATTTTTAATGGTGTAAAGTGTTGGGTTCGCCAGAGTGTTCTTATCATGGAGAAAGTTCGACCACATGCATATTTAATATGATCAGACCAGGTAAGGGTATTATTAAAAAAGATCCCCAGATTCTTAGCGGTACTTACAATTTCAATACGTTGATTACACTATGCGACAGTCAAAATCGGGATGGGATGAAACCAACGGGAAATGTTATATCGGTCAAAAACAAGTTATACGTGTCCCGGCGTTTCGCTGGGTCATCCCTAGGAATCGAGATATATCTTTTTTTTTAACAGAACTCGAGAACCACTAGTCCGATTTTGCTCAAACAATTTTAAAAAAATTAAAAATTACAATTTCAGCATAAGATGCCGTGGTCAACAGTATCGAAAGCTTTCGAACGATCTAATAGAATTAAAAAAGTGACTTTACCATCAGCAACTTGTTTTCTTATCTCTTCCGCAACACCAACTAGCGCTGTTATGCAGCTGTGTTTCCTACGAAATGTAGAGGCGCTTGTAGCCGAAAGATATCATAATTTTCTATTTTTTTTCTAAACTTCATTACCCGAGTAAAAAAAATTATATATAATCATATGTGGCATATATTACAATGTATAATTAGACATGTGGTTATGTATATCCATATATAATTATATATGACGTTTTTTCCGAAAAATTTTCCTTATATTATGCCATATATAATTCCATCTAATTAGATATCGGCCTTCATAATATTAGATATGGCATATATAATTATATATTACATAACATGGTTGATCTTATTGCATATATAGTTATATATAGAACTATATCTTAATATATATGGTGGCATTTTAGCAATATAAAATTATATATGGTATCATTTAAGCAATATATAATTATATATGGTGACAGTTAAACTAGATATTATCATATATGGTGCCATTTAAACAATATATGGTCATATATGGTACCTCATAAACCAAATCTTTAATTCAGTTCCAGATATGATAATATATGGTACTATATATAGTGCGATATATATTTATATATGTTGTTATTTAAACTATATATTATCATATATGGTGCCATTCAAACCATATATTATCATATATGGTGCCATTCAAACCATATATTATCATATATGGTACCATTTAAACCATATATTATCATATATGGTGCCATTTCAACAATATATGCCCATATATGGTACCTCATGAACAATATTTTTAATACAGTTCCACATATGATAATATATGCTACCATATATAGTGCCATATATATTTATATATGGTGTTATTTAAGCAATATATTACCATATATGGTGCCATTTAAACCATATATTGTCATATATGGTGCCATTTCAACAATATATGCTCATATATGGTACCTGATGAACGACATTTTTAATACAGATGCAGATATGATAATATATGCTACCATATATAGTCCCATATATATTGATATATGGTGTCATTTAAACAATATTAATATATAGACATATATGGTATCATTTAAACAATATATTGTCATATATGGCACAATTTAAACAATATATGGTCAAATTTGGTACCACATCAACATTTTGAATACAATTCCATATATGGTTTAATTTGAATAATGTAAAACTATGTATGTCGCTATAAAAAATATTATCAGATATGTTACTTCATTAACAATATTTATAATACAGTGTCATATATTGTAATATATGTATATCATTCAATATATATTGATGTATGGTAATGGTACAATAATTCCAATATCAGTTGAGATACAATTTGTGGGTCCATATCAACAATTTGTTCACGTACATTTAACATATATATATGTACATTTAAGTTATAATTTATAAACACTTTATAAAGTTAAATAGTTCCATAAACCTCGTCTAACTGTATAGAATGTTTATGAATATAAGATTTAATATATAATAATTACAACTACAAATTGGTACCATTATCTAAAATTCAATTTAATGTTAACTTATAATAAAATAAAAATGTATTTCCTAAAAATAAAAATATAGGGTTAATTAATGTTAATATACAATGCTGGCAAACCGTTGGCGATGGTCGGTTATGCGTTGGCAGAACGTTGCATTAACTATCTTGGCAAAAAAATAGATTTCAAAAAACATTTTTCAAAAAATTCAGAAAACTTTTTTAATATTTGCTTTTAAAAACATGAAATTTAACCCAGTCCACCAGATTGTCAGCCAAGACCTCTACACTCTAATCTAACGAGACTTGTTATAGATGTGTGATAGCTACAAATTAAATGAATGATAAAAGCATTTCGAGCTAACTTATAAGCATCGAAAAAAGGTATTCCAGAAATTATTAAATGTATTTTAGAAAATTTTAATTGTATATCACAAAATATTATTTGCACTTCAGAAACTACAATATTTAATTATTTATTTATTTAGTTGTGTCCAGAAATAATGAAATCTATTTCAGAATTTCATAGCTAATAGAGAAAAATTTCTCAAATACATTTCATTTCGGAAATACGATTGATAATTTCTGAAATACAGTTTAATAATTTCTGAAATACAGTTGTGAATTTCGGATATACAATTAATAATTTCTGAAACACAATTGATAAAACTGAACTTCAATTGACTAGTTCTGAAATACAATGTGAAAAATAATTGATGAGTTCTGAAACACAATTGATAAAACTGAAATTCAATTGATTATTTCTGAAATACAATTGATAAATCTTAAAACAATTAATACAATTGGAAATGGTGTAGAGCGTCAAAAAGATGTAAATAAAATTATTTTATTCAAAGATTTCAATTTAATAAAAAAATAAATATATAATTTTATAAAAAAATTTATAGAAAAAAAATTTTAATTTTATAAAAAGAAATTCATTTTGTAAAAGAAATGCATATTGAACTCGTTACCTTCTGAGTTTAAACCTTATTTTAACAAAATATTGTAATTTTTATACAATCAGTGCTCTGCCAGTCTATTATTTTTTGAACAGTTGGCAATATATGTCTGGGATCTTATTTAATCCCAAATAAATGGAGATCTTACGTAGTACCCAAATATAATGCGGCATCTAATTTTATCTGTCATTTTTATGGATACTTTTAGATGTCAATCCCCAAATATATTGCTGTTTCTAATTCGATCTGCCATTTTAATATTTTTCTGATAAATTTAGATCCAAGTTTATCCCCAAATATATTGCTGGATCTAATTTGATCTGCCATTTTTCAGATCAATTTATATCTAAGTTTATCCACAAATATATTGCTGGATCTAAATCGATGTGCCATTTTTCGGATCAAATTAGATCTAAGTTTATCCCCAAATATATAGCTAGATCTAATTCGATCTGCCACTTTTTCGGATCAAATTAGATATACGTTTATCCACAAATATATTGCCGGATCTAATTTGATCTGCCAAAATTGAGATCAAATTAGATCTAAGTTTATCCCCAAATATATAGCTGGATCTAATTGGATCCGCCATTTTTCGGATCAAATTAGATCTAAAAATATCCGCAAATATATAGCTGGATCCGCCAATTTTCGGATCAAAATAGATCTAGGTTTATCCCCAAAGATATCACTGGACCTCCCAATGTTGAGATATAACTTGATCTTAGTTTATCCCCATATACACAATGGGATCTAATACGATATGATTGGATACACCCAATTTTGAGATCTAATTGGATCAGCTAGATATTACAGCAGATCTTAAACAATATCAAATTGGATATAATTAGATATTGCGCGAGATCAATTTTTTTTACTCGGGTAGTCATTATTTTTTTATAATTTTTGTTTGAATTTTCAAAACCGTTAATGTTGATAATTAAAAAAAAATAATATAATGACAATTTAATTCTGGCACACCCTGTGGGGGATGGTAAGGCAGTGTATGTCAAAAAGTTTGACGTTCTGGTTGTTGCTAGTGTGAGTTAAATAGTAATCATGACAGAATTAGCGGGTTTTTCCAAATAATTTTCCAAAAGTTTCCAAACTTGTGAAGTATAAAAGACATAGCGGATGCATAAATCTTCGTATTTTACTGTCTATCACAAAAGTTTTCTTTGTCGGGTGCTGGTTTTTCTTGGCAATCAAGTAAGTTTTGAAATAAATAAATTTTTTTTGTGGAAAACTTTTTTTTTTTAATTTTTATGAAATTTTCCTAAATTTATTGTCTAAGAATAACTAAAGAATTTTCTTTTATTCTTTTAAACGAAAATTTTATTTGGAAAACGTAATTTTTTCGCAGTTTTTTTTTTTGGGATTAATTTTTTTTGGAAGTCAATTTTCACCCGCTGAAAGTGAGTCTAAAAATCTTAAAAAAATAAATTTTTTCATTTTTTTTTTTTAAATTTTCCGAAATTTTTTATTATTTCTTTCAACAGAAAATTTTTAATTCAAAAATTAATTTTACCCCTTTTATTAATTTATTACTTAGACACCTTGCTGTTAGCTATCAAAAAGGTAATAAAAAAACTCATGCACGGGAAAAAAATGCAAAACCATAACAACAATTTAACTTTACAGCATAAAAACGTCATCCTCCATGGGTTACATTGCTTTAGTTTTCTTACTAGGGTCTGGTGCCAGAAGAGGGTAGTTGTTGGAGGAAATCCTTAAAAAGAAAAATCCAGGGAAAATTTACACCACAGCGAAGAGAAAAAAAACAACATAAAAGTGAAAGTGCTATAGTGAAGTGTAGTGTAGTGAAAATATAAGGAAAACTTTTCCGGTGAAAATTAAAATTTTTTTCTAATTAATTTGTATATCTATTTTGTGAAAAGTGACAAAGATCATCAAACGAAAAGAATTTTTTTTTTAAATTGTCTAAATAGAAAGGGAAAAAACCAAAACAAAAAAACCAGGAAAAGAAATCCAAAATCCTATAAAAGAAATTTTATAAAAAAAAGAAAGAAACAGTGAAACTACAAAACAAAATTCAGAAAAAACACAAATTTTTTTATTGAAAATTTAATTTTTACCTATGTATAAGAAAAATTACACAAAAGTGTTTTGAAACCAAGAAGTACAAGAATTTGCTAAACAAAACATTAAAGAAACAAATCATAAAGAAAAATAGAACGACAAAACAAATTTTAAAAACAGATTTTTTATTTCTTATAATTTCAATTTAAATTTACACGTCATAAAAGAATACATTTCAACTAAAATCTATTAATTTTTTTCACTTTCGGTTGTCACTTAATTTAATTTTTTATTAATTTTATTTAATTTCACTTCTTATATTTCGGTTTTTTCACTAAAACACCATTTGTGTCCATTAAAGATTTAGAAAAACTAAGGAGAATGCAAAAATCAGTAAGAAAACCATAAGAAATTGTGCAAAAAGTCATAAAATAATTTACCAACAAGTGTCAAAAGTCAAAATCCACATTTGAAAACATATGTGCAAAAGATTTATCTGATTTTTGAGTGTGAGTGCATCAGTGTTGTCAAATCCTGAAGGCAGGAAAGCACCGTGAGCATTATGAAAACGGGTAAAAAGGGTAAAAATTTACCAAAAATGGGGTAAAAAAGCACGATAATAATTTTTTGAAAAATTTAAATCCAGAATTTAAAAACACATTTTAAATTTGAAAAATCGTGTAAAAAAGGTTCAGAAAATTACCTAAAAAGGGGTAAAGAAGCACCAAACTAATATTTCAATATTTTGAAGTTTATATGTAACGAAGTTGCTATTTAAAATTGTACTACAAATATTGTGCAAAAATGTAGTTCTTGTATAGTTCGCATTATTTTTTAAATTTTGACAGAAAATTCAATAAAAATGTAAAAAAACGAGAACAAATACCAAAAATATAAACTGTAAAAAAGCACTAAAAGCACTGCCAGAAATCTGAAAAAGCACCGTAAATACCCGCTTTTTTTAAACGGGTATTTGTAAAAAATCACCGGGTACGGGAATGAAAAAAGCACCAAAAAATACCCGAAAAGCACTGAAATGGCAACACTGGAGTGCATTAAAAACAATTAATTTTAAATGTAAAAGTTTTTTTTTATTTTTGCTCTCACTTAAAGGGAAAAAAGTTAATGCTAAATCGGTTAACATAACTTTCCGGTAACATAATTAATTAAAATTAAAAATTCAAACTTAATCTAGATTATACTTTACAACAATACTTTTGAAGAACCTACGTACACAGGAAGGAGCCATCGAAAGATCTTTCGACGTGGGATCCAGTCTAAGTAAGTCCTTTTGTTTCATTTAATTATATTTTTTTTTGATATTTAAAAATAACAAAAACATATTCACTGAATAATACCAATGTTAAATTAATGAAGCTAGCTGTTAATATTAAAGTTTTCACAGTCATGTTAATAACATAAGTGGAAATGTTAACCACTTTTAGATAAATGCTCAGTGAATGTGGTTTTATTGTTAAATATTTTATCGAAAATTTATTATTACCGTCGGATCGGAATTTGATTGAAGATTAAAAACGTTTTTATCTCGTTAAAATCGGTTGAAAAGTGAGAAAGTTATTAATTAAAAAGCATTTAATTATTTTGTAATTACATATAACGGGTCCTGAGAATATTTGTTTATATGGAGCGTATACATTAACATTAGCTCCTTAGTATTTCTCAAAGTTAACATAAACGCATTATAGCCACTTAATTCCAACAGCTGGCGTAGCGTGGTGTGTTAGTACGTGATGTGATAATCCCGAGATCGTGGGTTCGAGTCCCGGTAGTGTTAACTAAATTTTTTTCATTATTATTTTTTTCCAGTTTTTTTATATCATTTTATTTTACTAAGATTTTTTGGTTGATTAAGGAATTTTTTTCCCCCGAGTAAAATTATTTTATTTGAATTTTTTTTGAGATACAAGAAAAAAATTAATTAAATAACTAAAGTTTTTTTTGCACATCAATTAAAAAAAAATAGTAATTAATTATTGCACATAAAGGAAAAATTTATTTTTATTATATTATTTTAACAATTTATGATAGTCGAATTGGATATCACCATATGAAATTTCTTTTTCAGCATTTTTTTCTTACAGAATTTTGCACGCTCAATTTAGTGAAATATTTTTTTTTTTGTAATTCGCAAAAATTTTTTTATTATGAATAGTTTTTTTGTTTTAAATTTTCACTTAATTTTTCACGTTGTGAATAGTTTTTTTGTTTTAAATTTTCACTTAATTTTTCACGTTGCTTTAAGCTAAATAGTTTAGTTAGTATAAACTTATGTTTAAAGGTATAATTTTTTTTCTTTCAATAAAATGTTAAATTTTAATATGAACTTGTAAAAAGTTTTGTTTTGATTCCTGCACACAGAAAACAGATTCGTAGTTCCAACCGAAGTTTTCGCCAACCGAATTTTTGAAGTTCCAGGTACAATCACTTTTATTTATTTTTAATACCATTGTAACTACCGAAATTTATTTACAATTTTTGAATTTTTGTTGTGTTAATAGATTACTTTAAAGTTTGTGGATTATAAATTCTATAAATAGAAAAATACGGTCCACAAAATTTATTTAAAAATTAAAATTTTTTTATGTGGCTAACTGGGATCGAACCGGCTACCCTCCGCTTGTCGCCCATTGCTTTCCCTCTAAGCTAAGCTCTATTAAAATTTTTTTAGTCAAATTTCAAATTTGAATTTCTTCAGGTTTGAATATGTTGTCTATAAATAAAATTATATCAACAACAGAAATTCAGTTGTGTCTTTTAATTTGATAAAAAAAAATCTATATCGCGAACCGGGATTGAACCGGCGACATTCCGTTTGTCAGCCCATTGCTTTTCCTCTAGGCTAAACTCGACATAAATTTTTTTTGTCAAATTTCAAATTTGAATTTCTTCAGGCTGAAATTTTGAATATTTTGTTTTTGAATAAAATTATATTCACAACAGAAAATCAATTTGTCTTTTAATTTGAATCAATAAAAAAATTATTTAAAAAAAATGCAATGCCTTGGTTGAGGTTTGAACTCAAATCTCTAAGGCTATAAGGCTGTGTCTCTACCTTCTGCGCCACATATACTTACGTTTAGTTGTTGTCTAACTTAGAATTTAAACACGCATATGTATGAAACGAAAAATATGATAGATTCCAAAATTTTATTATGATAAATAAAATTTCTGTTCCTTGTCTCAATATATTATTACAATTACCAAAATAATGGAAATTAATGATTAAAGCTACTAAAGTTAATAAAAAATTTTAAATTGATTGGAAAAACCAATACTTTGGATAAAGTGATCGATTTTATTGAAACACAACTGATACTAGATTTTTGCTGCCGATATTGTATTCGAATGACTAATTCTTCCATAAATTGGTGGTTGTTGGTATTGAAGGTAATGTGGAAGTTAGTATTTTTTCAGTATTGGTTAGAAAAGCCAATATTTTGGATAATGTGACAGTGTTTTGGTTCGTCATATATATTTTCTATTAACAAATAAATATAACTTTCCTGATGATGAATTTTAAATAACTGCAATTAAAATTATTGAATGATGAAAATATTTCCTTGGTTCCGATAGAATTCCAACCGATTTATTTTCTGTGTGTGGGTAACAAGTTAGGATAGGAAACAGATGGGATCATCCCAGCAAAGCCTTTCATTACCATGTAATGAGTTTTCGGTATTGAAATCTTAAGTGTTCACTAGTTACCTTTTAATTACTAAACTACTTATTTTAACATGGTGATGTCATTGGAGGAAAGTCATTACACTGTGTTAATTTTGGAAAAAAAATTTTGTTTTTTAATTTTCACAAAAAATATGGACTTCGCAGCGCAAGGTTAACGATTTTATGAGCGACGCTTTAGGTATAAAAGACAATATAAAGTCCAACTGAAAATTCTAAGTTATATTTTTCATCAAAAACTTTAATATTTGATACGTATTTGACATCCAACAAGGATGGGTTAGCAATGCCTAAAAAAGTTTATATTAAATAACATATAAAATAAACAATTGAAATTCCCGCACTCTATTTGAATTGTATGAAACTTGCTATAACTTGGAATACTTTGTATAGCTAAAATTGGTGTTCAATTTGGGGAAAATTATCAAATTTGCTATAGACTTTCCGTACATATTTGGGTCTAACTTTTGTATTATTTTAGCTATATGACTGGTTGATATATCACTTTAAATCTTCTGAAAGCGTGCCTGAAGTTGGTCTGCAACTCATTCTTTAATTTGATAATTTCTGATTTATTAAAAAAAATTAAAATTTTTGAGAATGTTTCTACAATTAATTAATTGTTTCTATCCTTTTATAATTGAAGCCATGATTGAGCCACGTGAATAGTTACTATTTTGAAATGAACTTTAACCATTTATAGTTATCAAAGGTCTAAAGCCATTTTATCTTAATACGCGGTTCGGCATACTTTATCGTAGCCTTTTAATATTTTTGTATTAGTTCTTAGTTTTTTATCAATGACACTGTCAAATATCAGTTTGGTACTCCTCTTGGTTCCTGAGTTATAGTATAGTATTAAATAAAAAAAAAACAGTTCGGTTTTTCAGAATTTGTATGAAATAAGACCCAATAAGAGTGCCAATATAAGATTTCGTAAAGGCAAAAATAAAGTAATGAGGAACAACATAACCGTGTTCGTTTACTTACTACAAGTTACTACTTTTACTACAGCTGCACAATTTCAATATAAAATATAAACAAAACTTTCCAATTGTAGTAAAAGTAGTAAGAATTTCGGCTAATCGAACACACCGCATATATTTTTCCAGAAATTTTAAAGAATCCATTTTTCGATATACATATGACGATTTAAATCGCGGATTTCATTAAATTAAACTTTGAAAATTTTACGAAAAACGTCGCCGGAGTCTGAAAAGTCCTCAAAATTTGATTGAGATGATTACAAGGATTTAACTCAGTGATTACTTTTTAACAACAATTAAAAAAGTTAATATTTCCTGAAAAGTTTTGAAATTATTTTCATTATTTTTATATTCACTTTATTTATTAGAAGCTGATTTTTTATACTTCAGTTATAAATTTTAACTAAAAACTTCTAATATTTAAAAAATTCTTGTTTTTTAATTATTTTTTCGGAATGTTTCGCAGACTTCCTAGGATGCGATTAGGGACGCTCAGGGGTTCGTGATCAACATTTGGAAAACTTTGTATAATTAAATTTTAATATCGGTTTTGGTATAGCTGTGGGAGTCAGATGTCGTTATTAACAAAAAGGATTACTGGCCAATTTTGCTTTGACGCTACACCAACATTCCGTATTTTAAAGTTAAAACACTTTGCAGGTTGGGAGGAAGTGCAGGATCTAACGCTAGTCAATTACTCGCAGGCAATCAACAATTGAGTATTTCAGAAGAAATTATTTCAGGAACATAACTATATACCCTACGATATCATCATGTATACTCAGGATTTCCGAAAGACAGACTGGAATAAGTTCAATACGATCCTTTGGAAAGACCTAAAAAAGAACTCCACCATATCTTTCAGAATGAAATTTGGAGAATTTCAAGTGAAATTAATTGTGAATTCTATTTGGAATTTGTGAAATTTGATCTTAAATCTGAACAAAAATAACGGTAATTAATTGTTTTCTTACAATATTGAGAAAATTTTAAGAGAAAATTCTAAAATATAGTAGCATTTACCACTTCAAATTTAGAAAATTCCATTAGAAGTTCAGTTCTGCAATTTTAATGAAAAAAAATCAAAATAAAATTTAGTCTTTTTCCCAAAAGCACCGTAAGTGGTTTTTCACGTGGAAAAATTTTACTCGAACTTTAATTTTACTCAAATTTTAATTTAAATTATAAAAATGAACAATTTTTCAATTTTATATCAAATCACAATATACAAAAAATGTGATTTTTCCCCAAGAAAAATAATAGTCTTGTACATTAAATTTGCGTGAAAACAATCTCTACTCAGTTTTGAAGTGAAATTCATTGTCGTGGAAAATTATAATTTTTTTATATAAGTAAATAACAATTTTTTCACGTGAAATCCGAACAACTTACGGTGCTTTACTATCAAACAGTATTTTACCTTTAAAGTCGACTTTATATTTAAACGGCTTTGTTCATTTTGTGTATGAAAATTCTAAAGAAATATTTACATTTTCAAATATTTTAATCGGTTGAAAATAAATTAACCAATCAGAATGCTCCAAAAATAAACTAGGGCAAAGCATGCTGCCACTCAAAATTTTAACTAAAGTCAACAAAAATATACATTTGGAAAATTTAAATATTAAGGGCGTTTATTTTTATTTAAAAAATTTTAAATTAAAATTGGAATTTTGTATTAAAAAATGCGAAATTTTATAATGAAATTTCTTTTTGTCATTTGAAATTGGAAAAATTTCAAACGAAATTGATCTACATACAATTTTGAAAATCTAATTTGAAATTTAGATCTTTTAACCACATTTCTCAACAAACTTTAATTTTTTATAATCAAAATGATCAGTTTTTTAATGAATTTGTTAAAATATCTACTGAGATTTTTTAAATGACGACTGGTTAAATGAAAATAAGGAAAAAATTTTATATTTCATATTATTATTCATAACAAATTTGTATTTCTTTCACTTTATCCTTTTTTCTCCTCTTTTTTCCCTCTTTTTCCTTTTTTCTCTTCTTTTGCTCTCCTTTTTCCCTCTTTTTCCTTTTTTTTCTTTTTCGATTTCGCTGAAATTTCGGGGAAATTTCCCTATCCCCCCCCCCTGGAGCCGCGCATGATTTAATGATAGCATTAGGTGTATTAAGAATTCATTCGACTCTTCGAAATAGGTTTTAGGTATTTAATCATTCAGAAATGAAAATCGAATTAGTAAATTCTTTAGGAGATCTGATGGGGAAAAATATTTCGCTCGTTTAAAAATATACAAAATTTTCTAGATTTCTTAATTCTCCTAATTTTTAATATTTTTTTTGTTTTTTTTTTGTATACATACGTATTTAAATAAATAAATGCGAAAGAACATTTTTTATGTGTTTAACTTGAGTTTTCAATAGTAACATCTAATATTTTAAATATTTCCAACATAAGTATTTTTTATTTAAAACTCCGATATTTGATGTCTTCGCTATAAACACAATAATATCTCTGAAAATTAAAAAAGCCCAAAAAATATAAAAATCGGAAAAGGTGTAAATAGTACTAAATGAGTCAGAGGAGTACCATAGTACTTTTGAGGTTCCAATAGTACCACAAAAAGTACTATAGTACTAACTTTATCATCCCTGCTGTGGGGTGCTTTTGTAATTACACATTTAAAGAAAATGAAAATGACGACAATTATAAATAATGAAAACTGGATTCATTTTATAAATGAATATATATATTTGCGAGAATTATGGGACATAAAATGTGACAGCTAAAAAAAGAAAACAAAAAACAGCAGCAATGAAAAGTTAACAATTAACAAATTAATTGATTTGATTTTCTTCCGCGCATATTTGATGCGATCAGTTCGACAAAACAAACAGAAACAGTGTTGTCAGTTTAGCGGATTTATCCCCAAATTGGGGATTTTTTTCGTCAATGGGGATAAAAATTTCCGTTTGGGGATCCGGGGATTTATTGGGGATGACACGAAATTTTAGGAGATTTTTTGGGGATAACGTATTATTGCCTTTTTATATTTTTATGAATTTTAAGTCTAAATATTTATATATTTCTTTTAAGTATCATGATAATAGTGCATGATTTTAGGCTACACAAATTTGTGTCTGGAAAGTTAATGTGCGTACAAACCTTAATTCCTTTTGGTGAAAATTTGAATTCCTTTTGGTTCCAAAATATTTAAGGTTATTCGGATGTAATATGAGTTATAAGAAGCTCTTCTTAAACTAAATATATACTTTAATGTTATTCAATTGTCAAAAATTCAATCCATCTGCTGAAATATTAAAACTTTTTTATACAGTACCATACGCAACAAAATGACTGAAGCTGATGAATCGGAAAACTTTGATTCTAAAATATTTAAACCGAAAAAATTTGGCTCCCATTTTTTATGCTGTTATTTAAATTTATTTGTTCTTTTTTGTAATTTGTTAGAATTACAAAATTTATTGAGTTTGAGTGTATACGGTACCGAAAAGAATTAAGTAAATATGGTATTTTTACATTTATTTAAAAAAAAAGTTAACGAATACGAATTTTTTCCAGGAAATAAAAATTGGGGATTTTTGGGGATAACAAATTGAAAATTGGGAATTTTTGGGGATAACAATTTCAAAATTGGGGATAAAGTCTGAAAAAAACTGGCAACACTGAACAGAAATGATGTTTCGTTTGAGATTTTGTTGTATTAAAACATGTAAAAAAAATGAAACATATGTTTGTTCTGTGACGAATTTTCCTCATGTGTAGGCGGCATAAGGCCGCATTCAAACCTAAATATTTAATAAGTATTTCACAAAAACTGGTAGAAAGTATTAACGAACAAGGTGTAATCGTTTAATGCTCAAGTCTTAATAATATATTAATGGTGGGTCTCATACTGTAGTTTTAATTTTAACTATTAAAGCCCGGTATTTTGTTCATACAAAGCTGTCAAACTCCATATAAAAAAAAATTATTATTCACTTGCGTGGAATTGTTGCGAAATTGCGGTGGAATTTTTTTCGCATCAATTTAATAGACAGGACCATTTGAAAATGTAGCGAAAAAGTGACATTTGGGTTAATTATGATTGTAGCTTTTTATAGACCATAAAAAATTTGTTCATTTTAATATTTTTATTATAGTTTTTGAGCTCGAAACATAGAGCGAAATTTTTTCGCTCTTTAGCCCGGTATTTTGTTTGTACTTTTGCGAAAAAAGCTACATAATCAGGGGATTATGTAAGTAAAATCAACTGCAAATGACAGTTAAAATAACTGCATTTGCACTTAAAAAGGTGTATTTTTATTTGCATTTAAATCAACTGCAATATGAAGTTATTTTTAACTGTTAAAAATCAACTGACAAATGTAGTAAAAACAACTACAAATGCAATTTAAACAACATACATGCAAATTATTGTAAAACTGTACAAACAACTGCAAATGTGGTTAAAATAAAAATTATTAATTTAATAAAAACAAATTTATGTAAACATTCTTAACTTAATTTTATTCTATAATAAATTTAAAATTGAGAAATCAAAATTTACACTTATGGCGTTTTCTTTTCTGAAAAAAATGTTGCCTTTTTTTTGCATTTTGCTTTTGAATTGCCTTTTTTGTGTTCTTTTCTAAATTAAGGGTAACATTCTAAGAGGGCTAGGTGTTCTTTTCTAAAAATGTTGCCTAAATAAAGGGCAAAAAGGCAACATTTTTCGCCCTCAAAAAATTTACGGGGTAGAGTGTTGCCCTGTTTTTTTCTTTATGTCAATGCCATGTGTATATACTGTAATGTTTTTTGCCAGCTAACTCACAACTTGGTGGCCTAGGGGGTACTATCATGGCTTCTGATGCAGTAGGTCGCAGGTTCAAACCCCGGTAGGAGCAAAATATTTTTTTTGTTTGTTTTTTTTTTGTTTTTATAAAATTTTAATTAGATTTTTATAGTTTTGCTGTTATTTAGTATTTAACAATTTTTTAGGCTAAAAATAAATAAAAAATTATACAATTTGCTTTAAATATGAAAAAAAAAAAAATTTAATTGAAAAAAGAAAATACATAAAAAAATTTATTTTTTACTTTGTCTGGAATTTGAACCCGTCCAGCCCATGTCAAAGGCAGGCATCACAACCACTAGGCTACAATTAGTAATAGTTTGCGTAAACAATATTGCATACGAGTATACAATACACATACATATGTTTAGAAAAATGCAACAGTGATTTTATTGTGTTCTATTCTGATTGAAAAAATGTAACATTTTAATGGGGTGAGGGCAACATTTTTAAAATGTTGCCTTTTAACAAGGCAACATTTTTTTCCAGAAAAGAAAACGCCATTAATGTCACTTATATTTTTCACTATCAAGATATTGTTGTAGATGTCCGTCTTTGAGGGATGAAATATGGTGTTTTTGGCTTCCTTTTTTTCTCCAGGTAGAAAGGGATGTAAATATAAAGAACTGAAAGAAAATAAATACAATAATTTTTTAACATACCCGTAAATAAATTTATATTATAAAACTTACCTTCCCGTGAAAAAACGATTAGATTTGATCAAGATAGGTTTGATCCAATTGTATCTATTCATATTAGAGAGTGAATAACAACGTATAAAATTAAATATGAGTGTATCTGCGATTCCGATTCTCAAAATTTTCTTATTCGTTGCCTTATGTAATCATATATTAAAATATCTTTTCTCTTATATCATTTTATATGCCATATACAAATACATATACTTGATGAAATTATATCTAGTTGAAGATAAATTTGTATATTGCTTCGAACAACACTTTATAAAACTAAATGTGACTCACGAATATTTTACATAAAATTATTTACTATCTCGGATCGAACAAAATGTATGTGGATTTAAATACAATTTATATACCCGTGAAAAAATAATTTTATTCAAAATTAATCAAATTTATTCAATTAGATACAGTTTTATAATGGTTTACTAATTTTTTTATATATTCAGATATTGCTTAGACGGTGTAACATATGAATGCATATGATCATATTTAAAAAAAATAAGTTATATATAAATGCATAAAAAATATCAATAAGATAAGACCAAAATTCCGAACCATTGTATCAAATTATATTCAAAAATATATTAATTGATATATTTAGACTCTGTTTTATCAAACTAAATTAATCCATAGTAAAGTGTTGTTTTTTCAAACGTGCCGTATAGACCAAATACAATTAATTTTGTCTTAATATGTATTTTTATTAATTCTAATTTAGTAGTTTTGAGGTTAAGAAGAAGAATAAACCTTCCTCAAAAGTTATAAACACATTAAATTTGCAAATCAGACTAGATCTAGTTTCTGCCTTTTTATGGACAGGCTTCATCAGTGATCTTCCATTAAATTGTATTATTGTTTATATTTTTATTGTCAGATTGTCTCTATATGAATAATTTCAGAAGTGATCAAACAGACATATACAAACATTCTACTTCAGATTTTCTCTGTTTATCTTCTTATTTCCCCTGTGTCACCTTTTCACAAATATTGCCACATTGACGTATGGTTTGTACGTAGAAGTGCAGGCAATTTGTGTATATTGGAGACGGACAGCCAACAGGACATTTTAATTTTTTATAGTAAAGTGTTGTTTTTTCAAACGCGTCGTATAGACCAAATACAAATAATTTTGTCATTAATATGTATTTTTATTAGTTCTAATTTAGTAGGTTTGAGGTTAAGAAGAAAAATAAACCTTCCTCAAAAGTTATAAACACATTAAATTTGCAAATCAGACTAGATCTAGTTTCTGCCTTTTTATGGACAGGCTTCATCAGTGATCTTCCATTAAATTGTATTATTGTTTATATTTTTATTGTCAGATTGTCTCTTTATGAATAATTTCAGAAGTGATCAAATAGACATATACAAACATTCTACTTCAGATTTTCTCTGTTTATCTTCTTATTTCCCCTGTGTCACCTTTTCCCAAATATTGCCACATTGACGTATAGGCATTTTTATTTTTTATAGTAAAGTGTTGTTTTTTCAAACGCGTCGTATAGACCAAATACAATTAATTTTGTCATTAATATGTATTTTTATTAATTCTAATTTAGTAGGTTTGATGTTAAGAAGAAGAATAAACCTTCCTCAAAAGTTATAAACAAATTAAATTTGCAAGTCAGACTAGATCTAGTTTCTGCCTTTTTATGGACAGGCTTCATCAGTGATCTTCCATTAAATTGTATTATTGTTTATATTTTTATTGTCAGATTGTCTCTTTATGAATAATTTCAGAAGTGATCAAATAGACATATACAAATATTCTACTTCAGATTTTCTCTGTTTATCTTCTTATTTCCCCTGTGTCACCTTTTCACAAATATTGCCACATTGACGTATGGTTTGTACGTACAAGTGCAGGCAATTTGTGTATATTGGAGACGGACAGCCAACAGGGCATTTTAATTTTTTATAGTAAAGTGTTATTTTTTCAAACGCGTCGTATAGACCAAATACAATTAATTTTGTCATTAATATGTATTTTTATTAATTCTAATTTAGTAGGTTTGAGGTTAAGAAGAAGAATAAACCTTCCCCAAAAGTTATAAACACATTAAATTTGCAAATCAGACTAGATCTGGTTTCTGCCATTTTATGGACAGGCTTCATCAGAGATCTTCCATTTTACGAATTAAATTGAATAAACATTTTTTCATGGGTACTTAATAATTCAATACAAATCTAAAAAGCTGAGCTTATATGTTATGTTGCATCTTGGGTTTCTACTGACCCAGAATTTTTTCATTTCTGGGATAAATGAGACATCCCGAGTAAAAAAAATTGATCTCGCGCAATATCTAATTATATCCAATTTGATATTGTTTAAGATCTGCTGTAATATCTAGCTGATCCAATTAGATCTCAAAATTGGGTGTATCCAATCATATCGTATTAGATCCCATTGTATATATGGGGATAAACTAAGATCAAGTTATATCTCAAAATTGGGAGATCCAGTGATATCTTTGGGGATAAACCTAGATCTATTTTGATCCGAAAATTGGCGGATCCAGCTATATATTTGCGGATATTTTTAGATCTAATTTGATCCGAAAAATGGCAGATCCAATTAGATCCAGCTATATATTTGGGGATAAACTTAGATCTAATTTGATCTCAATTTTGGCAGATCAAATTAGATCCCGCAATATATTTGTGGATAAACGTATATCTAATTTGATCCGAAAAAGTGGCAGATCAAATTAGATCCAGCAATATATTTAGGGATAAATATAGATCTAATTTGATCTCAATTTTGGCAGATCTAATTAGATCTAGCAATATATTTGTGGATAAACTTAGATCTAATTTGATCCGAAAAATGGAAGATAGAATTAGATCCAGCAATATATTTGGGGATTAAGTAAGATCTAAATTTATCGAAAAAATTACAGATAAAATTAGATCCAGTAATATACTTCGGGATTGCGTAAGATCTTAACTTTTCCGATAAATTGCAGATCGAATTAAATCCAGTGATATATTTGGGGATTTGGTAGGATCTTAATTTATCCCATAAATTGCAGATCGAATTAGAAACAGCAATATATTTGGAGATTGACATCTAAAACTATCCAGAAAAATGACAGCTAAAATTAGATCCCGCATTATATTTGGGTACTACATAAGATCTCCATTTATTTGGGATTAAATAAGATCCCAGACAGATATTGACAATAGTTCAAAAAATAATACACTGGAAGAACACTGATTTTATAAAAATTAAAATATTTTGTTAAAATAAGGTTTAAAATCAGAAGGTCTCGAGTTGGATACCTTTCACGACTATGCATTTTTTTATAAAAATGCGCATTCTCCTTGCTGGTCTTATCGAAATTTTTTCA
This sequence comes from Leucophora obtusa, assembly GCA_949987735.1. Lineage (NCBI taxonomy): Eukaryota > Metazoa > Arthropoda > Insecta > Diptera > Anthomyiidae > Leucophora > Leucophora obtusa. The sequence continues at coordinate 271,518 of CATLKA010000003.1, forward strand.
ATAATTTTTATTCTTTGTAATTTACTTGTAAAAATTGTATCATCTTTCTGTGATTTGAAAATAATTTAAACAGAAAGTGATATTAATTTATGATCTTGAGTCAAACTAAAATAACATTCATTTACTTAAAAATAACAGATCAACTAAAAACATTTCCCCCATTCAAAAGAATTTCTTTTTATAAAATTATAATTTTATTTTCTATAAATGTTTTTATAAAATTATATTTTTTTTATTAAATTGAATTTTTTTTTTAAAAATAATTTTATTTACATATTTTTAACGCTCTACACCATTTCCAATTGTATCAATTGTTTTTAAGATTTATCAATTGTATTTCAGAAATAATCAATTGAATTTCAGTTTTATCAATTGTATTTCAGAAATTATTAATTGTATTTCCGAAATTCACAACTGTATTTCAGAAATTATCAAACTGTATTTCAGAAATTATCAATTGTATTTCAGAAATTATGAAATGTAATTTAGAAATCTTTCTCTATTAACTATGATAAACCATCAACAAGTTCTGAAATAGATTTGATTATTTCTGAAATACAATTAATAAATTTCTGAAATACATTCCATAATTTCTAAAATACATTTAAAATTTCTGAAATACAATTAATACACTGATAGAATTTTGTGCATAGTATTAATGAATTTGTTCATTAATCCAATGATTTTTTCATTGAAAAGTCCCCAAAGAACGCGTTCGTTAAATCAATGAAACTTATTCATTAAATGAAAACTAATTGAAAAAAATATATTTTTTCTGCGTTACTTTTTTATTTATTATTTATTTTTATTTTGTTAATTTTTATTTGTACATATATTTCTTTTTTGTTTTTATACCGTTTTTGACATCTCCCTGAACTCGACTTGAACCCGCAATCTCCAGAATGTAAACATTACCGCATTACCGATTGATCTAAATAGCCAAAACAAAATGATGCCATTATTTGAACTTTTATATTTAAATATTTTCAGTTTGCAACCCTAGCGTTCATTACTGGAACATATATCTATTTTAGTAATTAGCAAATTCAAAACCCTTATAAAAATTATAGCATATCTTACGGGTTAGTTGAAAATATATAATAAAAAAATTCATTAAATTAATGAATTTTTCATTAATTCAATGAAAATTTGTCATTAAACCAATGAATTCAGATTAATGAAATCGATTCATTAATAGTATGAACGAAAATTCTATCAGTGTATCTTCTGAAATACAGTTAATATTGTAGTTGCTGATGAGTTACCATATATGATGGCACCATATATGACAATATATTGTTTAAATAGCACCAATATGGAGCTTTATATGGTAATATATAACTTAGATTCATCCATATACCATTTGATCCGAAAAATGGCCCGATAAAATTGTATCAGTTCTTATTTGTATCAGTTGTTATCTAATTGTATCAGTTTAGATCTGACCTGATCTTTGGACCTAAACTGATACCATGGTTTATATTACATGGTATCAGTTTAGGTCCAAATAGATATATTTGTATACAAAATTATATAGTTATATCCCAATTTTGACCTGATATCAGTTTAAAACTTTGATACAATTGTATAAGGTAAATGTCGGATACAATTATATTTTATTTATATAAAATTGAACCAATTACGATCAAACCGATAAAATTGTATCAGATCAAAAATCTGATACAATTTCATCGGATTAACACATAATTGAATCAGGTCAGATCTAAACTGATACATTTAGATAAAAATTGATAAACAATTGATAAAAATATATCGGGCCAATCTTCGGATGAAACTGTATATTTATACAGATATAACTTAATCACATATATGACTATATGTAACTATTTTTCCTCGGGTTGTTTGTTTATCAAAGTATATGGTACTATATATGGTAGCATATATTATCATATCTGCATCTGTATTAAAAATGTCGTTCATCAGGTACCATATATGAGCATATATTGTTGAAATGGCACCATATATGACAATATATGGTTTAAATGGCACCAAATATGTTAATATATTTCTTAAATAACAGCATATATAAACATATATGGCACTATATAGTAGCATATATTATCATATCTGGAACTGTATTAAAAATGTTGTTCATGAGGTACCATATATGAGCATATATTGTTGAAATGGCACCATATAAGATAATATATGGTTTAAATGGCACCATATATGGTAATATATTGCTTAAATAACACCATATATAAATATATATGGCACTATATATGGTAGCAATTATTATCATATGTGGAACTGTATTAAAAATATTGTTCATGAGGTACCATATATGGGCATATATTGTTTAAATTGCACCATATATGATAATATATGGTTTAAATGGTACCATATATGATAATATATGGTTTGAATGGCACCATATATGATAATATATGGTTTGAATGGCACCATATATGATAATATATAGCTTAAATAACACCATATATAAATATATATCGCACTATATATAGTTCCATATATTATCATATCTGGAACTGAATTAAAGATTTTGTTTATGAGGTACCATATATGACCATATATTGTTTAAATGGCACCATATATGATAATATCTAGTTTAACTGTCACCATATACAATTATATATTGTTTAAATGATACTATATATAATTATATATTGCTAAAATGCCACCATATATATTAAGATATAGTTCTATATATAACTATATATGCAATAAGATCAACCATGTTATGTAATATATAGTTATATATGTCATATCTAATATTATGAAGGCCGATATCTAATTAGATGAAATTATATATGGCATAATATAAAGAAAATTTTTCGGAAAAAACGTCATATATAATTATATATGGATATACATAACCACATGTCTAATTATATATTGTAATATATGCCACATATGATTATATATAATTTTTTTTACTCGGGATATTTCTTAAATAACAGCATATATAAACATATATGGCACTATATAGTAGCATATATTATCATATCTGGAACTGTATTAAAAATGTTGTTCATGAGGTACCATATATGAGCATATATTGTTGAAATGGCACCATATAAGATAATATATTGTTTAAATGTCACCATATATGGTAATATATTGCTTAAATAACACCATATATAAATATATATGGCACTATATATGGTAGCATATATTATCATATATGGAACTGTATTAAAAATATTGTTCATGAGGTACCATATATGGGCATATATGGTTGAAATTGCACCATATATGATAATATATGGTTTAAATGGTACCATATATGATAATATATGGTTTGAATGGCACCATATATGATAATATATGGTTTAATGGCACCATATATGATAATATATAGCTTAAATAACACTATATATAAATATATATCGCACTATATATAGTACCATATATTATCATATCTGGAACTGAATTAAAGATTTTGTTTATGAGGTACCATATATGACCATATATTTTTTAAATGGCACCATATATGATAATATCTCGTTTAACTGTCACCATATATAATTATATATTGTTTAAATGATACCATATATAATTATATATTGCTAAAATGTTACCATATATATTAAGATATAGTTCTTTATATAACTATATATGCAATAAGATCAACCATGTTATGTAACATATAATTATATATGCCATATCTAATATTATGAAGGCCGATATCTAATTAGATGAAATTATATATGGCATAATATAAGGAAAATTTTTCGGAAAAAACGTCATATATAATTATATATGGATATACATAACCACATGTCTAATTATATATTGTAATATATGCCACATATGATTATATATAATTTTTTTTACTCGGGATACCAATGTCGCACTTTTTTAATTATAATTTCTAATCTTACATCTGATGACAGAAATAATAAGAAAAATAACTACACAGCGAAAAAATTATAGTTAAATGAATTACTATATCAGATTTTAATTCACATTTGATTTTTTACGAACACTTTTTTAATAAAGTATAAATAGTAGGGCCAGTGTTAAGTGATGACTGCTTAGTAGGATATTTTATTTAGGTAAGAAACTTTAAAACGAAATTTTATAATTGGTGCCTATAATACTTATCCTTATTAAAGTAAATATGATCCTAGTTAAACTTTTTCATATTTAAGTTATTGTGTTTTCCGATTTTAAAAATAAGCAGACAATTTTTTATATAAAAAGAAAAACAAAACTGAGATTTGTGTGATTTCAAAGCTGTTTCTATCTCGCTTCGTTTTCGAGCTACGGGCCATTTTATAAAAATCGCCATTTTGAAAATGGAATGTATCTCGAAAACTAAGCGAGATATAGCAAAACGGAAAATTTTTTTGCAAGTTTTGAATTAACATACACGCTCCTCTTATTCACATGAGGTGGATCCGAGAGCGATTCCTAGGAATCAATTTTTATGAAACAGTTACGGTGACCCACGTGAAATAGAGCAATCGCAAGCTTTACAAGACATGGCCTATTTGCATTATTGGGGTGAGTTAATACTCTTACCGAGTAAAAATTTTCTCCGTTTTGCTCTATCTCGCTTAGTTTTCGAGATACATTCCATTTTCAAAATGGCGATTTTTATAAAATGGCCCGTACCTCGAAAACTAAGCGAGATAGAGCAAAACGGACAAAATTTTTTGCAAGTTTTGAATTAATGTACACGCTCCTATTATTCACATGAGGTGGGTCCGAGAGCGATTCCCAGGATTCAGTTTTTATGAAACAGTCACGGTGACCCACGTGAAATAGATCAATCGGAAGCTTTGCAAGACATGGCCTAAGTGCATTATTGGGGTACGTTAATACTCCCGTGGAGTGAAAATTTTGTCCGTTTTGCTCTATCTCGCTTAGTTTTCGAAATACGGGCCATTTTGTAAAAATCGCCATTTCGAAAATGGCCTGTATCTCGAAAACTAAGCGAGATAGAGCAAAACGGACAAAATTTTTGCAAGTTTTGAAGCAATGTACACGCTCCACTTATTCACATGAGGTGGGTCCGAGAGCGATTCCCAGGAATCAATTTTTATGAAACAGTCATGGTGACCCACGTGACTGTTTTATAGAAATGGATCAATCGAACGTTTTACAAGATCCCTCGGGAGAGGGATCCTTTGTATGTTTCACCATTAATTTTTTTTATCCCTTTGTTTTGTTTTTGTATTGGCTCATAATCATTCGTTTACGAAGCATATACCATTCGACCTAATGCAACTGTTCGGCTATTATGTGTTTTTAAACGCCATTCAAAATATACTGTACAGCAGGGATGATAAAGTTGGTACTATAATACTTTTTATGGTACTATTAGAATCTCAAAAGTACTATGGTACTCCTTAGCATTATTTGATACAATTTTAAATTACCCAAGTAATAAAGTTTTGTTATAGTCATATATTATCATATACAATTTTGTATAATTATATATCGGAACATATATACTAAGATATAATTATATACAATTTTACGAAATTATATCCTAAATATATAACTATATATTGCACAATATATAACCCAACATATTACAATATCCAATTATATATAGACCTGTATATATTTACATATGCCTCATATAATTATGTATAATTGTATCGAATTACATACCATTACATCTAGTTGGATATGATTATATTATATTTGATACATTTGGATGAGGACAAAATCTGGATATAATTGTATCAAACCATATCTTATTCCATCAAATTAGATCTAATTGTGTCAAATTAGATCTAATATGACCATAATACTATCTAATTTGATACAATTATATGTTCTCATTTTTCGGATGTAATTATATATAATATCAAAACTCATATAATTTTTTTTTAGTAGGGTATTCAAAATAAATAGAAAAAAATCGTAAGAAACGTAATTCAAGAAAAGGTTTTTAAAATTTTGCAAAAAATATTAAACATTTATTTGAATTTAAGAGAAAATCTTTAAGTTGTTGTTTTTTGTTTAGTTTTATTTGATTTAGTTTTCTCAATTGATTTTAGTTAATTTAAATTGTGCGGTAACTTCATTTTTAGTAAATTGGACATGTTCGGGCGTGTTGTTTGTTTTAGTACTAGATTTTTTAATTATAAGAAATAAATTTAAAAAAAAAGATTAAAATTTTATAATTTTTGACCCCGCTTTTTAAATATTAAAGATGAGACTGGGACGATAATAATAGTCAACGCTGAAGATTGGATGCAAGAACAAAAGCGATAGAATAATATAAAAAAGATAACTGCGAAGAAGAAAGAACAAAATACAATATACAGAGTGGAGTGGATCTATATTATATTTTAAACCTTGTTTTAATGTACAAAAGAACCTTTATATATGTACGTTTTTTTGTTTATTTATTATACAAAAATTTAAAAAAAGTACTATGCGGGTCGAAAAAGTACTATGTTTTAAGCAGGTTGGTACTATTTTGAAAATCCCATTTATCATCCCTGCTGTACAGCCCTTTACTATTTATAAGAAAATACACCATGTTTCAACCTAAAACTCGATGTTTTCATATACATACTAGTTCACTGAAGCGATAAACAATAAAAAACTAGAAAAAAACTAGCATAATTTTTTTTTTGTTTTTGTATACATATGGGTGAAATCAAAAAATGTGATAAATTTTTGGGCCAAATTTGTGAGAAGCAAAAAGTGTTAATTTTTCGGTTTTTTCTTAATGGAATCAGTAAGTTTAGTCATTATAAACCTAATTACAAAAAATCTCATCTACAAGTTGTCGCAATAACTTTTTTTGCACAATTTTAATTTTTTTTGTTGTAACGGAGTTTACATTTCTGCAAGCAAAAGATATAACAAAAAAAATTGCGTACGAATTTTCTTCAATTTATTAGTTTTTCGTATTTGGGTTTTCAATTTGCCTTCTAATGATATATAATTTGTGTTTATCAAATTGGCGGTTTCGCGAATAAAAATACAATTCATTCCGCGAAAAATTTTTTTATTTTTTTTTAATTTTGTATTTTTGGTCTTTTTAAATGATTTTCAAAAAAATAAAATTTTTTAAAATCCCAACAGCGGTTGCGCAGTTACAAAATAATATATTAAAAACATAACATTTCGCGATCGAAAAATTTGTAAATTGTGTGAAACAAATTTAATTTGTCAAACTAATGTCAGTAATGACTCGAAATATCGATTCAAAACCAATGAAATGGAAAATCAATCGTTTTTCGCTCCAGCAGCTTAGGGTAAAAAACTGATAACTTTTTTTGATTTGACGCAAAATTATTAGTTGAATCGTCTTTTGACGCATAAATATTAAATGAATCACCTCTGTTTATGGTTATTTTAAAATATTTTAAACATTTATCTACATTTATTTGAATGAAATCTGATGCAAACAATTGTGGTTACGGAGTTTACAGTTACGGAGTTTACATTTGGTTACTTTTTTCGTTTTCTTTCAGAAACGCTTTGTCATAATTTTTTTTCCGAAACAAAATCGCATGATGCCTACAATGTGAATCCAAATATGACATTGTTTTTCTTACTCGTTAAATAGTTTGGTGTAAAAATTAGGAACGGAGTTTACAACATTTTTTCAAATCTTATTAAAGACATACTTTTCATCTCGAGAATGTTACATGCTGCAGAAAAGCTTCAAGTCTATTATACTGGATGATTACTTATAGTCCAGCGATCATTTGAGTATAAATAACATTATAGTTTTTGGAATATATATAATAGATAACTCCAAAATCCTGGTATATGCATTTTTATCAAAAATTATGACGAAAAATCGTTACAGAGTTGAAGTCGTGATAGCTAAGACATACGAACAAGTTTGTAAAATGTATTAATTTTCATTAAAAACAGCACTTTTCCTCTTCACAAAAATTCTTACAGTTAGTGTTTAGATTTATTGGTTATTAAAATATAAGCTATTAAAATTAAAAAACCTTATGATTTACTTGTTACGGAGTTTACATTTGGCCTATAAAATTGGTCACAAATTTTATGTATTAACCAAAAATTGGTCAGATTGTTATAAATTTTGTAAAACAGGTGACAATGCGCTGATATATATCGAAATATGTAACTAAAATGTAATCCATGCATTAGAAATTAGGTGGTTACACGGTTTTTATCACATTTTTTGATATCACCCATATATAATGTTGACTTGTGCTTTTGCCTGTTACGTTGAAAAGAGTAGTGTGTATAGTTTTTTCCAATACAGTTCAGTGACGTACCAATTTGTTGGTACATATACCATTTTTCAGGGTCTTGTACCATGTACCAACTGAAAATTGTGTCGGTACGCAATAATACCAACTTCTGTAACTTACGATTTCAATTTTGTTTTTTTATTAAAAGTGTAAAAGAAGAAACGAAAAAAACTGTTTTACTGACATTTTAACCGCCACAAAACTTGAAATACTATTCACAAGTGTGACGACAAGCTACAATCAAATTTTTTATACATTTTGTACCCGGTGGGTAACGATCCCCCTTTATCCCGCTCAATCGGCTCTCTTTTTATTTGTTCGCGAATTCGGGCACAAGCAAAATAACACATTTTGCTTGTGTAAAATCAAAGAGCGTAAAATAAGGTGAAATTCCAACTATAATACAGGGGAATTGCGAGGAAATGAGATGCTTTTAAGGAGACCGAGATAATTTCCTAATGCGTCACAATTTAATTTACTGTGTTCACTGTTAGCATTTTTGGCCGAAAAACACAAAATTTAACATGAAAAGCGCTAGGAATCGAAAAAAACGTAATGTAGTGTCTACAAATGAAATAAAATACGCAATAAAATTTTAAAATAATTTGGTGTCTCCATCACACATTAGGTTTAATATTTTTTTTATCAATTAACTTCAAAATCAATCGCAGAGAAAATTATTTTACGTGGAGAGTATATAATTCATACACAAAAACATCCTGTATGGAAAATGATGAAAGCATACTTATTAAAAATTTGTTTATTAAAGTTCGTGGATTTTATCAAGTTTTTTATAAATTGTGTACTTCAGTGTGTTAATGATGTTGTGTTAGAAGTTGATAACACTCATTTCAAAGAAGAATAGTGAAAAAGGAAATTTTACGTCATCACATTTTTACCCTCACAGTACTCACAGCATCTTTTGTATGTGCAAACTGTTTTCACTCGGTTTTTATTTGCTCGCCCGAGTTCGCTAAAAATATAAGAGAGTCATAGGAAGGATCGTCTCTCTCTCTACATGTATACTCTTTGTTGTAGCGTACCGACTTAATTATGACTTATATCCTATATTTTGTCGTTTATGAGAACAGCTGTTCTTTGAATGTTGATATTTAACTTTTGTGAGGAAATTTTTGTTAAAAGGACGCTCCCCGAATAAAAATAGTTATATATTGCCATATATAATGTGATTGGGCTATATCTGACAATGAATAGAGTAACATTAAGGCACATATCATTATATACAACTACATCTGATATTATTTTTTCAACGAATTTTTTGTATGGTAATTGATATTATTACATATCCCCAAATCTGACTCCATATATAACTACATAAGCCTTATAAAACTAATCAAATTATATCTAGAGATCGATACGATTATATATGATTTGATACTAAGTTTTATAACACTGTATGTGTCGTTGTACTAAAAATATATTTTAATTTTATATAACTTTCTATATAATCCAATACAAATTAATATATAGTTCAACATCAAATTTAGTTATCTGCAAATTCATAGTTAATTACTCCATAGCCAAATAATTTTTACATGATGTTTTTGCATGTAAAATCATATTAAAAATGATGCGTACGATTTAGAAGACAAAAGTATTCAAATAAATTTTTATTTTATGTTTTAAAATTTGGGTCTTGAAAATTGTTAAAACCATAGATATTTCAATGTCAATTTAATAGCTTGTATGCATAAAAAGTATGCCTACTATCAGACTAAATTTTATAAAATCAGATATTTTTATATCGAATTAGATATAATTTGATGTCCTGGATATGGACAAATCTCGGATCAAACTGTATCAAATTATATCTAATTTGATATAATTAGACACATGTAGATGACCCATTTTTCGGATCAAGTTGTATGTCGTTGTATATGGGGATTTATCAAAAAAGATATAATTATGTATGACACCATATTAAGATTTTTACCCGGGTCACCACTGTTATTGTTACTGTTTTTCATCAACAGATGAAGAAAAAGAAAATGACGATTCTGATGGCCCTTCAAAGCCTAACATTAACATCGAACATTAACAGCTTGTATCAAAAAATGTTAGCCTTTTCAGACGTGTGTAATTCTTATGGCTGAATTTTTCGATACAAATTAAGAAGAGAGTGATTTAACAGAGGTAGGGAGGGTTGGATAGTCTTTTAATTATGGGAGCAAGATACCCTTTGTTTTCCTTGGTATAATATATATTATATTAAACATACTATGTTGTGAGTATACCAATTTTTTTTTTCAAATACCAGCTTTTAGCGACGTCTGTACCAGGTTTTTTTGGCCATCACTGATACAGTTGAAGCGTGTCGTACGTGAAGACAAAAAAACAAATACATTTATGCTGGGCTTTAGTACACATGCTCCTGTTTGCTTCGTTTGTGTGCACACACACTTGAAAATTTAAGTATTTGTAAAAAAATCAAAATAACTGCATAAAATAAATGTTACTACAATTTAGTAGTTTTTGTAGTTTGTTTAAAAAAATAACTGTCAAAAACATTGAAAAATTTTGCTCTAAGTAAATTAACTACAATTGTAGTTAAAATAACTACAACTGCATTACAACACAAATAACTGTCATGTAGTAAATGCAGAACTTTTCTTAGTGCACATAAAAACAAATATTTTTCACTTGTATGGAATTGTTGCGAAATTGCGGTGGAATTTTTTCGCATCAATTTAATAGACAGGATCATTTGAAATTGTAGCGAAAAAGTGACATTTAGACTAATTATAGGCGTGTTTACTTACTACAAGTTACTACTTTTACTACAGCTGGAAAAATTCAATACAAAAAGTAAACAAAACTTTCCAATTGTAGTAAAAATAGTAAACGAACACACTGATTGATTGTAACTTTTTATAGTAATTTGTGCATTTTAATGTTTCTATTATAGTTTTTGAGCTCCAAACATATAGCGAAATTTTTTCGCTCTTTTGAACAAAATACTGGGCTTTTTGAACAAAATACCGGGCTTAAACAAAAGAAAATGTCAAAAAATTGTACACAAAACAACAACAAAAAAAAAATTACCCAACAAACAGTACGTTCCGTTTTTAATTAGTAAGCGACAGTTAGTTTCACTGAACAGCTTATCACAGAATGCGAATCCCTGCCAGGAAAACTGATTTTAAGGATTATCGAATCGGATGCGAGTCAGTTATAAGTACATTCAAAATAATTTACAACTGCTAGTTGACAGTTTTTTATGTAATAATTAGGGCAACCAAAAAAAAGCTCTAAAAGCAATGTTTTCAGCTCTTAAAAAAAGCTCGAAAAAACAGTAAAATAAGCAGTTAAAATGCAAAATTAAGTCCTTAAAAATTAAGTTCAATCCCCGGTCATGGCAATACACAAAAAGTTTTTCATATAGAGACAAATTAACAATTAAAAATTACTTTGATCAGTTGACACATAAACTAACCACTGACGAGTCTTTGGGTGAGACGAAACTGCGGCAGTCTGGTGATTCCCTTGTGTCTGTTAAATTTTTTAATAAAAATGTTTTCTTCTTCTTCTTCCTAGAAATCAACTCTAAAAAAATTCTTTAGTAATTAATTCTAATATTAATTACGATTGTCCTATGCGACGGTTACAAACACTTAACTAAGTCCTTAAGCTTCATCATTTCTTCATTAAAATACTCATAAAATTTAAATTTTTTATTTAATACAATGCTACATTCCTTGGAACTTCAGGAATCAGACAAAGTTGTGACATTCTTAAATTTATTTTCATCGGGAAATGCATTAAAGAATTAAATGTGCTAAAATCATTCTTGCCTAAGGAAATCGTCATTGTCATATTTTTACTATTAGAATTCAGGTTGGAAAAATAAAAAGCTTATTTTAACAAGAGAAATAAATTAAAAAAAACAAATTTTAAATAAAAAAATTTATGTCGACTTAAAATAATTTTAAAAATGACTGATTTTATGAAAAATAAGCAAAAATATGCTCTATTTTCGCATAAAAAAGCTAAAATAAGCTTATTTTTCAAAGAAAATAGCTTCTTTTTGGTTGGCCTTGTAATAATTATCGATTTTCTCGTCACAAGCTGAAGGAAATTCAACTCTGAATCAGAACATGCAAATCTTTAAGAAACAATTGTTTAGGTTTAACGCAGTTTGTATCTAAAATCCTTCTTTTGAAATGTGGTTTATTTTGTTTTATTTCAATAAAGACCAAAATTAAAAACAAGAAAAAGTTGTTTTAAAAAATTTTGCTAATAAACTTGGAAATAGCTGACAAAATAATTTGTTTGTTTAACGAAACAGAGGAATAACAGAAGGAATATGAAGAAATTTAACAGCGAATGAGATAAATGAAATGAGGAATTCGGGAAAACAAAAAAATAATAAAATCATTTTTACAACAAAAAAACAAAAGTTAAAAGCAAAAAAATTTATTTAAATTAATTAATTAATTATTATTTATTTCCTATTTAAATTTGTTTTTGTTACCGTTTTATTCAGTAATCGCAAAAAAAAATATTAACTTTTTCACTTTTCTTTTTCTCATTCTTCACTGAAATTAACAGACCAGAGCATCCATACAAATAATTGAGCACGAGTTAACATAATTTCTTGGGAAGAAAACTCTTTCCTTTAAATCCTCTTTGGATTAACTCAATACTCAAAAATTTGTGGGAAGGACTTTTTCTAGTTTAGAGTTTTGGTCTTTTTAATAAAATGTGTGTGCCCTTCTTATAAAATAAAAAAATTAACTTTCACATTTAATTTTTTTCACGGAAAAATAACTGAACTTAAACCTTATTATGTTTGTCAAATTTTTATTTTTATACCCTACACCACTATGTGGTCAGGGTATTATAAGTTTGTGCTGATGTTTGTAACACCAAAAAATATTGGTCGTAGACCCACCTTATATTATACCGATCGGTTCAGAATTTTTTTTTATTATTTCGATTTAACGATGTCCGTCCGTCCGTCTGTCTGTCTGTCCATGCAATCTTGTGCGCACTCTACAGGTCGCAAATATTAAGATATTTTGATAAAATTTGGTACGCAGACCTATGTTGGCCCAAGGACGAACAAGTTTGATTTTGGTGAACATCGGTCCATGTTTAGACCTAGTGCCCATATAAGGGTCCTACCAAAATTATATTGTTTATACGCTGCAGGTCGTAAATATTAAGATATTTTGACGAAATTTGGTACACAGACCTATCATAACCCAATAACACAGCCTATTGATTTTGGTGAACAGCGGTCCATGTTTAGACCCAGTGCCCATATAAGGGTCCTACCAAAATTATACTGTTTATACGCTGCAGGTCGTAAATATTAAGATATTTTGATGAAATTTGGTGCACAGACCTATATTGGCCCAATAACGCAGCCTATTGATTTTGGTGAACATCGGTCAATGTTTAGACCTAGTGCCCATATAAGGGTCCTACCAAAATTATACTATTTATACGCTGCAGGTCGCAAATATTGAGATATTTTGATGAAATTTGGTACACAGACCTATATTGGCCCAATAACGCAGCCTATTGATTTTGGTGAACATCGGTCAATGTTTAGACCTAGTGCCCATATAAGGGTCCTACCAAAATTATACAGTTTATACGCTGCAGGTCGCAAATATTAAGATATTTTGATGAAATTTGGTACACAGACCTATGTTGGCCCAATAACGCAGCCTATTGATTTTGGTGAACATCGGTCCATGTTTAGACCTAGTGCCCATATAAGAGTCCCACCAAAATTATATTGTTTATACGCTGCAGGTCGCAAATATTAAGATATTTTGATGAAATTTGGTACATAGACCTATATTGCCCCAAGGACGAAGCCTATTGATTTTGGTGAACATCGGTCCATGTTTAGAACTAGTGCCCATATAAGGGTCCCCCCAAAATTGGCTTGGTTACAAACTGCAGGTTATTTTAATGAAATTTGGTGTACTGACTCACATTATATAAAATTTTGACACAAGCCCCATTTTAACCCATTCGAATTTCGGATCCAAACAATGCACCAGACTGGTGTAGGGTATTGTATAGTCATGCCCGACTTTAACCTTTTTACTCGTTAAATATAAAAATAGTTTTTTCGACCTTTAATTACACAACTAAAAAAAAAATTTTTTTTCCTATTTATTTCTTTAAAATTATTTCTATTTTAATAATTTTATAATTGTGAATTTTGCCAAATATTTAAAAAAATAGATGTTATACTACATTTATACTTGCGTTTTGACAAGTTAAAAACTACAAGAGCCAAAAATCAGGTAGTTTTTGCTCAGATATAAATGCAGTATTAAATTCAATTATAAACATTTATTTATATCAGTCATACATGAGACTAATTAATTACTTGGACAAATTAATTTGTGATTCATTACCATTAAATTGAAACTAATGCCAATGAAATTTTTGGCATTATTATTACTTGGACTAATGCTAATGCTTTGAAATACATCGATTTCATTACTAATGCCAATTGTATAGTAAATTCATTACGATTACTAATGACTCAATTATAAGAAAGAATTGGCATTTGTAAACGTCATTTTATAGATTTCAAATCATTTCTGAGCTTGCAAATGCGGAATGCGAAAAGGGTTTTGTGGTATAAAAAATTAATTAAAATATTTAATCAGCGATTTACATTGTGCAAAGGAAAATATTGATGCAAGAATTTTACTTTTTGCAAAATTATTTTCGCAAACTTTTTTTTTCAAACTAACTAAACTTGGTATGAGTTATGGGTATTATAGTAACCCGATCCTAATTTTACAAAAACCATACTTAATAAATTGCAAAATAATGGCGGAACGCGAAAAAAGCTTTATGGTACAAAAACTTTATCAGCGATTTTCATTCTGCAAATAAATATTTATACTGATGTAAGAATTTTCCTTTTTGCAATTTTTTTTCCGCGACATTTTTTCGCGATTTTTTTTTTCAACTAGCCACCGAACTTTGTTCTATGAAATGGGTGTTATAGTCCCTAGATTATAAATTTAAAAAAACCGCACTTAAAAAATTGCAAAATAATCGCGGTACGCGAAAAAAGACTTTATAGTACAAAAGTTGAATTAAAAAACTAAATCAGCGATTTTTATCCTGCAAACAAACATACTGATGTAAGAATTTTCCTTTTAGCAAATTTTTTTTCCGCGACTCTTTTCGCGATTTCTTTTTTCAATTAATCACAGAACTTTGTTCTATGAATTGGGTATTATAGTCCCTAGATTATAAATTTTAGAAAACCACACTTAAAAAATTGCAAAATAACCGCGGAACGCGAAAAGAGACTTTATGGTACAAAAGTTGAATTAAAAAACTAAATCAGCGATTTTTATTCTGCAAACAAACATACTGATGTAAGAATTTTCTTTGGAAATCTTTATTCCGCGAGGGACTATAATACCCAATTCGTAGAACAAAGTTTGGTGATTAATTAAAAAAAGAAATCGCGAAAAAAGTCGCGGAAAAAAGATTTCCAAAAAGGAAAATTCTTACATCAGTATGTTTGTTTGCAGAATAAAAATCGCTGATTAAGTTTTTTAATTCAACTTTTGTACTATAAAGTCTTTTTTCGCGTTCCGCGATTATTTTGCAATTTGTTAAGTGTGGTTTTTTAAAATTTATAATCTAGGGAATATACTACTCAATTCATCATTGGCGGACTTAGGCCGGTCTGGGGTGGGCTAAGCCCACCCTAGACTGATTTTTGCCCACCCCAGAATTTTAAAAAAATCTACTACAATTCTTTAATGTATAATTTTGATGGCAAAAAGTATCACAATATTACTTTTTTTTATATCAATTAATCCTGTGTATTTGGTTTGGGAAAATCTCTACTAGATTCCTAGGCAGCTAAGTTGTTGAAATCTAAGGGTCAGTTCTATAGTCAGAACTAAGATCGATTTTTGTTTTAAATATTTCTTAAATACGAAAGTTGTTTGAAAATTTCTTACCTAAGAAATATTTAAGAAACAAATCGATCTTAGTTCTGATTATAAAATTGACCATACGAGTTTTTCTTTAAGAAAAATTATTAGAATCGCAAAGTTGTTCAATAATAGAAATATAACGCATAATCTTTTTTGGTGAGTTAAATATCTTAGATTTCATAGTTTTCTAAATGAATAATTAGTTAATATCTAACTAGGAAGTTTCTTTAAACTAAACATTACTATGTTATTTTAATAAAATTTCAATATTTTGGAGAAAAAAAACATTGTAAGCCCAAGTATAAAAAAATGATATGGAGCCATATGAAGTTATATTTAATTATATATAATCTTTTATGTAATTAGATATAATTATATCCGAAAAATGAGAACATCTTATTGTATCTTATTGTATCGAATTGTATACAATTGTATACAATTTGGTACAATTTGATACAATTTTATGCAATTCGATACAATTGTATCCGAAATTTGTCCTCATCCAATTACATCAAATTATATCTTTTTGTATAAAATTATATAAAATGTTATAAAAGTGGACATAGTTTGATACAATTATATCTAAAAATTCACCTTATACTTTAGATCATATTATATATGACCATATCTAACAATATACAAAAATTATTTTTTTAAATAAAAAAGATATGCAATATCGGGAGATCAGACCTGGGGGATTCCAATTACAATTGCAAATAAATGTAATTGAAATTAAAAAAAACTCAATTACATTTCATGTAACTGTAATTGAAAATTTTGAATTACAAGTAATTGTAATTGAAAGTGATTTCAATTACAAATTTCAATAACATTTAGAATTAAAGTGTTTTTTGTTAAAATTTTGTAGAAAAAACTGACTGGGATAGGTTGGATAGGCATGAATAAGTATAAAAAAAATACGTCATGTTGGGCTGACCCCTCACTTGTGCTTTTTGTCATTATTTCTTTTCCGAAAAAATGTAATTGTAATTGACATTTTTTCAATTACAATTATATGTAATGTATAATTGAAAATTTTCAATTACAAATTACTTGTAATTGTTTTTTTTTTAATTACAATTACAAATAATATGTAATTGTGTAATTGCATGTGTAATTAATTTCCAAATATAATGATTAACCCAAAGGTCTGCTGGAGATCCTATAATTTCGATAAATCGTCCATTACTTTTATCCAGATTTACCATGACAGTGCATTAAACATGAACAAAATTTTCTTTATTTTTAGTAATTTTAACATAAAGTTAACAAGACTGAAATTTTAAAGGTAATAGGATTATGTTATAGAACCAAGATATAAGAAAAATAGTAAAAAAAAGTAAAATATTACAAAATAGTAAAAATTACTAAAAACATAAGATGCTAAAAATAAACTCACACACGAATCATGCACGGGGTATATATTCTTATTCACGCTCACGCACGAATCAAGTACGAATTATATATTCTCAGACTCACGCACGTATCACTTGAGTATAGTAATTATTACTCACGATATCGTGTGAATAACGTGACTCACGAACATTTTTAGTCACGCGCCAATACTAGTTCAAAATCATTGTTAACATAGAACCACATATAATATAATACCGTTTTATATGGACCTTATATATTTTTATATAAAATCACTTTGAAATAATTGTTTATGTGGGATGATATACAATTATAGATGATTTTATAAAGAACGTTATATTGTTATATATTAAAGAAATCATGAAATATTGTAGATGTGGAACCATATTAAGTTATATATGGGTTCTTAGTCGTCAATATATAATCATATCTAACACAAATGATGAAATATTTCTTATATGGCTCCACATATAGTTTTATATTATTATGTATAGTGTCATACTAAATTATATATAAGCGTATATGTAATTATATCTGTAATATGTTACTTCATGTATTTATATATAGCACATGCAATTATATGTAGGCCAGTATGTAATAATTTAAAATCACATATGTCTCCATATTAAAACCTTTGAGGAAAAAATATCTAACATATGACTATATAAAAGTATATCTGCTTCAATTTAAAAGCATATGTGGCCATATGTAACTATAAGTTACTATATGCCATTACATAAAATAATATATGGTTATATCAAAACTTTTTTACTCGGGAGATGAGCATCTCACTGTTTTTCACCACCTCGGTAATTTAAGTGATCAGAATATGGGGTTAGAAAGTATTTGTCCGAAGTAGACGAATTAGATAGGTTGATCTTAGATTTATTTTCTCTATCATAATAATCTGAAAATATAGCTTGGAACACATTCATTGTACGAGGTTTTCTTCAGAAAAATAGATGCACTTTTGGGCAAATAAACAGCAGAAAATTAATGGGTCGCTTGCCCACCTCAGAAAAATGGTCTAGGTACGCCAATGCAATTCATAGAACAAATTTCGGTGATTAATTAAAAAAAGAAATCGCAAAAAAAGTCGCGGAAAAAAATTTCCAAAAAGGAAAATTTTTACATCAGTATGTTTGTTTGCAGATTGAAAATCGCTGATTAAGTTTTCTAATTCAATTGTTGTACCATAAAACCTTTTTTCGCGTTCCGCGATTATTTTGCAATTTTTTAAGTGTGGTTTTTTAAAATTTATAATCTAGGGGCTATAATACCCAATTCATAGAACAAAGTTCTGTGATTAATTGAAAAAAGAAATCGCGGAAAAAAAATTTACAAAAAGGAAAATTCTTACATCAGTATGTTTGTTTGCAGAATAAAAATCGCTGATTAAGTTTTTAAATTAAAATTTTGTACCATAAAGTCTTTTTTCGCGTTCCGCGATTATTTTGCAATTTTTTTAGTGTGGTTTTTTAAAATTTATAATCTAGGGACTATAATACCCAATTCATGGAACAAAGTTCGGTGATTAATTGAAAAAAGAAATCGCGAAAAAAGTCGCGGAAATTAATTTCCAAAAGGAAAATTCGTACATCAGTATGTTTGTTTGCGGAATGAAAATCGCTGATTAAGTTTTTTAATTAAATTTTTGTACCATAAAGGCTTTTTTCGCGTTTCGCGATTATTTTGCAATTTTTTAAGTGCGGTTTTTTAAAATTTATAATCTTGGGACTATAACACCCATTTCATAGAACTAAGTTCGGTGGCTAGTTGAAAAAAAGCAGTCTATCCATCCCCCTTCTTTTTGTAAACAAATGCTTTTTTTTACTCAATTGTTCATAGTTTTAAGGCATTAGTGCGATTTAATTAGCATTAGTATAACAAATTCTAATGCCAGAAAATTTCAGTACCATTAAATGGTAATAAAATTTTTTTGCCATTAGCATTAGTCAACTACTGATAATGAAATTTCAATGCCAATGAAAAAATCCCAAGTATGTTAGACGTACCAATTTGTTGGTACACATTAAAGGGCTGAACGATTCATCTTAAATGAGATTTCAAGACACATGATAGCCTACATGCCATAACGAGTTGTGTGGTTTTACTTTTTATAACGATTGAATCAGTACAAACAACAAAAACAAACACCATGGCAAAAAGGCGTATGGATAGTGAGTCGAATCACATCATGAATCGTTTAGCGCGGATGACAACAGTACATTACCACATCATATTATTGTGAACTTAAGCAATCAACACAATATCAACACCATCGTTTTAGTGTTACTGAAAACGTATGTATAACAGTGTTGCCGGTTTGGGGGATTTATCCCCAAATTGGGAATTGTATCATCAATGGGGATAAAAACTTCCGTTTGTAGAACTGGAGATTTATTGGGGATGATACGAAGTTTTAGGGGATCATTTGGGGATAAAATATATTATTGCTTTTTCATATTTTTTATGAATTTAAGAATTTAATCCTGATAATTTTTTTAAAGTTATTTAAATTTAATAAGAGTTATAAGAAGCTCTTATTAAATTAAATATATACTTTACAAGTTACTCAATTGTCAAAAGTTTAATCCATCTGCTGAAATGCTAAAACTTTTTAATGCAGTACCATGCACAACAAAATGTCTGAAGCTGATGAATCAGACAATTTTTATTCTAAAATATTTAAAATGAAAAATTTTTGTTCAAATTTTCTTTGCTGTTATTTAAATTTATTTGTTCTTTTTTATAATTTGTTGCAAGCACAAATTTATTGACTCTGAGTGTACAACTTACCGCAAAAAATAAACGAATATGGTATTTTCCACTAATTTTTCGAAAAAATAAACTAATTTTTCCAGAAAATAAAAGTTGGGGATTTTTTGGGATGGCAAATTGAAAATTTGGGGTTAAGGTATGAAAAAACTGGCAACACTAATGTATGTAACCGAAATACGTACATACTTTGTTTAAAGTACAGTTTTTATAATAAAAGCCTTCACCCAGCCACCACAAATAAATAATTCTGCACAACAATGGGTTTAAAATAAATAAATATTTGATCACTTTTTCTCATGAAAGTGGATTGTTAGTAGGGTTTTTCTTTTCCCGGACTTTTTCATTTCCCGGGACAGCGGGATTTTTTTCTGAATTTCCCGGGATCCCGGGAATTCCCGCTCGTTAGAAAATGAATATATCCGACGTGTGTTTACTTGAAAAAATCGATTTCTATTAAAATAACTTACCACAAAGTTCATCTTTTGGTTGCAGTCATGAGAAAATCTACTTAATATATTCTAAAATAAGGGCTTAATATAAAATACCCATATCTTCCACTTTTTCGAGATCAATTCGTTTAAAAGTTTTAATAGCGAACTAATATTCAGGAAATATATATGTATGGAAGGCCGTCTTAATTTTAAAACAACTCTTAGAAATACATTAATTAAATATTAATTCGCGGTTTAAACGGTTAAACAAATTGAATCATAAATTCTTTCAGGATATGATGGAATTGTTAATGGGTGCAAATTTTTATCGGACCAGCTTTAGAGTCAGAACGCTTTTTGATTAAATATGGAATCCAAAAATTTCTATGTCTAGATATTTTGTTTCTATGCAGATTTTCAGAAATATTCGTCTATTTTTATTAAAAAGTTTAAAAGTGAGTATTTTTCACACAAATTTTTAGGCAAATCGTCAAAATCTTTTTATAAAAATAGACACTAAAATATTACTAAATAGTTTTATAACTTTAATTGGTATTTTTTTAATAGAATTTTTTTTTTTGGCACAACTACTTAAAAAAAATTATTTAATTTTCATTGTTGCATTTTAAATTAACATGTAAAAAATCCAAAATAATTTGAAAAAGCATCTGATGCATTATTTTAAAAATAATAGTAAGCTTTAAGTGCAGCGAGAACTTTTCAACTCAGTCCCGTTCAAAAATATATTTTTCAATATATTGTATTTTTAAAATAGCCCAGAGGATCATTTGCGATGAAAATCGAAATATCGAAATAAAATTAAAAAATAAAATATTGAAAAATAAAATATAAAATATTTGGATTTTTATTTTTTAAAAATGTATGACCTAAAGCCAAACAATACTACAAATATAACAACACTAAAGGTCAACAATATTCAATCTAATAAAAACATAAAATTTGAAAAATACAACTGAAATAAAGGAATAGCAATTGAAATTTAAATGAAATTATTTGAAGTAATAAAAACTCAAAACACTTACATCAATTGAAAATACGAAAATATTATAATTTTTTTTTTTTTTAATTTTAATGCCGAGTTTTTTTGGATGTATTTGGAGCTGAAATACTGATGTTCAATATTGTTTTATATTATACTAGCGGGCGCAGCCCGCTACGTTGTTAGCGTGCCTTAAAGGTCAAGGGCACGCCCCCCAAATTTTTATTAAATTCGTTTTTTTATTTAAAGTTTTTTTATTTAAAGCCTTCACCCAGCCACCACAAATAAATAATTCTGCACAACAATGGGTTTAAAATAAATAAATATTTGATCACTTTTTCTCATGAAAGTGGATTGTTAGTAATGAATCCATAATAAATTGCAATATACGTGTGTATGTTAAGATAATTTGGTAAAGTGCGAACTTAGGTAGATAGACCCGTAAGTAGTTTTGTTCATTTGTGTTTTGAATGAAAATAAATAACGTAAAGCAGGGTTGGAAAGCATTTTATAATATTAAAAATAGCGGGTCTTAAAGTTTTTTTTTTTAATTCCAGTTTATGTAAAGGTAGACCTGGCAATTCAAGTAAATTCACAAATTCAGTTGGAAAATTTACTGCGTCGGTTTCTCCCACCGGTGCTTCGTTACATGAAGTTTAAATATCGGAATATATAAGTTCCATTCCTTTTCTAAGGTTTTTTCTCTTTTAGAAAATTTGTTTAACTTTTTGGAGAGTAAGTTTCAATGCTACATAAGTTTCATATTCCGTGGATAGTGTTTGAACAGGTAATTCCCTCTTCCAATCCATTTGCATTCTCTATAATTTCAATTCTACTCGTTCAACGTTTATATCCATTTCATTCCACTTGTGTAGTGTTTCATTCCACTCGTTTCCTATTTAGTTTCTTAATTTTAGTGTTTCATATACACTTGTTCTTTACGTTTTAGGTTTCTAGCTAAAGACGCAGACGTTAAGGGGGGGGGGGGGGTAATTTTCCCCTTTTGAACCACGATTTTTACCACGTTCCTGTCCAAAGTCCTAGAAATGCCTTGTCGATAAGTTAGCCCATACTCCAAGGAAAACATATTATATATTACAGGTTTCTAGCCGAAGGGTTCGGTTAGGCCATCAAGGGGGAGAATTATTCCGTTTTTACCCCTCCCGGTAGGAATTTCCAAAAATTCCGTATTAGAGGACGTCTGCGTTGGAGGAGGAACCTACTACATACATAATTTTAGTCTCTATATCCAGCAGTTTGGCCAGGCCGTCAAGGGGGAAGTTTTTTCCCTTTTTACCCCTCCCGGTATGAATTTCCAAAAATACCATCTTAAGGGACGTCAACGTTGGAGAAGGAACCCAAATACCGAATTTAAGATCCCTTGTTCCAGCAGTTTGGCCAGGCCGTTAAGGGGGAGACTTTTCCTGTTTTTTACCCTACCTGTAGAAATTTCCAAAAATCTCATCTTAGCGGATGTCTACAATAGAGGGGGAACTTTAATACCAAATTTCAACTTCCTACCTCCAGCGGTTTGGGCAGGCCTTTAAGCGGCACTTTTCGCTTCATTAATCCCCATTTTTGCAATGTCCCTGTCCAAAAAGCACCTTCCCGGTAAGTGAGCCCATACTCCAAGTAACATATGTTTTACATTTCAGGTTTCTAGCCAACTTTTACTATTTGTGCCCCTCTCGGTAGGAATTTCCGAAAATCCATCGACAGGGAATTTCAGCTTCCTAGTTCCAGCAGTTTGAGCAGGCTGTCAAGGGGGACACTTTTTCTTTTTTTGTCCCTCCCGGTTGGAATTAGGCTGGAAGAGGAACCTAAGTACCGAATTTCAGCTTCCTAGTTGCAGCAGTTTGGACAGGTCGTTAAGTCGTTAGTCCTACTCCAAGGAATACATATTTAAAATTTTAGGTTGGCCAAAAGGGATTGGGCAAGCCGTCAGGAGGAGACTTTTACCTTATTTCCCCTCCCGATAGGAATTTCAAAAATTCCGTCTAAGCGGACGCCTACACAGAAGGAGGAACTCACATACCGAGTTTCCTTTTGGGATATCCTGTAGGGAATTCCAAAAATACAAACTTAGTCGATGTCTACTACAATGGAGGAACCTTTATACCAAATTTCAACTTCTTACCTCCAGTGGTTTGGGCAGGCACTTTTCCAATTTGTGAGACTGTTTATGTGGTGACTTTTCCCCTTTTTGCCCGTTCCGGTAGGAATTTCCAAAAATCCGGTCTTAGCGCACGTCTATGCCGAATATCAAGAAACCTTGTTTTAGTGGAGATATCCGTGGGGGAGGGAAAAAAGTAGTTTTTTTGAAATTATATATTATTTTAAATGGTACTTTTTGGAAAAACGAAATTTTTTGGAAAAAGATACTTTGTTTTTACAAAGTACTTTATTTGTACTTTTTTTGGAAAAGGTATTTTTTTTTAATAAGGTGTTTTTTTTGGAAAAATGTATGTGTTTTGGAAAAAGGTACTTTTTTTGGAAAAGGTACTTCTTTTGGAAAAGGAACATTTTTTTAGAAAATTCGGGAAAAGGTACTTTTTTTGGAAAAGGTATTTTTTTTAATAAGGTGTTTTTTTTGGAAAAATGTATGTTTGGAAAAAGGTACTTTTTTTGGAAAAGGTTCTTCTTTTGGAAAAGGAACATTTTTTAGAAAAAGGTACTTTTTTTGGGAAAAGGTACTTTTTTTGGAAAAGGTACTTTTTTGGAAAAAGGTACTTTTTTGGAAAAAGGCACTTTTTTTGAAAAAGGTATTTTTTTGAAAAAATGTATGTTTTTTGGGAAAAGAAAATTTTTTTAGAAAAAGGTACTTTTTTTGGGAAAAGGTACTTTTTTTTGGAAAGGGTACTTTTTTTTGAAAAAGGTACTTTTTTTAGAAAAAGGTAATTTTTTTTAGAAAAAGGTACTTTTTTTGGAAAAAGGTACTTTTTTTGGAAAAACGTACTTTTTTTGAAAAAAGGTACTTTTTTGGGAAAAGGTACTTTTTTTGGAAAAGGGTATTTTTTTTTTGGAAAAAGGTACTTTTTTTGGAAAAAGGTACTTTTTTGGAAAAAGGTACTTTTTTAGAAAAAGGTACTTTTTTTAGAAAAAGGTACTTTTTTTGGGAAAAGGTACTCTTTTTTGGAAAAGGTACTTTTTTGAATTAGTTATTTTTTTGGAAAAATGTATGTTTTTTGGGAAAAGGTACTTTTTTTTTTGGAAAAGGTACATTTTTTTAGAAAAAGGTACATTTTTTGGAAAAAGGTACTTTTTTTAAAAAAGGTACTTTTTTTGGAAAAAGGTACTTTTTTTGGAAAAGGTACTTTTTTTGGAAAAAGGAATTTTTTTTGGAAAAAGGTCCTTTTTTTGGAAAAAGGTACTTTTTTCGGAAAAAGGTACTTTTTTTGGAAAAAGGTACTTTTTTGAAAAAATGTACTTTTTTCGGGAAAAGGTACTTTTTTTTGGAAAAAGGTACTTTTTTTGGAAAAAGGTACTTCTTTTGAAAAAAGGTACTTTTTTTGGAAAAAGGTACTTTTTTTGGAAAAAGGTACTTTTTTTGGAAAAAGGTACTTTTTTTGGAAAAAGGTACTTTTTTTGGAAAAAGGTACTTTTTTTGGAAAAAGGTACTTTTTTTGGAAAAAGGTACTTTTTTTGGAAAAAGGTACTTTTTTTGGAAAAAGGTACTTTTTTTGAAAAAGGTACTTTTTTTGGAAAAAGGTACTTTTTTTTGGAAAAAGGTACTTTTTTTGGAAAAAGGTATTTTTTTTGGAAAAAGGTACTTTTTTTGGAAAAAGGTACTTTTTTTGGAAAAAGGTACTTTTTTTGGAAAAAGGTACTTTTTTTGGAAAAAGGTACTTTTTTTGGAAAAAGGTACTTTTTTGGAAAAAGGTACTTTTTTTGGAAAAAGGTACTTTTTTTGGAAAAAGGTACTTTTTTTGGAAAAAGGTACTTTTTTTGGAAAAAGGTACTTTTTTTGGAAAAAGGTACTTTTTTTGGAAAAAGGTACTTTTTTTGGAAAAAGGTACTTTTTTTGGGAAAAGGTACTTTTTTTGGGAAAAGGTACTTTTTTGGAAAAAGGTACTTTTTTTGTCCCCTTTTTGCCCCTCCCGATAAGAATTTCCAAAAATGCCGTCTCAACGGACGTCTACACCGGTCGAGGAACCTACATACCAAATTTCAACTTCATAGCTCCAGCAGTTTGAGCAGGCCGTCAAGGGGGAGACTTTTTCCCCGTTTTGCCCGTCCCTGTAAAAATTTCCAAAACTCCCGTCTTGGTGGATGTCTACGATAGTGGAGGAACCTTTATACGAAATTTCAACTTCTTACCTCCAGCGGTTTGGGCAGGCCGTCAAGGGGGGCCTTTTTCCCCTTTTTAACCCCCATTTTTACAACGTCCCTGTCCAAAATTCTAGAAAGTACTTTCCAGAAAAGTTAGCCCCTACTCCAAGGAACACATATCTTAAATTTCAGCTTTCTAGCCAAAGGGGTTTTGGCAGGCCGTCAAGGGGGACACTTTCCCCCTTTTTGCCCGTTCCGGTAGGAATTTCCAAAAATCCCGTCTTAGTGGACGTCTACCCCGAAAGAGGAACCTACATAACAAATTTCAACTTCCTAGCTTCAGAGGTTTGGGCTGGGCGATGTTGAGTCAGTCAGTCAGTCAGTCAGTCACGTTATTCTTTTATATATAGAGATTGCTTTATTTGAACAAAGACCATCATTAAAACAATAAAATTACCGAGGTACAACTTTTTTTGTTGGTATTTAAACTTGATAATGTTTAATAAAATTTGTTTTCGGTTTAACTACACCCAAAGAATTCGGCCTAAATAATATTTTTTTGTATTATATATTATATAATTAAATTTTAAATCGGATTTTTTAATTTAAAATATTTTTTATTTAAATTATTTTTAAAACAATCAATGCTTTTAATTTAAATAAAGCTTCCAAAATTTTAATATACTAGCTAAAACTTCTGTAAAAGAATAAAAAAAAATCCCGGGAAATCCCGCACAAAATTCCCGGGATTGCGGGATTGAAAAAAGGGCGGGATTCCCGGGAATTCCCGGGACATAAACCCTAATTGTTATTAATGAATCCATAATAAATTGCAATATACGTGTGTATGTTAAGATAACTTGGTAAAGTGCGAACTTAGGTAGATAGACCCGTAAGTAGTTTTGTTCATTTGTGTTTTGAATGAAAATAAATAACGAAAAGCAGGGTTGGAAAGCATTTTATAATATTAAAAATAGCGGGCAAAGCCCGCTACGTTGTTAGCGTGCCTTAAAGTTTTTTTTTTTAATTCTAGTTTATGTAAAGGTAGACCAGGCAATTCAAGTAAATTCACAAATTCAGTTGGAAAATTTACTGCGTCGGTTTCTTCCACCGGTGCTTCGTTACCTGAAGTTTAAATATCGGAATATATAAGTTCCATTCCTTTTCTAAGGTTTTTTCTCTTTTAGAAAATTTGTTTAACTTTTTGGAGAGTATGTTTCAATGCTACATAAGTTTCATATTCCGTGGATAGTGCTTGAACAGGTAATTAAAAGGGATTCTTCACCCCTTTTTGTTCCACCCAGTAAAAATCCCAAATATATATAATCTTGCCTCAATCGCATGCGAAATTTCAGCTTGAGTAATTCAAATTCCATTCCATTTTGTTTAACAATTTTAGTATTCCAATGCAACTCCTTCCAAGATTCCATTTTGTTCACCATTCCATTGCATTTCCTTCCCATTATCTGTTATTCCAATTCCACTCGTTCCCCTTTTCATTCTATTTCGTTCCTACTGTAGTATGTTTGACTACTCTGTATTGCATACCATAAGCATGCAATACGATATTCTTTTATATGTCCATACTGCACTAAACTTATAGCGTGGGATATGCATAGTAAGCATATTCCACTATTGTACATTCGATAATATTAAGTAGCTTTAAGTATGTTAATAAATAAATAAAACAGTTTGATTACAACCACTAAACGACTCAGTAATTATGTAAGAATATTATATGGCGATCCTGACAGGTCTGCCAAAGGCAGACTTGAAAAAAAAACAGGAAAAATTAATTTTAAATTACTAAAAAACAAATAGAGCAATTACATATGAAAACGATCAAAATTGGCAAATTTTTGGACGACCCCTCTCCGATTTTAAAATAAATAGTCTCAATCGATTGCCCAGCAAAAAATAATGTACCTACATATTTTTTTTTTTTTTATAGTGACTGGTTGTCATGTGACAAAATTGAAGAATTCTTCATAAGGGACCTCATTGAAAGCTGTTTAAAAAAAAAGCGATCACAACGAGTGATAGCTCGTTGGAAAGGTATTGAATCAGGCTTTAATTGAAAAATAAAATTTTCCTAATTTTTCTCAGAAATTTACCTTTTTTCCCATGAAAATTAAATTTTCCGATTTTCCACAGAAGCTCCTAAATTTTCCGGCTAATTTTTTTTTTTTTGGATTCCTCATAATTTTTGTTTTAAGAATCAGCAATAAAAAAAATGGGCCCCGACTCCTTGTTTGGACAGGAGAGGAGCATTTAAGAGACCACCTTGCTCTCATTGTTTTTATATTTTTTATAATTGAATTATTTGTAATTATTTAACATTATTTTATTTTATTATTAAAAATACATTTTAAAAATTATTTTACAGTTAAAAATACATTTATGAAGAAAAAATCAATTTTTTTTAAGAGCCCCAAGTTGAGTGTGTAGTGAATATGGTCTGCCTGCCTTCACAAGATCGGCCATAAATCCATGGATAATAGCAGCAGTGGCATGTAATGGCACACCAAACCCGACTGAGGCTACAGGTCATAAAATGTTTTGTAAATTTTTTAAATTACCAGGTAATAAATATTTCGCCTAAAATGACACGTGCAGAAACAAGTCATAAAACACGGATTTTCCATAAATATGGCGAAATATTTATTACCTGGTAATTTAAAAAATTTACAAAACATTTTATGACCTGTGGTCGGCTTATTGGCAGTAACCAATTAAGTCCCTCTTTAAAAAACATTTTATGACCAGTAGTTCACGCAAATTTTCCTATTAAAGAAAAGCAAATATCGCTTATTTTTTTTTACCTCTTTTTTACCAAAAAATAAATATAAATACTTCACACACTCTGAGTCAAATTTTAGTTGAATACTAAACGTGAAAGTGTTAAAGTGTTTTTTTTTGTAAAGTAAAGAGTGAAGCTGTAAAGACAATTTAAAGTAAAATGAATAAATTTTGCTGCAATCCGTTTAACAAGAGTGGACATCGTTCGAAAAAGATAAAAGTATTAAAATTAACTGGTGTTTCGAAGCGATACATGAATGAATTAAATATACAATACGGTGAAGAAGCAGAATTCATTTGCCCCAAGTGTAAAATCGATTTGTCTCAACAAGCAAATGCATTGAAACAAATGCAACCACAATCCGAGAGTGAAATGACAATTGAACAAAATGTTTCATCTGATAGTGAGGCAGACATTCCGATGGTCAATATGTCTTTGAGTCCTTTGAATGAGGCTATTACCACTTTAGGTGAATCGCCTATTACAAAAAGAAAGTTGCGAAGTGAAAAATACAGGAAAGAGAAAAAAGGCAAGGTTATGAGTGCAATCGCGACAATATTTGATGAAGGCTCTGATAACGAATGCAGTCAAGCAGATGACGTTGATGACGGCAAACAAATGATTGAGCAGTTGAAAAGAAAATTCAATTTAGCGACCACTTTTCCGGAGAAATATCTCATTTTATCTGTGCTGCCTCAATCATGGTCTATACGCAAGATTTCTGAACAGTTTCAAACATCTTTTTACATCGCGAGAAGAAGCAAAGAATTAGTTCGACAGAAGGGCATATTGGCGACTCCCACCAAGAAATTTGGCTCAAGGACCCTCAGCGAAGCAACGGTGAAATTGATTCAAGATTTTTACTGCAATGATGACAACAGCCGCGCCTGCCCAGGTACACGTGACTATGTTATCACACGTGAAGATGGAGAAAAAGTACACAAGCAGCGCAGATTATTATTATGTAATCTATCCGAAGCATACCATCAGTTCAAAGAGAAATACCCAGCAGAAAAAGTGGGATTTTCTAAGTTTGCCATCCTACGACCAAAAGAATGCGTGCTGGAATTAGACAGGCACGGAACGCATTCAGTCTGCGTTTGCATGTTTCATCAAAACATCAAATTAATGTTCTTTCCATGCAAGAAATTGAAAGTATTTCACGGTGAAATTGAAACATATAGGGACCTCCTGTCGAAGTCGTTGTGCGCATACCCCACGGAAAATTGTCATCTGTCCAAATGCGACAATTGTCCGAAGATTGACGAGCTAGAGCAATATTTGGCGGAAAAGTTTGAACAGCTGTTAATTCAGGAGGTGCATTTCAAACAGTGGATAATTAGCAGCGGCAGACGTTCCCTTGAGACCGTGGTAAAGCAGATTCCGGAATTCAATGAGGAATTCGGATTCAAGTTGAATGAACTGAAGGCGCACCATTTCATATCCGAGATGCAATCGAAATTTCTAAAGGAAAGTAAGGAGAAATTAGCCCAAAATGAATTCATTGTGATAAGCGACTTTGCCGAGAATTACACTTTTCTCATTCAGGATGAAATTCAGGCTTATCACTGGGCAAACGACCAGTGCACCGTGCATCCTTTTTGCATTTATTTCAAAAACGAAGATAACGAACTACAGACCGTAAGCCTTGTTGTTGTCGCGGAGAGTTTAGCTCATAATTATGTGTCCGTTTATTTATTTCTGTAATAAACTCAGCTTGCAATTTCTTTGCTGTACAAAAAGGGAATGAGCTTAAAGATAAAAAGTAATAATAATAAGGAGACAGCAAAAGGTTTCCAGTAATCCCTTTGGTGTTTTTGTTGTTAAGAAAAGGATACATACAATATTGCATTGCAGGTGTTCATTTAAGGGCAAAAGCTTTTTATAAAGCTTTACTCATGTTAAGAGAGATTCAATAGTAGTGATCTCTATGATAAGTAAATACCCTACAACTACCCCCTTCATACATTAGTTTCTCACCCAATATGATACAATCTTTAAATATTTCATTTTATATTGCTTAAAAAATATGCATACGCACTTTTTTCAACAGTTCATCTTTTCCAGTTTCTGAACTAATGGTTTCAAAATTTAAAAAATTTGTACCATTTTGAATCTCTCTTACGTAATTTACGTATAAATCAGTTGGAAAATCATCCAATTTTAAATCGGATTCCCTTGGATATCTTGAAAAATAGTCAGCTACATTACCTTTTGATTTAATATGGGCAATATTAAATTGATAACCCGACAAGGTTAATGCTATACGCTGTAATCTGTTTGATGCCATGACCGGAATTCCCTTTTTAGGGTTAAAAATGTGATGCAAAGGTTTGTTGTCAGTAACTAAGGTAAACTGACGCCCGTATAAATACTGGTGAAACTTTTTAACACCAAACAAAATTGAAACGGCTTCACGATCTAATTGCGAATACCTCTTTTCCGTATCGGTCAACGTTCTAGAAGCGAACTCAACTGGCCTTTCTTCGCCCTTCTCATTAACCTGTGACAACACAGCACCTACTCCGACAGGACTGGCATCTACAGTCACCTTTGTTTTAAAATTAGCATTAAAATGCGCTAAACAATTTTCAGATTTTAGACCGTTCTTTAATTTTTCCACGGCCACCGAACACTCTGAAGTCCATTTAAATTCTGTATCGGCTCTGAGTAGCCTATGCAGTGGATGCAGCAATGTGGACACGTTTGGCAAAAATCTTCTATAAAAATTCACAACTCCTAAAAAAGCTTGCAGCTCCTTGACATTTTCAGGATTGGGAATTTTAGAAATGTCACTCACTTTTTTGAGATTCATATGCAAACCCTGTTTGTCAATAACGTGACCCAAATATTCTATTTTTTTACAAAAAAAATCACATTTTACTGGCGATAGTTTAAAACCTACATCGTTTAAAATGTTCAGAACTCGTTCAAGACGTTCGTTATGTAGTTTACGATTTGGGGCGCTAATTAAAATGTCATCTAAAAATACCACAACACCATCCAAACCTACCAAAAGCGAATCCATGATTCTTTGAAAAATCGCGGGGGCTGAAGCTAAGCCATATATAAGCCTGGTATACTGAAAAAGACCTTTCGAAGTAGAAATAGTTGTATATTTACGAGATTCCTCATCTAACTCTATTTGTTGATACGCCATACTTAAATCCAGTTTTGTAAATTCCTCCCCACCATGCAATTTCGAAAAAATTTCTTCAATCCGGGGTAACGGATACTTTTCTACCATTAAGTATGGGTTTAACGTTACTTTAAAATCTCCGCAAATCCTAACACTACCGTCTTTTTTTAATATTGGCACTATTGGTGTTCCCCACTCGCTATAGTCAACCGGTTTTAAAACTTTCATTTTTACCAACTCATCTAATCCTGATTCCACTTTGTTTTTAATTGCCAAAGGCAAAGGTCTTGGTCTAAAAAATTTTGGAACGGCGTCCTCTTTTACCTTCAACACGGCCTTACTCATTTTAAACAGTCCCAAGCCACCCTCAAACAATTTGTTAAATTTCTTAACCATAGGATTTCTTTTCATAATTTGAAGCTCAGATGCGTAATTTATATTACAAATCTCAATCTCAAATGCCCTTAAAAAGTGTCGACCCAAAAGTGGTAGACCACCCTGTTTAATCACAATAATTGGAATGAGTTTCTTTTTATTACCGTATTGAATAAACACATCACAAGCTCCGATAGGAATTATATTTGCACCATTATACGCTTTCAACAGCATATCTATTTTACGAAGACTATAATTGCTAAAAGTAGACTTGTATGTTTTTTCCGAAATTACCGTATTCTCTGAACCCGTATCCAACTCCATATCAAATGGTTTATCATTGATTTTAACTTTAATTTTAATAGGTCCATCTTTTGGACTTGTAATAGAAAATAGGCTTAAATCCCTATCAACATTTTCTAAAAAATTTAAATTTTTTGCCTTACACATTTTTTTAAATGACCTTTTTTCTGGCATTGATTACACTTGTAATTTTTAAACTTACATTGCTCCCTTTTATGATTTTTAAAACCGCAGACTTCACATTGTTGACCATTTTGCTTTTGATGTTGCTGAGCCATCTTGTTTGTTGATTCCCTTTTGCTTCTACCGCCATTTGCTTTTTTGATGAAATTAACCGGCTCTTCTTTTACCGGCACTGTGTCATATTGGTGTTTTGCGTACTCTACATTGTTGGCAATTTCAACCACCTTGTCGAAAGTACACGCCACCGACTCCAAAAAAATTTTATCCCGGGCTGGACCTTTCTCCAACCCCATTACAAATTTATCAGGAATTGCTGTTGATAAACACGTACCAAACTCACAGTTCACCGCTAATGCTCGAACACGTACGGCCCATTCATTAATTGTCTCCGTAGCTAATTTGGAAGCATTGTAAAATTTGTACCTTTCTGCAAACCCAGATGTTGGCGGCTTAAAATGTTTTTTCATCACCTCTACACACAACGCATAAGTTGTTGTTGCACCTTCTATTTTCATCGGACTCACTAAATTTTGTAACAGCATATATAACGTTTCACATAATGACGTTAGTAAAATTGCCTTCTTTTTAATGATATTATTTATATCATTTGCCACTAGGAATTGTTCCATTTGATTTTCAAATACCGCCCAATTGTTTTGCGTATGATCAAAACTTGGAACTCTACCAATTATTTGCGCAATTTGTGTACCTTGTGTAGCCATCTTTGCTTTTGTTGTTTAAAAAAAAAATTAACACTTTTTTCTTCTGCAACACGTTCACTTTTAATCAATTTTTCTTGAAATTAAAATTAGTTTTAATATTGTTCTTTTTTCCCGTCGCCACTGTAATAAACTCAGCTTGCAATTTCTTTGCTGTACAAAAAGGGAATGAGCTTAAAGATAAAAAGTAATAATAATAAGGAGACAGCAAAAGGTTTCCAGTAATCCCTTTGTTGTTTTTGTTGTTAAGAAAAGGATACATACAATATTGCATTGCAGGTGTTCATTTAAGGGCAAAAGCTTTTTATAAAGCTTTACTCATGTTAAGAGAGATTCAATAGTAGTGATCTCTATGATAAGTAAATACCCTACAATTTCAAATGAAACTGTTTGAATTCTTAAGATCAAAATTCGATGCAATCGACAAAGTAACGTTTTTCTCAGACGGCGCGGCTTCTCAGTACAAGAATAAAAAAAATTTTTACAATCTTTGCATAATTGAAGAAGAACAAAACTGCAAGGTCGAGTGGCACTTTTTTGCGACGTCCCACGGTAAGGGCCCATGCGATGCGTTAGGGGGAACCCTAAAACGCATGGCGACTAAGGCAAGTTTGCAAAGGCCATAAACTGACCAGATCTTAAATGTACAACATTTGTTTTCGTGGATTCAAAGCAAGGAAATTGCCATTAACACAGTTTTATGCACTCAAAAAGACCACGATGCCATGGAGCGACGAATTCAAAACAGATATAATAATGTCAAAACTATAACTGGAACGCAAAAGTTTCATTGCTTCATACCAAATATTTCTGATATGTCAATTAATGTAAAGCGGTACTCTTCGTCTGCCGACGTGCTAAATTTAAAGTTACTTTAATTTTATAATGATGCCAAGACAATTGAAATTTTTAATAAATATTGTAATTAAGTATAAGCAGCAAAATAAGAAAGATTTTTTCTTCATAAATGTATTTTTAACTGTAAAATAATTTTTAAAATGTATTTTTAATAATAAAATAAAACAATGTTAAATAATTACAAATAATTCAATTATAAAAAATATAAAAACAATGAGAACAAGGTGGTCTCTTAAATGCTCCTCTCCTGTCCAAACAAGGAGTCGGGGCCCATTTTTTTATTGCTGATTCTTAAAGCAAAAATTATGAGGAATCCAAAAAAAAAAAATTAGCCGGAAAATTTAGGAGCTTCTGTGGAAAATCGGAAAATTTAATTTTCATGGGAAAATTTAATTTTCATGGGAAAAAAGGGTAAATTTCTGAGAAAAATTAGGAAAATTTTATTTTTCAATTAAAGCCTGATTCAATACCTTTCCAACGAGCTCTCACTCGTTGCGATCGCTTTAGTTGTTTTTTTTTTTAAACAACTTTCAATGAGGTCCCTTATGAAGAATTCTTCAATTTTGTCACATGACAGTGGTGTACACCACCACTAAACCAGTCACTATAAAAAAAAAAAAAAATATGTAGGTACATTATTTTTTGCTGGGCAATCGATTGAGACTATTTATTTTAGAATCGGAGAGGGGTCGTCCAAAAGGTGATCGCTTTCATATGGAATTGCTCAATATACTATCAAAAATAAAAACTTAAAAAAAAAGAAAAACCAAAAACAATACAAATATTTCTTTTATAACAAAAACTGTGAAAAATTATATGAAAAAGAGATACATACAAGTTTCTCCTCACTCACAATAAAGACAGTGTAAAAGTTTATTTTAAAAATGGAAAATAAACGAGAGTGTTAAAAAAAATATATTTAGTTAAATTCTATAAACATTGTCGGATTTAACATAGAAAAAAAGATAAAACAGGAATTCCTTTGTTAAATAAGAGACAAAGTTGAAAAAATCAACAAAAAAGTAACAGAAATTAAAATGTAATGGTCTTTTTAATATAAAAAAAAAAAATCAATTTATAAACAATTTAAAAACTAAATTATTAAAAACTGTGAAATTAAAATGTTACCAAAAATATTATTACAAAAAAAAAATGGGTTACACGCCGAGTAATCCGAAGGAAGATGCTGGTGTGGCCAATACGCCAGTCACCAACTATCTTCAATGCTAAATTAATGGATGCTACAATGGAGACAACACCAAAACACACCTAAAATCGTCTCAAGGTCAACAATTGCAGCAACAACATATTAATGGTCTTTTTAGTAAAATTTCAATAATAAGTGATAAATAGTTGGTTGAATCATTTACTTATTTAAATTCTCAACACCTCAACAAATTAGTAACAATATTAAAACTATAACAACAACTGCTATATGAATACTTTTTCATCATCTGAACCCCAACAACAACAACAACAGAAACATCAACCCCACAATCAACAACCGAAGCAACGACAACAAAATGAAATTTGTAAGTTAAAATTAAGAATATTGTTTTATAAAACTAATTATAAAAAAAAAAAATACAATAAAGTATAATATTAAAATTTGAACGGAAAAAATTAAAAATAATAAAATAAAGTTTTTTTCAACAAATTTTTGCAAAAGTAAACATTTTTTTTTCATATTATTTTAAAAGAAAAAAAGGAAAACCGAAATTTGAAAATCATAAATTTTTTATTAAAAAAAAAAAAAAATGAATAAAAGCTTATTAGAACAAAGAACAAACTAAAATATATACAGCATATTACTATTTTAACGCTTTAATATAAATGGACAAAAATTTATATGAAATTGAAAATTTTTAATTGTGAATATACTCGTACATGTGTGGAAATAAGAAAAAATTAGAAAACAGAATTTTTACTAACCAGCTGCTAGTGACTCTAGCGGTAATTTTTTTTTTTAATTTTTGTCGACTGGTGTGATTCACACTGACCCTCCCACAGTGCGATAAAAATAAAACCGGTCTTCAAAAAAGACACGACCGATTTATGCCATAGTAACCAAAATCTGTTTACCTGAAGGGAACGGATAGTGGATGCTATGACATAACTGAATTTTTTTTTTCCATTCTCTATACTAACATTGGCCTACTAAGGTAGGATAGTCGAAAATTGAAGAAAACAATTTTTTTTTTACCTTCTTTGAATACAATTTCAAATGCCACAACCAGGGATGGAATTTTTGGATCTAGCCTCAAAGCTCCTTCCGAACTTTGATGGCAGGGCAGAAAACCTACAGAGTTTTCTAGATGCCCTTGATCTTGTTGACTCTATTAAGGAATCACACGAGACCCTGGCAGTGAAGCTTGCGAAAACCAAATTAAAAGGTTTCGTAAGGAACTTGATTACTTCGGAGACAACTCTCCGGGAAATTGCTTTCAAGTTAAAATATTCCGTGAAATACGAATCAGTCGAGCTTGCCTCGGCTAAACTTTTTAATATCCGTCAAGGCAGTAGCAGAGCGAATTCATATGCTACTATAATTGAGTCCTTGACAAAACCTTTGGAAAATGCCTATATTTCGAACGGAGTGCCATTAGAACTGGCAACTAAATACTCAACCCAGGCAGCGGTAAGGGCAATTGCCAAAAATGCTGCAAACGAAAGGGTGAAGTTTATAGTAGAGGCAGGCAATTTTTCAAATTTGAATGAACTACTTGCCAAGTTCATCAGTAGTTGTACCGAATCATACGGACAACCAAATATATTATTCAGTAATGCTGATAATATTGGTAATAAATGCGCGGAAAATCGTAAACGCAAACGTTACTGTATCATGGGCAAGGAAAATTTTTGCAAATACAATTCCGGTCGAAGCAGTAAATACAAATACCCCGACCGAGAAATTTTTGATAATGGTAAAGGAAAGCATAGAATTTCATATGACAATATTTCATATGATAATAATCGAATCGTAACCGACAGTGTTTCGGGAAACTAATATGCACCCCTAATATAATGGAAAATAGAATATACACCTTCAATATATCTCTTTATAGTTACCTCTCCATTAGGACTACATTAAACGGAGAGAGATCCACATTTTTGGTAGACACGGGAGCCGATATTTCTATAATTAAAATCGGTATAGTTCTTAACGAACAAATTGATGCGAATATAACGACAACTATTAGTGGTGTAGGACAGAGTTTAATAACTACACTTGGAAAAGTCGAAACGGATTTGAAAGCTAAAGATCTCCTTATAGCACATGAATTTCATGTTGTTCAGGATGACTTCCCAATTCCATCTGACGGAATAATAGGTATGGATTTCATACGGAAGTATAATTGTGTACTCGATTATCAGAGCGACAAGGACTTGATTATTTTAAGATCTGGAGAATGTCCATATGATATCGCTTTGGAGATGCGGAATGCGCCGCAAATCAACTCCATATCTCTTCCTGCAAGATCTGAAGTGATAAGACTTATCAGTATTCAGAGTAGTGAAGATGAAGTATTGATTCTACACCAAATGTTACGAAATGGTGTTTATATTGCGAGTACAATAACTTTGAAATCAATGCCACTCGTTAGAATTGTTAACACAACAAACGAGAATATTTTTATTTCAAATCCTCAAATACGAACGGAAAGTCTAAACGACTACGACATTGTCCAACAGAGCCGAGATTCTCAAAAAGATCGAGAAAAACTGGAAAGATTGTCCAGAAATTTTCCTAAATTTGTCGAGGACAGATTAAGGAATATATGCTCTGAATTTGTTGACATATTTGCATTAGAATCTGAGAAGATAACTGTTAATAATTTTTATAAACAAAAACTCAGATTAAAGGATAATGAGCCCGTATATATTAAGAACTATCGCATACCACACTCCCATAAAGAGTAGGTTAATAAACAAGTGGATAAACTAATTAATGATGACATAGTCGAACCATCAGTTTCAGAATATAACAGTCCAATTTTATTAGTACCGAAAAAATCGTTACCAGGGACTGACCTTAAAAGAAGGAGACTTGTCGTTGATTACCGAGGTATAAATAAGAAGCTTATAGCTGATAAATTCCCTCTTCCTCGCATAGATGATATTTTGGATCAATTAGGTAGAGCAAAATTTTTGTCCTGTTTAGATTTAGTATCTGGTTTTCATCAGATAGAACTGGAAGAAGATTCCAGGGATATTACATCTTTTTCAACAGAAAAAGGTTCCTTTAAATTTAAAAGACTTCCATATGGTATAAAAATTGCACCGTATTCATTCCAAAGAATGATGTCTTTGGCTTTTTCCGGGCTGTCGCCAGCCCAGGAATTTTTGTATATGGATGATCTAGTGGTAATCGGTTGCTCAGAGGAGCATATGTTGCAGAACTTGAGAGATGTATTTGGCATGTGTGGAAAATATAATCTCAAATTGCATCCGGATAAGTGTTCATTTTTCTGTCGTGAAGTGACATTCTTGGGACACAAATGCACGGACAAAGGCATTCTGCCTGATGACAGCAAATTTTCGATAATTGAAAATTATCCAACACCTAAAAATGGTGATGAAGCTAAACTCTTTGTTGCATTTTGAAATTATTATAGGAGGTTTATACCTAATTTTGCTGAGTCATCGAGACATTTGACTAGATTATCTTGGAAAACTGTTTCTTTTGATTGGACTGAGGAATGTGAAAACTCTTTCAAATACCTCAAGAGTCAATTATTAAGTCCGAGGATACTGCAATATCCAGATTTTACAAGGGATTTTTGTATAACAACAGATGCAAGTAAATATGCTGCGGAGGTGTTTTAAGCCAGGAAAATCAAGGTATTCAACTACCTGTGGCTTATGCATCCAGAACATTCACAAAAGGTGAAAGTAATAAATCTACGATTGAACAGGAGCTAGCTGCCATTCATTGGGCAATTAAATATTTCAGACCATATATTTATCGTATAAAATTTTTGGTCCGAAGTGATCACAGACCTCTAACCTATTTATTTTCTATGAAAAATCCGTCATCAAAACTGACGAGAATGAGATTAGATCTTGAGGAATACGACTTTACCGTCGAGTATATTAGGGGCGGAGACAATTATGCAGCTGATGCGCTATCTCGCATAGAATTCTCAGATATAATGAATACTGAGACTAATAAAATATTGAAGGTAACCACGAGACTTCAATCAAAAAGGGAGAAAATTACCCCTGAGACTACAAAGGATAAAATTTTAGTTCAACCAAACGTCTATGAGGTGCTGAATAGTAGCGAATTAAAGAAAAGTGTAAGATTATATACTAAAGATACCGCAATGAATATTAAAAAAGGGAAGAGGATAATTCTCAAAATGAATATACCTAACCTTGTTGCTAATGAGAAAATCGATTTAGATCAATTCTTCTCACAGCTTGAAAAGATAGCTGGTAATAACGGGATAAAGTTATTCCAAATGTCACTAGATGACAAATTATTTAAATATATAGGAATCGCGGAATTTAAAGAGAGAGGAAACGCTTCCCTCAATAATGTGAAAATAGCCCTCACACCTAAATTAAGGAAAATAACAGACGAAATAGAAAAGCGCAATATACTGAGAAAATATCATGATGATCCAATTTTTGGAGGACACTCAGGTATAACACGGTTGACTAATAAAATAAGAAAATATTTTCGCTGGGACAAAATGACTAAGGACATCAAAAGATATGTCAAGTCCTGCGATCAATGTAAGAGAAATAAAGCACTGAGAAACGTTAAGGAGGAAATGATAATTACTCCAACGCCAGTGAAACCATTCGATGTTGTTCTGATAGACACAATTGGTCCATTACCGAGATCTAATAATGGAAACGAATACGCTGTAACTATGATTTGTGACCTAACAAAATATCTTGTAACGGTGCCAATACCCAATAAAAGTGCGAAAAGTGTAGCCAAAGCTATTATGGAACACTTTGTACTATTATATGGTCCAATGGGGAAAATTCTAACAGACATGGGTACTGAATATGTAAATCAAGTACTTCAGGAACTTTGCGATCTCTTACATATAGAGAAATCAACATCTACAGCATATCACCATGAATCCATGGGTACAATTTAGGGTTTATGTCCCGGGAATTCCCGGGACGGGATTCCCGGGAATCCCGCCCTTTTTTTAATCCCGCAATCCCGGGAATTTAGTGCGGGATTTCCCGGGATTTTTTTTATTCTTCTACAGAAGTTTTAGCTAGTATATTAAAATTTTGGAAGCTGTATTTCAATTAAAAGCATTGATTGTTTTAAAAATAATTTAAGTAAAAAATATATAAAATTAAAAAATGCGAATTTAATAATATAATATATAATATAAAAAAATATTTAGGCCGAATTTTTTGGGTTTAGTTAAACCGAAAACAAATTTTATTAGATATTATCAAGTTTAAATTCCAACAAAAATACTCGTACCTCGGAAATTTTATATATTTTAATGATGGTCTTTGTTCAAATAAAGCAATATACATACACACCATTTCAACATCAGTATTTCAGCTCCAAATACCTCCAAAAAAACTCGGCATTAAAATTAAATTATTAAATTAAAATCAAATTAAAAAAAATTATAATATTTTCGTATTTTCAATTGATGTAAGTGTTTTGAGTTTTTATTACAAACTTCAAATAATTTCATTTAAATTTCAATTGCTATTCCTTTATTTCAGTTGTATTTTTCAAATTTTATGTTTTTGTTAGATTAAATATTGTTGACCCTTGGTGTTGTAATATTTTTACTATTGTTTGGCTTTAAGTCATAAATTTTTAAAAAATTAAATATTTTGTATTTTATTTTTTAATTTTTTCCGATATTTCGATTTGCTTCGCAAATCATCTTCTGGGATATTTAAAAAATACAATATATTAAAAAATATATTTTTGAACGGGACTGAGTTGAAAACTTCTCGCTGCACTTAAAGCTTACTATTATTTTTAAAATAATGCACAGATGCTTTTTCAAATTATTTTAGATTTTTTATATGTTAATTTAAAAAATGCAACAATGAAAATTAAATAATTTTTTTTTAAGTAGTTGTGCCATAAAAAATTTCTATTCAAAAAATACCAATTAAAGTTATAAAACTATTTTATAATATTTTAGTGTCTATTTTTATAAAAAGATTTAGACGATTTGTCTAAAAATTTGTGTGAAAAATACTCACTTTTAAACTTTTTAATAAAAATAGACGAATACTTCTGAAAATCTGCATAGAAACAAAATATCTAGAAATATAAATTTTTGGATTCCATATTTAATCAAAAAATCGATCTTAGTTCTGATTCTAAAGCTGGTCCGATACAAATTTGCACCCATTAACAATTCCATTATATCCTGAAAGAAATTATAATTCAATTTGTTTAACCGTTTAAATCGCGAATTAATATTTAATTAATGTATTTCTAAGAGTTGTTTTAAAATTAAGATGGCCTTCCATACAAATATATTACCTGCATATTAGTTCGCTGTTTAAACTGTTAAACGAATTGATCTCGAAAAAGTGGAAGATATGGATATTTTATATTAAGCCCTTATTTCAGAATATATTAAGTAGATTTTCTCATGACTGCAACCAAAAGATGAACTTTGTCGTAAGTTTTTTTGATAGATATCGAGTTTTTCAAGTAAACATACGTCGGATATATTCATTTTCTAACGAGCGGGAATTCCCGGGATCCCGGGAAATTCATAAAAAAATCCCGCTGTCACGGGAAATGAAAAAGTCCGGGAAAAGAAAAACCCTAGTACAATTGAAAGATCTCATAGAACACTTAACGAGTATCTCAGATCATATTTGTCCTCTGACAAATCCGACTGGGACGAATGGTTAACGTCTTTTACATATTGCTACAACACTTCGCCATCAACAGTTCATGGTTATTGCCCATTTGAACTAGTATTTGGAAAAATACCTACTGACTTTGGCGTCATGAACCAAGGCCAGGTGGATCCCATATATAATGTGGATTCCTATAACCTAGAAGTAAAGTATAGGTTACAAGTTTCGAATCAGAAAGCTCGGAACTTGCTTGATAAAGCTAAGAGAGCACAAAAGATCCTCTATGATAGAAACTTGAATAAAATAGGTATTGAAGTAGGCGATTTAGTTTTTGGTTCGGAACGAATCCGGCCACAAATTGGACGAACAATTTAAAGGACCCTTCGAGGTCATAGATATAGACAATAGAAATAATGTACTTTTAAGTGATGGCAATAAGTCCACCTTAGTACATAAGAACAGGGTTAAGCTATATTATAAGAAAGTTAATATTTAAATTTATTATGGGTTGGCCACCCATTATACTACCCAGCAAAACCTTTCATTACCATGTAATGAGTTTTAGGTATTGAAATCTTAAGTGTTCACTAGTTACCTTTTAATTACTAAACTACTTATTTTAACATGGTGATGTCATTGGAGGAAAGTCATTACACTGATGTTACCTGTAAGTAGTTTATCAGCTGTTCTATAAATAGATGTTGAATATAGATTTTAAAAAATATAAAAATTTAAAAACCAATAGGAGCTGACACGTATTGATCAGCGTACCCCACGATTGTCAGGCAAACACTCTAACCATTAGACCACGACATCACTATGATTTTTATTGCTTTAACTTATGTACACATTTATTGTGGCAACTGTTATACATGTCTATTTTTCACAAAACTTGTTGTTATTACATACTGCAAAATGAACATCAACATTTCTATAA
Source organism: Leucophora obtusa (assembly GCA_949987735.1). Taxonomy (NCBI): domain Eukaryota; kingdom Metazoa; phylum Arthropoda; class Insecta; order Diptera; family Anthomyiidae; genus Leucophora; species Leucophora obtusa. The sequence goes on from CATLKA010000003.1 coordinate 314,664, forward strand.
ATAGATGTTTAATATAAATTACAAAAAAAAAACAACAATGGAAGCTAACACGAGTTGAGCAGCGATCCTCATGTCTGTCAGGCAAAAACGATAACCACTAGGCTACGCCATAGTTATGATTTTTAATGATTTAGAACATATATTATTGGTTTCAGCTATTGTGAAATAGTAATGTATGGGGTATAATTATCGGTAACTCATTACATTCAGTTTAAAAGTAATTCAACGGGTAATGAGATATGAGATCTAAGTAATGCATGTAGTAATGACCAGTCATTACCAAGGTTTTGCTGGGTAAGTAGGGAAAAAGAAGAATGGGAATAAATAATTTTTCTTTTTCCACCCATAATGGTAAATGGAATAAATCTTTTTTTCCCCCCACACATTATATTAAGTAAAGAAGGAAAAATAATAATAAGAATAAAAATAAATAATTATTTTTTTAAAAAAAGGGGAGGAAAAGGTACGCCCTAACTCCCACGTAAAATTAAATTTTTATAAAAAAAAAATAAAAATAAGAATAATGTTTATGAAACTAAGAAAAATGACAAATTTAAAATTTTTAAATTTAATATACAAAAGAATGATCAATGAATATTGATCATACCCAATGTATCGATATTGATATCAGTCGCTTCTATTTCCATTTCTTTGCACTTGCTCCGTGCCATTCCTCTTTTAACTGCAGTGTTCTAACTCCACTCGTTTCCCATTCTATGCCATCTCGCTCCTCATTCCATTTCGTTCTATAGTCCATTCCTCTTCCAATCCATTTCCATTGTCCATATTGTCCATTTCCAAAAATACCATCTTAGGGGACGTTAACGTTGGAGAAGGAACCCAAATACCGAATTTAAGATCGCTTGTTCCAGCAGTTTGGCCAGGCCGTTAAGGGAGAGACTTTTCCTGTTTTTGACCCTACCTGTAGAAATTTCCAAAAATCTCATCTTAGCGGATGTCTACAATAGAGGAGGAACTTTAATACCAAATTTCAACTTCCTACCTCCAGCGGTTTGGGCAGGCCTTTAAGCGGCACTTTTCGCTTCATTAATCCCCATTTTTGTAATGTCCCTGTCCAAAAAGCACATTCCCGGTAAGTGAGCCCATACTCCAAGTAACATATGTTTTACATTTCAGGTTTCTAGCCAACTTTTACTATTTGTGCCCCTCTGGGTAGGAATTTCCGAAAATCCATCGACAGGGAATTTCAGCTTCCTAGTTCCAGCAGTTTGAGCAGGCTGTCAAGTGGGACACTTTTTCTTTTTTTGTCCCTCCCGGTTGGAATTAGGCTGGAAGAGGAACCTAAGTACCGAATTCCAGCTTCCTAGTTCCAGCAGTTTGGACAGGTCGTTAAGGGGCCACTTTCCCTTTTTGAGCCCCTATTTTATAACGACCCTGTCCAGAATTCAAAATACTATCTTTCTAATAAGTTAGTCCTTACTCCAGGGACCCACATTTTAAATTTCAGGTTTCTAGCCTAAGGGGTTTTTACAGGCCACCAAGGGGAGGCTTTCTTCTTTTTGCCCTTCCCTTTAGGAATTTACAAAAATTCGATCTTCGCGGCTGTCTGCGATGGATGAGGAACATTCATACCAAATTTCAACTTCATTGCCTCAGCGGTTTGGGCATGCCATTACTGGGGACATTTTTCCCTTTCAACCCACATTTTTACTATGTTTCTGTTCCAAAATAGAAAAATTATTTTGCCGGTGAGTTAGTCCTACTCCAGGGAATACATATTTAAAATTTTAGGTTGGCCAGAAGGGATTGGGCAGGCCGTCAAGGAGAATACTTTTCCCCTTATCTCCCTCCCGATAGGAATTTCAAAAATTCCGTCTAAGCGGACGCCTACACAGAAGGAAGAACTCACATACCGAATTTCGGCTACATAGTTTCAGCAGTTTGGGCAGGCCGTCAAGGGGGAAATCCTGTAGGGAATTCCAAAAATACAAACTTAGTCGATGTCTACTACAGTGGAGGAATCTTTATGCCAAATTTCAACTTCTTATCTCCAATAGTTTGGGCAGGCAGTTAATGGGGACACTTTTCCAATTTGTGAAACCGTCTATGGGGACGTCTATGCTGAATATACCGGAATTTCCAAAAATCCCGTCTTAGCGGACGTCTATGCCGAATATCAAGAAACCTTGTTTTAGTGGAGATATCCGTGGGGGGAGGAAAAAAAGTACTTTTTGTTAAATTATATTTTTTTAAATGGAATTTTTTGGAAAAAGCGAAATTTTTTGGAGAAAGATACTTTATTTTTACAAAGTACTTTATGGAAGAAGGTACTTTATTTGAAACAGTTATTTTTAGGAAAAATTAATTTTTTTTTTGGAAAAAGGTCCTTTTTTTGGGAAGGGTCCTTTTTTGGAAAATGTATTTTTTTGGAAAAAGGTATTTTTTTTGGAAAAAGGTAAATTTTTTTAGAAAAAGGTACTTTTTTTGGAAAAAGGTACTTCTTTTGGAAAAAGGTACTTTTTTTGGAAAAAGGTACTTTTTTTGGAAAAAGGTATTTTTTTTTGGAAAAGGTACTTTTTTTGGAAAAAGGTACTTTTTTTTTGGAAAAAGGTACTTTTTTTGGAAAAGGGTACTTTTTTGGAAAAAGGTACTTTTTTTGGAAAAAGGTACTTTTTTTGGAAAAAGGTACTTTTTTTGGAAAAGGTACTACCATTTTTCAGGGTCTTGTACCATGTACCAACTAAAAATTGTTTTGGTACGCAATAATACCAACTTCTATAACTTATGATTTCAATTTTGTTTTTTACATGGATGGTAACCGAAAGGAATGCGGTTATCGTTAGGGTAACGATATTTTATGTTATTTCGGTAACGGTATTTTAAGGGTAACGCTATTTCATTTACTTCGGTATCGGTATTTTAAGGGTAGCGGTAGTCAGTTATTTCGATGCATCCCGCAATTTTTTTTACAAAAAACAAATGAGATTAAAAACAGAACCAATTTATCAACTTAATGTACAAACATTACTCAATAACCACGTGAAATTAGCAAAAGCAGAAAATTAAAAATAACGGTATTTTAGGGATAACAATATTTCATTTGTTTCGGTAACGGTATTTTAAGGGTATTGATATTTCATTTATTTCGGTATCGGTATTTTTAGGATAACGGTATTTCAGTTATTTCGATAACGGTATTGTAAGGATAACGGTATTCCTGGTATTTCGGTAACGATATTTTAGGGGTAACGGTTCTCAGTTGAAAGGATTTTGAATCGATAAAGGTATTTTAGCGGTATTACCTGCCAACCCTGGTTTTTTATTAAAAGTGTAAAGGAAGAAACGAAAACAGCTGTTTTACTGACATTTTAACCGCCACAAAACTTGAAATACTATTCGCAAGTGTGGCGACAAGCTACAATCTAATTTTTTATACATTTTGTTAAAAAAAAACACAATATATTTTTATATCATCAAAATACAATATATTTGTAGTTGTAGCTTACCGACTTAACTTTGAATTATATCCCATTTTTTGTCGTTTATGAGAACAGCTGTTCTTTAAATGTAGGATTACCAAGTAATGATAAGTCATTACCTTTTGCATTACTTTAAAATACAAAATAATGACTTACCGATAATAAATTATAGAAGTACTTATGGAAGAAGTAAGCAAAGTACTCACTTACTGGTAATTGATTAAATAAGTACTGATTAAGTCTTCTTTATATGAATATTTTATTTATAAATTTGTTTTTTTTTTTTTTAATAAACAGAAGCAATACTCAGGAAATTCTTCCTATTAATTAACGTGTTGCTTCCTTTGGAAAGGGGATAGAGAAGAAGTGAAAGGTGGTGAAAGATGAAGGGTTTCAAATATGGCAACACTGTAATTGCGCGCCATCTGATGGTGAGTTGGCGAACTTTGTTGAAGCTTTTTAGTTCATAGCCATTAATTAATTAAAATTTTGTATAATTAGATATCATGTCAGATATAATTATATATAAAATGAATACAATTTTTGATTAATTTCGTCATATATTTCGATAATTATATGGGCAAATCTACGGAACCGGGCGATTCCATGTAACTCGGGATTTAAACCATTTTAATAACAATATATAATATTTTTGATGGTATCAGCATTTTCGAGGCAAGGAATTTAATCAGGCGAACATCTTATATTTTAATATTTATACTGCTAATGTGCTCTACTCAATTAAAAACTACCCTAATTTACCCTAATTTTGCTTGTAACTTTCAAGAGTATTTCAACTCTTTTGGTTATAACTTTTTCAGCTTAAAAGGAAATCGCCCAAAACTTTTGGTGGATAATAATTATGATGTTAGAAAATCTCCCACTTATTGAAAAAAATAGGTGCCCTCAATTATGAACAAATGGTAGTTCTTTAAAATCTGTAACTCTGTTTTTTGAATAAAGAGTAATTTCAGACATTTTTAATCTTTGCGCTTTCAGCCTCAATGTAATTAAACATTTTTTGATACTGACATATAACTGACAAGTAAGCAAAAAATTCGAGATCAAATTAATAAGTGTGCCTTAAAAAATACAGAAAATATGACAATAAAAATCTCTTCACCTCTATGCGTGAACAACTTGAAATTTGATATTTTTTGAAGGGCACATCCGCAGTTTGCGAAATAATTAGTTGCAGTCATGCATGATCGGTATATATCGGTGATACTAAGGAGTGAGATCATAAAAATGTTAACACACATAAAGTTAAATAAAAAACAAACCACTGAATTTTAAGACTTCAAACCAAAGTTTTATTAAATGAAATTTAATACAAAACAAAAAACGCCGCATGGATCTAACCACTACGAACAAAGTTATCCACTTTTTCCGGAAACCTCCCCATTAAGGCTTTTATGGTAGTTTCTGTCACCTTTTTAGAGCAGGTGGTCCATCTACGTTTGAAATATTGCATGTCCTGGGAGACCTTTTTTGTGCTCTTTAATTTTCTTTTAAAACGAGCCTAATATCTCTTCACTGGTCTAAGCTGCGGACAGGTTTGTGGATTTGCCTCTCTTGGTACAAAAACGACATTATTATCATTATACCACTCCAGCGCTTTCTTGCTGTAGTGACAATATGCAAAATCGGGCCAAAAGTAAGTAGATACATTGTGCTGACTCAAAAATGGAAGAAGTCTCTTCTGCAAACACTCCTTGATATAAATTTCGCTGTTTATAGAGCCAAATGTCATAAATGACTGGCTTCTTTCGCCGCAGCTACATATGGCTTGCCATACTAGGAATTTTTTAGGGAATTTCGTTTGCTTTTTCGACCTAAATTTTTCCGCAACATTTCCTCGAACATCGGAAATATAAAATTCTTGACCAGGGAGCTGCGAAAAATCAGCCAGGACATAAGTTTCGTCGTCCATTACACAACAGTTGTATTTTTGTATAAAATTTGATTTCAATTTTCGAGCTCTGGTTTTGGCCTCCAAATTTTTAAAAGCGTTTCTATCGGGAACTTTTTGAAGTATGCTTTTAACTTTATATGCCTTACCAATGTTACAATAACCAGTCGTTGTTACTGTTCCCGGATTCCTTTCAATTGTTAGGTGTTCCAGATACCTTTTTACCAATTTTGAAGCTGTTTGGAGGCATACATTAGTTTCTTTGGCAATTTTTTTGTATATCCATGTTTGGTTTTGTTGAAAATATTTAATTATTTTTGAACGCACTTTTCTTTCATCGTCCATTCTGTAAGACATTGCTAATTAAAACTCATGATGTAAATTAATTTATTAACTGACATATTTTTAAAATGTAAGCTACCGAAAAAAAAATATGAGAAGCTTTAAACCAAAGTTATAGGCAAAAATATGTGTTAACATTTTTATGATCTCACTCCTTATTATTGTGTGTAAGTGCTAAATGGATCGTACTAGAATACGAAATTCGTCGCATCCGTTTAGCACTTTCAGATAATAATAGTAATGTAGATATGTACCATTCAATACATATCTGATCCCATAATTCTTTAATCCGTGGATGTGCCATTCAATTTTGTGCTGCACTTTTGAGGGAAATTTATATGAGCACAAGTCCAAACATAGACGGATTTAAACCAAAATCACTAGACTTCGTTCTTGGGACGATATAAGTTTGTCTACCAAATTTTATCAAAATATCTTGATATTTGCGACCTGTAGCGTGCGCACAAGAATACATGGAGAGACAGACGGACGGGCGGAAAAATTAAAAAAACAACCTACTTATAATCAATAATGGAAATATAGCGCGACTATGCATTTTCGAATAAAACTACCGTGATGATTGAAAAGTTTGTGTCATCTTTTTTCATTAAATCGAGGTAAAAGTGCACACAGAAAACAAATTCGTAGTTCCAACCGAATTTTTCGCCAACCGAATTTTTGTAGTTCCAGGTACAATCACTTTTATTTATTTTTAATACCATTGTAACTACCGAAATTTATTTACAATTTTTGAAATTTTGTTGTGTTAATAGATACCTTTAATGTTTGTGGATTATAAATTCTATAAATAGAAAAACACGTTCCACAAAATTTATTTAAAAATTAAAATTTTTTATGTCGCTAACTGGGATCGAATCGGCGACCCTCCGCTTGTCAGCCCATTGCTTTCCCTCTAAGCTAAGCTCTATTTAAATTTTTTTAGTCAAATTTCAAATTTGAATTTCTTCAGGTTTGAATATTTTGTCTATAAATAAAATTATATCAACAGAAAATCAGTTGTGTCTTTTAATTTGAATAAAAAAAAATTAAAAAAATTCATATCGCGAATCGGGATTGAACCGGCGACCTTCCCTTTGTCAGCCCAATGCTTTTCCTCTAGGCTAAACTCGACATAAATTTCTTTTGTCAAATTTCAAATTTGAATTTCTTCAGGTTGAAAATTTGAATATTTTGTTTTTGAATAAAATTATATTCACAACAGAAAATCAATTGTGTCTTTTAATTTGAATCAATAAAAAAATTATTAAAAAAAAAATAATGTCTTGGTTGAGGTTTGAACTCAAATCTCTAAAGCTATAAGGCTGTGTCTCTACCTCCTGCGCCACAGATACTTACGTTCAGTTGTTGTCTAACTTAGAATTTAAACACGCATATGTATGAAACGAAAAAATATGATAGATTCCAAAATTTTATTATGATAAATAAAACTTCTGTTCCTTGTCTCAATATATTATTACAATTACCAAAATAATGGAAATTAATGGTTAAAGCTACTAAAGTTAAAAAAAAATTTTAAATTGATTGGAAAAACTAATACTTTGGATAGAGTGATCGATTTTATTGAAACACAACTGATACTAGATTTTTGCTGCCGATATTTTATTCAAATGACTAAGTCTTCGATAAATTGGTGGTTGTTGGTATTGAAGGTAATGTGGAAGTTAGTATTTTTTCAATATTGGTTAGAAAACCCAATATGTTGGATAAGGTGACAGTATTTTGGTTCATCATATATATTTTCTGTTCACAAATAAATATAACTTTCCTGATGATGAATTTTAAATAACTGCAATTAAAATTATTGAATGATGAAAATATTTCGTTGGTTCCGATGGAATTCCAACCAATTTATTTTCTGTGTGTGTGTAAAAACAACTCAAAAATAGCCAAAAAAAAAAAGGCTTTTGGTAACTTTGACCTAAATTTGCTCAAAAACCAGATATGTTGGCAAAATTTGGAAACCAGCACGGAAAAGTTACTTGAAAATATGTGGTCGCATGCCCGAATATTCCAAAAATTTTAAAAAATTTATTAGCGAAAATGTGTACGGTTTTTTGTTTATAACTTTTTCAGCACTCAAAAAAATTTATTCACGCGAATAGATTACTTCTTTTTAATATATATTAAATAAGTTAATCCAGAAAAAAATGTGTGCCACTAATTTGAAATTTTTAATTTTTAAAATCTAAAATCGACCTGTTTCGTAGATTTTCCCATATATAAACTATATACATAAATTGCTGAAGACCAAATCATATATGATTATATATTATGTCATATCAAACATATTTATAAAACCAAAGTGTGAATATAAATGTATATGGTTATATAAAGCTACATATCGTCACATAAAATGCAAAAGGGCGTAACAACAAAACAATTTAAGCCGATTTTCTGATTGATTATGATGCACTAAACTAAATTACACATCTCTACAAAATTTTAAATTTATATGTCGAAATAAGTCTATAGTCGTGTTTTAAACAATATAAGAATATATAGAATATATTTAATTCTACAACGTTTTTTTTGGTTCTAGTGTAAAAAAATTAAAAGTGTTGTTACGCCCTTTTGCATTTTAGGTGACGATATACATATAAGCATTTATAATTATATTAAATCATAAGATTATATGAACTTTTTTAGTCGGCTAATAAAAAATCCACAATTTGTATTAAGAGAATAGCAAAAATTATTACTAAAAATCAGTACAAAAATAGTAAAGTACGATTGATAACTGTTTACAAAATTTTTTACTATCTTTTTCATCTGAGTGTAGCATATATTATCATATCAGGAACTGTATTAAAATTGTTGCTGATGAGGTACCATTAGGGTTTGGGGTTCGGGAATTCCCGGGCGAGAATTCCCAAGAAATCCCGGGAAAAGTTTGCCGGGAATTCCCGGGAAAATAATATATTTTTCCCGGGAAAACGGGAAATTTTAAAAATATTAAATTTTTTAAATTGTTTTTGTTTCGAATAGGATTTTTTAATTTTAGTCATAAAAAACATTTTAAATACCAAAACAAAAATGTCATTGTTAAAATCTTTTAAAAGGAAATAAATTTATTTGAAACACAAATAAAATTTTTGCCAAGTAATTAGGAGCATTTCAACTAATAAAGATTTTTCGCATAACTTATTCAAAATTTAAGTTGTAAAACCTAAAAACTTGGTAAAATGTTTAAAAGAAATATGAAAAAAAAGCTTTGTTTCTTACAAATAATCGCCCTTACTATCTAAATTTTTCAAATGTATAATTTAGGTAAAGTCGACTTTACTTAAAATATTTTGTGGCAGTATACCTTGACTTGGTGTATTTTTGGAGCATTCCCAGGAAAATTTTCTGTTCCAAAGAATCGGTTGTAGAATAGCTACTTTTCATTCACAACCCCTTCTACTGTCGATTCTAACACCGATTCTTTTTGTTTGAAATTGTCCCAAAAGCAACCCCTTCTATGGCTCCAAAGTGGAACCGGTTGCTCTAGAATCAGTTCTGGAACTAGTTCTGGAACTGATTCTACGACACCCACACCTTCCATATAGGATCCCAGGAACTGGTTCCGGAACGACTTCCATGGAATCGGTTGCAGTGGAACCAGTTGTAGAATGGGTGTGGTTGGCTACCGATTGTAAAAAATTTTCCTGGGATTCTGATTGGTTAATTTATTTTCAACCAATCAAAATATTTGAAAATATAAATATTATTTTGTAAGGTTTTAATACACAAAATGAACAAAACCGTTTGATTAAAAATAAAGTCGACTTTAAATTTAAAATGCTCCTTTATATTAAGGGTCAATAATTTTATAAGTAACGTTTTCATTACTAAATGTGAAAAGAAAAGACTAATGGTTAACGGTGGTATCTAAATTTGGTTATCCGACTTCTAAATTTGGTTCACAAAAAAAAAAAAAAATTGATGGTCATGCAACTTCTCTTGAAGAAAACAACAAGAATAACGTTTCAGCTAAAATTATCAAAGTACCCTAAGAAAAAAGTGTAAGCTGAATAGGCATTAAAGGTTTTATGGTAGGGCAAACATTTCCTGAAATGGTATCCAAATTAGCTGCATTCAATCCGCACCATAAGTAGATCTTCGTTTATTCGAGAAAGTTTTTATAATAAAAACCTGGCATTGCAAAAAAATGAAACCGATGTAAAGAATATTATATTAAATTACTACAATCATGTAAAAAATATCATGATAAAAGAAATATCGAGAAATATTTCTAACAATAGGAGATTTACTATAATCTTAGATGAATGGACAAGAATATCACAAAAGAGATATTTGAACATATGTATAAACGGAAATAATTCATTTTATAACCTGGGGTTGGTTTATATATCAGGAAGATGTAATGCTGATGAAATAAGAAGAATTGTAGAAATAAGACTAGAAGAGTTTTATTTGTCTTCGGAAAATAACATTGTGGCCACCATATCTAATGGGCCAAGTGTGATGTAACGGTTTGTTTCCAACAGTCCAGTAGTAGGTGCTTTCTGCTAGAATCATGCAATTCATTTGGCAGTGCTGCGAGTAATTTATGTGAAATCAAATGTTCAACATTCTGATATTTTTTACTTTGAATTCTCACTACACAGACTGCATTTGTACTGAAATAGTGTTTTTTTTTAACAAAAAATACTTATATAGGTGGTTTTCTTTAACAATTTTCTTTAAAAATATTGATTCCCGGGAATCCCGGGAATCAAATTTTTTCATTCCCGTTTCCCGGGAAATAAAAAAGTCCGGGAAATCCCAAACCCTAGGTACCATATATGGCCATATATTGTTTTAATGGCACCATATATGATAATATATGGTTTAAATGGCACCATATATGGTAATATATTGCTTAAATGATAGCATATATCAATATATATGGCACTATATATAGTAGCATGTATTATCATATGTGGAACTGTTTTAAAAATAATGATCATGAGGTACCACATATGACCATATAAGGTTTAAATGGCACCATATATGATAATATATGTTGTAAATGGCGCCATATATCAATATATATGGGACTTTATATATTAGCATATATTACCATATCTGGAACTGTATTGAAGATGTTGTTTATGAGGTGCCATATTGTTACACAATCAACTCCGCAACCTTTTGACATGTACCCTATGTACAATAGAACACAGTCTGTGCCACAGTTTGTACAGCCTACATTTCTAAACAAGTAGAAACCAACTTATGTATGCCATTAAATTTGAAGATCATGATTCACAAATGAGTAACATCCCTACGGGAAATTTTAACAAACTGTCACCGAACTGGCCCCTTTACTTGAGATAGACTAGTCACTTTTACATGGCGTTGTCAGAGGAGGGGGAAATTGACCCCTTGTGACATATCACAAGACAAATCCTAGGACAGTTTACTGAACTCTCATAAAAAACAAAGTTCAGGGACCTGTCCTGGGATTTGTCTTGTGACATGTCACAAGGGGTCAATTTCCCCCTCCTATGACAACGTCATGTAAAAGTGACCAGTCTATTTCTAGTAAAGGGGCCAGTTCGGTGACAGTTTGCTAAAATTTCCCGTAGGGATGTGTTTAAATTCTAACACCAAATGTATTAGTCGAACTAATTAATTTGGTACACCACTTTATTGGTTTTTGTAATTGAATGGAGTATGGAATTTCAAACTCTATTCAAGCATAAAACAAGAAACATATTTCTTAACAAATTTACCAATTACCTTCTGTAATTGAAACAAATATTAAATTTCTAATGCAGACTACCCGAGTAAAAAAAATTATATATAATCATATATGGCATATATTACAATATATAATTATACATGTCGTTATGTATATTCATATATAATTATATATGACGTTTTTTCACAAAATTTTTCCTTATATTATGCCATATATAATTTCATCTAATTAGATATCGGCCTTCATAATATTAGATATGGCATATATAATTATATATTACATGACATGGTTGATCTTATTGCATATATAGTTATATATAGAACTATATCATTTGGCATTTTAGCAATATATAATTATACATGGTATCATTTAAAAAATATATAATTATATATGGTGCCATTTAAACTAGATATTATCATATATGGTGCCATTTAAACAATATATGGTCATATATGGCACCTCATTAACAAAATCTTTAATTCAGTTCCAGATATGATAATATATGGTACTATATATAGTGCGATATATATTTATATATGGTGCTATTTAAGCAATATATTATCATATACGGTGACATTCAAACCATATATTATCATATATGGTGCCATTTAATCCATATATTATCATATATGGTAACATTTAAACCATATATTATTATATATGGTGCCATTTAAACAATATATGGCCATATATGGTACCTCATGATCAAAATTTTTAATACAGTTCCAGATATGATAATATATGATACTATATATAGTGCCATATATATTTATACATGGTGTTATTTAAGTAACATATTACTATATATGGTGCCATTTAAACCATATTTTATCATATATGGTGCCATTTCAACAATATATGCTCACATATGGGACCTCATGAACAACATTTTTAATACAGATTCAGATATAATAGTATATGCTACTATATATGGTGCAATATATATTGATATATGGTATCATTGAAACAATATATTACCATATGTGGTGACATTTAAACCATACATTCTGATACATGGTGCCATTTCAACAACATTTTTAATGCAGTTCCAGATATGATAATATATGCTACCATATACTTTGATAAATCGTATCATTTAAACAACCCGAATAAAAATAGTTACATATAGTCATATATGTGATTAAGTTATATCTGTATAAATATACAGTTTCATCCGAAGAATGGCCCGATATATTTTTATCAATTGTTTATAAATTTTTATTTAATTGTATCAGTTTAGATCAGACCTGATTAAATTATGTGTTAATCAGATGAAATTGTATCCGATTTTTGACTTGATGCAATTTTATCGGTTTATATGTAATGGGGTCAGGTTTGATCGTAATTGGTTCAATTTTATATAAATAAAATATAATTGTATCCGACATTTACCTTATACAATTGTATTAAAGTTTTAAACTGATATCAGGTCAAAATTGGGATATAACTATATAATTTTGTATACAAATATATCTAAAATTGTATCAGGTCAAAAATCAGATACAATTTCATCTGATTAACACATAATTTAATCAGGTCAGATCTAAACTGACACAATAAGTTAAAAACTGATAAACAACTGATACAATTTTATCGGGCCATTTTTCGGATCAAATGGTACGTGGATGACTCTAAGTTATATATTACCATATAAAGCTCCATATTCTTTTTTTTAATAGGGAACATACCATATATGGTGCCATTTAAACAGTATATTGTCATATATGGTGCCATTTAAACAATATATGGTCATAAATGGTAACTCAACTACAATATTAACTGTATTTCAGAAGGTATTAATTGCATTTCACAAATTTTAAATGTATTTCAGAAATTATGGAATGTATTTCAGAAATTATTAATTGTATTTCAGAATTAATCAAATCTATTTCAAAACTTGTTGATTGTTTATCATAGTTAATAAAGAAAAATTTCTAAATTACATTTCATAATTTCTGAAATACAATTGATAATTTCTGAAATACAGTTTGATAATTTCGGAAATACAATTAATAATTTCTGAAACAGAATTGATAAAACTGAACTTCAATTGACTAGTTCTGAAATACAATTCATAAATCTGAAAAATAATTGATAAGTTCTGAAATACAATTGATAAAACTGAAATTCAATTGATTATTTCTGAAATACAATTAATAAATCTTAAAAACAATTAATACAATTGAAATGGTGTAGAGCGTTAAAAAGATGTAAATAAAATTATTTTATTCAAAGATTTCAATTTAATAAAAAAATAAATATATAATTTTATAAAAAAATTTATAGAAAAAAAAATTTTAATTTCATAAAAAGAAATTCATTTTGTAAAAAAAATGCATATCGAACTCGAGACCTTCTGAGTTTAAACCTTATTTTAACAAAATATTGTAATTTTTATAAAATCAGTGCTCTGCCAGTGTATTATTTTTTGAACAGTTGGCAATATATGTCTGGGATCTTATTTAATCCCAAATAAATGGAGATCTTACGTAGTACCAAATATAATGCGGCATCTAATTTTATCTGTCATTTTTATGGATAGTTTTAGATGTCAATCCCCAAATATATTGCTGTTTCTAATTCTATCTGCCATTTTAATACCTAAATAAATTGCTAGATCTAATTCGATTTGCAACTTATTGGAAAAATTAAGATTTTACCAAATCACTAAATATATCACTGGATTCAATTCGATCTGCAACTTATTGAAAAAGTTAAGATCTTACGCAATCCCGAAATATATTACTGGATCTAATTTCATCTGTTATTTTTTTCATAAATTTAGATCTTACGTAATCCCCAAATATAATCCTCGATCTTATTCGATCTGCCGTTTTCCAGATAAAGTTAGATACAACTTAATCCTAAAATATATATGTGACCTTCTCCGAGAAAAGGGACCTAGTGTGTGAAAATTAAGTTTTGAGAAGAACGCATTTAAAGTTTCATAACGCATTATCACTTTAAACACACCTTCAGTTCACACAAAAAAATAAAAACTAAATTCAATCATGAAAACCGCCTGTTCAATAAATTTTATCGTTGAAATTCCTCCAATCACAAAAATTGTCCATTCAATTAAAAATTTGTAGCTCTTTAATTGAATAAATTTTCAATAAAAGAGTGATACATTTGATTAGGATTTTTATTGGTTTTTTTATATGTATTTGATTAAAAATTAATTCATTGGATTAAAAATTTATCAATATTGTATACCTTCTAAATAGCATTATGTATGCATTTGATTAAAAATTAATCTATTGGATTAAAAATTGATCAATATTGCATAAATTCTAAATAAGACTCTAATCAGCTGGAGTGGTAGTTGTCATGCCAACTATAAAAAAATATATTTCTTTATTTTTAGCTTGAATTTCATAACATTGAATGTTATTAAAATAAAACCTGCATGCAATTTTCATTCATTTGATAGATTTATTTATACTTATATGAAAGATTCTCTCACAGAAATTAGTTTTCCTCTTTTTTTCTGAGGCATAAGGACTCTGTCAATTTTTTTTTTGAAAATTATAAAAATAGTTATGGCAGATCAAATTAGATCCAGCAATATATTTGTGGATTAACTTAGATCTAAATTTTTCCGAAAAATGGCAGATCCAATTAGATCCAGCAATATATTTGTGGATAAACCTGGATATAAATTGAATAGAAAATTGGCAGATCAAATTAGATCCAGCAATATATTTTGGGATTTAGTAAGACCTAATTTGATCCGAAAAATGGCAGATCGAATTAGATCCAGTAATATATTTAGGGATAAACTTGGATCTAACTTTATCAGAAAAATGCCTGATGGAATTAGATCCAGCAATATATTTGGGGATAAACTTGGATATAAATTGATCCGAACATTGGCAGATCAAATTAGATCCAGCAATATATTTGGGGATAAACTTGGATCTAAATTTATCAGAAAAATGGCAGATCGAATTAGATCCAGCAATTTATTTCGGTATTAAAATGGCAGATCGAATTAGAAACAGCAATATATTTGGGGATTGACATCTAAAAGTATCCATAAAAATGACAGATAAAATTAGATGCCGCATTATATTTGGGTACTACGTAAGATCTCCATTTATTTGGGATTAAATAAGATCTCAGATATATGTATATTGCCAACTGTTCAAAAAATAATAGACTGGCAGAGCACTGATTGTATAAAAATTACAATATTTTGTTAAAATAAGGTTTAAACTCAGAAGGTAACGAGTTCAATATGCATTTCTTTTACAAAATGAATTTCTTTTTATAAAATTAAAATTTTTTTTCTATAAATTTTTTTATAAAATTATATATTTATTTTTTTATTAAATTGAAATCTTTGAATAAAATAATTTTATTTACATCTTTTTGACGCTCTACACCATTTCCAATTGTATTAATTGTTTTAAGATTTATCAATTGTATTTCAGAAATAATCAATTGAATTTCAGTTTTATCAATTGTGTTTCAGAACACATCAATTATTTTTCACATTTATGAATTGTATTTCAGAACTAGTCAATTGAAGTTCAGTTTTATCAATTGTGTTTCAGAAATTATTAATTGTATTTCCGAAATTCACAACTGTATTTCAGAAATTATCAAACTGTATTTCAGAAATTATCAATCGTATTTCCGAAATTATGAAATGTATTTGAGAAATTTTTCTCTATTAGCTATGAAATTCTGAAATAGATTTCATTATTTCTGGACACAACTAAATAAATAAATAATTAAATTTGCGTAATATTGTAGTTTCTGAAGTGCAAATAATATTTTGTGATATACAATTAAAATTTTCTAAAATACATTTAATAATTTCTGGAATACCTTTTTTCGATGCTTATAAGTTAGCTCGAAATGCTTTTATCATTCATTTAATTTGTAGCTATCACACATCTATAACAAGTCTCGTTAGATTAGAGTGTAGAGGTCTTGGCTGACAATCTGGTGGACTGGGTTAAATTTCATGTTTTTAAAAGCAAATATTAAAAAAGTTTTCTCAATTTTTTGAAAAATGTTTTTTGAAATCTATTTTTTTGCCAAGATAGTTAATGCAACGTTCTGCCAACGCATAACCGACCATCGCCAACGGTTTGCCAGCATTGTGCCGATTATATTTTTCTGTCTGGGATGTTAAACTTAAACCTATTGTATATTAACATTAATTAACACTATATTTTTATTTTTAGGAAATACATTTTTATTTTATTATAAGTTAACATTAAATTAAATTTTAGATAATGGCACCAATTTGTAGTTGTAATTATTATATATTAAATCGTATATTCATAAACATTCTATACAGTTAGATGAGGTTTATGGAACTATTTAACTTTATAAAGTGTTTATAAATTATAATTTAAATGTACAAATATCTATGTTAAAAGTACGTGAACAAATTGTTGATATGGACCCACAAATTGTATCTCAACTGATATTGGAATTATTGTACCATTACCATACATCAATATATATTGAATGATATACATATATTACAATATATGACACTGTATTATAAATATTGTTAATGAAGTAACATATCTGATAATATTTTTTATAGCGCCATACAGTTTTACATTATTCAAATTAAACCATATATGGAATTGTATTCAAAATGTTGATGTGGTACAAAATTTGACCATATATTGTTTAAATTGTGCCATATATGACAATATATTGTTTAAATGATACCATATATGTCTATATATTAATATTGTTTAAATGACACCATATATCAATATATATGGGACTATATATGGTAGCATATATTATCATATCTGCATCTGTATTAAAAATGTCGTTCATCAGGTACCATATATGAGCATATATTGTTGAAATGGCACCATATATGACAATATATGGTTTAAATGGCACCATATATGGTAATATATTGCTTAAATAACACCATATATAAATATATATGGCACTATATATGGTAGCATATATTATCATATGTGGAACTGTATTAAAAATATTGTTCATGAGGTACCATATATGGGCATATATTGTTGAAATTGCACCATATATGATAATATATGGTTTAAATGGTACCATATATGATAATATATGGTTTGAATGGCACCATATATGATAATATATGGTTTGAATGGCACCATATATGATAATATATAGCTTAAATAACACCATATATAAATATATATCGCACTATATATAGTACCATATATTATCATATCTGGAACTGAATTAAAGATTTGGTTTATGAGGTACCATATATGACCATATATTGTTTAAATGGCACCATATATGATAATATCTAGTTTAACTGTCACCATATATAATTATATATTTTTTAAATGATACCATATATAATTATATATTGCTAAAATGCCACCATATATATTAAGATATAGTTCTATATATAACTATATATGCAATAAGATCAACCATGTTATGTAATATATAATTATATATGCCATATCTAATATTACGAAGGCCGATATCTAATTAGATGAAATTATATATGGCATAATATAAGGAAAATTTTTCGGAAAAAACCTCATATATAATTATATATGGATATACATAACCACATGTCTAATTATATATTGTAATATATGCCACATATGATTGTATATATTTTTTTTTACTCGGGTAGTTTTAGATGTCAATCTCCAAATATATTGCTGTTTCTAATTCGATCTGCAATTTATGGGATAAATTAAGATCCTACCAAATCCCCAAATATATCACTGGATTTAATTCGATCTGCAATTTATCGGAAAAGTTTATCTAATTTTTATTTATTTAATTTTATCTGTAATTTTTTGGATAAATTTAGATCTTACTTAATCCCCAAATATATTGCTGGATCTAATTTGATCGGCCAATTTTCTATTCAATTTATATCCAAGTTTATCCACAAATATATTGCTGGATCTAATTCGATCTGCCATTTTTCAGATAAATTTAGATCAAAGTTAATCCACAAATATATTGCTGGATCTAATTTGATCTGCCATTTTTCAGATCAATTTATATCTAAGTTTATCCACAAATATATTGCTGGATCTAATTCGATGTGCCATTTTTTGGATCAAATTAGATCTAAGTTTATCCCCAAATATATAGCTACATCTAATTCGATCTGCCACTTTTTCGGATCAAATTAGATATACGTTTATCCACAAATATATTGCGGGATCTAATTTGATCTGCCAAAATTGAGATCAAATTACATCGAAGTTTATCCCCAAATATATAGCTGGATCTAATTGGATCCGCCATTTTTCGGATCAAATTAGATTTAAAAATATCCGCAAATATATAGCTCGATCCGCCAATTTTCGGATCAAAATAGATCTAGGTTTATCCCCAAAGATATCACTGGACCTCCCAATTTTGAGATATAACTTGATCTTAGTTTATCCCCATATATACAATGGGATCTAATACGATATGATTGGATACACCCAATTTTGAGATCTAATTGGATCAGCTAGATATTACAGCAGATCTTAAACAATATCAAATTGGATATAATTAGATATTGCGCGAGATCAATTTTTTTTACTCGGGTATCCACTTTGCGATGATTTATTTATCAAAAGAAAAGTTTTGGTATCCATATTGCCGTATTTAGAACACATTTTTTTATCCACATTAAATCTCTGATAAAATGCGAAAAATCGCGAATTTCAAAAATATCTGAAACACGTCTTCACTTAAATCGACTACAAATTATGATATGTAAGTTTGACATTTCAATAACAAACAACTCCGTACAAAAGAGTTAAAAATTTGTTTTTTTATAGAATATCCTTGAAAATAGGACATGTCTGGGTACGCTTGAACATGATATATATACCGCTGGACGCGCCTCAAAAAAACCTTTCATACACACAGAAAACAGATTCGTAGTTCCAACCGAATTTTTCGCCAACCGAATTTTGTAGTTCCCGGTACAATCACTTTTATTTATTTTTAATACCATAGTAACTACCGAAATTTATTTATAATTTTTGAATTTTTGTTGCGTTAATAGATTACTTTAATGTTTGTGGATTATAAATTCTATAAATAGAAAAACACGTTCCACAAAATTTATTTAAAAATTAAAATTTTTTTTGTCGCTAACTGGGATCGAACCCCCGACCCACCGCTTGTCAGCCCATTGCTTTCCCTCTAAGCTAAGCTCTATTTAAATTTTTTTAGTCAAATTTCAAATTTGAATTTCTTCAGGTTTGAATATTTTGTATATAAATAAAATTATATCAACAACAGAAAATCAGTTGTGTCTTTTAATTTGAATAAAAAAAAAAATTAAAAAAAAATTTATATCGCGAACTGGGATTAAACCGGCGACCTTCCGTTTGTCAGCTCAGTGCTTTTCCTCTAGGCTAAACTCGACTTAATTTTTTTTGTCAAATTTCAAATTTGAATTTCTTCAGGTTGAAAATTTGAATATTTTGTTTTTGAATAAAATTATATTCACAACAGAAAATCAATTGTGTCTTTTAATTTGAATCAATAAAAAATCTCTAAGGCTATAAGGGTGTGTCTCTACCTCCTGCGCCACAGATACTTACGTTTAGTTGTTGTCTAACTTAGAGTTTAAACACGCATATTTATGAAACGAAAAAATATGATAGATTCGAAAATTTTATTATGATAAATAAAATTTCTGTTCCTTGTCGCAATATATTATTACAATTACCAAAATAATGGAAATTAATGGTTAAAGCTACTAAAGTTAAAAAAATTTTTTAAATTGATTGGAAAAACTAATACTTTAGATAGAGTGATCGATTTTATTGAAACACAACTGATACTAAATTGTTGGTGCCGATATTTTATTCAAATGACTAAATCTTCGATAAATTGGTGGTTGTTGGTATTGAAGGTAATGTGGAAGTTAGTAATTTTTCAATTTTGGTTAGAAAAGCCAATATTTTAGATAATGTGACAGTGTTTTGGTTCATCATATATATTTTGTGTTCACAAATAAATATAACTTTCCTGATGATGAATTTTAAATAACTGCAATTAAAATTATTGAATGATGAAAATATTTCGTTGGTTCCGATAGAATTCCAACCAATTTATTTTCTGTGTGTATGATACCCATATTGAATATGTTGTCTACAGCTAAAATGCAAATTTCTTACAAAAACTAAAAAAAGACCTTTTTTAAAAATGGTCCAGCTCGTGAGATCTCGTTGCTAGACCCGAAATATTTTGGGAATCATCGTAAAACAAACCAAGGTTTATTTTGAGGGGGCACTTTTTTACTTTTTTGGGTGAGTCGGTCTAATATTCATAAAGAAAAAAACATAAAGATTGTCATAAGTTAACAAGTCGTACCTAAAATTAGTTAAGAGCATGCCAAGCGGCTTCCCTATTATATGTAAGTTATTTGACTCCTTTTATCACATAACCAGGGCAAGTTTAAAATGGCACAAAAGAAGTTGAAGTTGGCAGGCAAAATGGCACGAAAAAATAGTAAAATTGGCATAAAAAACGCAAAAATGGCAAGCTTATTGCAAAATTGTTAAAGGATAATAGTTGATTTAAGTGTTTTTCTGAATGTTTTTAACAAAAATAAAATAATGAAGAAATTTACCGTTGAACTTATAAAGTGCATTCGCCGTATATTAGTATGATTTAAAAAAATCTGGAATTTTATTAAATATTAAATAATAGCGGGCGAAGCCCGCTACGTTTTCAGCGTGCCTTAAATTTTAGAATTAAATTTCTATTAGATAAAATAAAACATAATATTTGTTGTTAAGGTAAAATAATTGTTAATGTAAATTCATTGTAATGTTTAAGTACAAATACTATTTTTTGCCTCTTCATTTTTATATAAATAAATCATTTAGTATACCAATACGTGAGCATGTAACAACTAATTGTCTGTTGTTCAACCATCGACGTAGATAGGTCGTATTCCTGTTTGGGTATGTATTCCCCCCACAATTTTTTTAAATTCGCTTTTTTATTTAAAGTACAGTTTTTATAAAAAAAGCCTTCAACTATCCAACACAAATAAATAGTTCTGCACAACAATGGGTTTAAAATAAATAAATATTTGATCACTTTTTCTCACGAAAGTGTTTTGTTAGTAATGAATTCATTATAAATTGCAATATACGTGTGTATGTCAAGATAATTTGGTAAAGTGCGAACTTAGGTAGATAGACCCGTAAGTAGTTTTGTTCATTTGTGCTTTGAATGAAAATAAATAACGTAAAGCAGGGTTGGAAAGCATTTTATAATATTAGCGTTGTTAGCGTGCCTTAAGGTTTTTTTTAATTCCAGTTTATGTAAAGCATACATGGGACTAATTAATTGATGATTTCATTACCATTACATTGATATCAATTGTAATGAAATTATTTTCATTACCATTTTTTTAATTAATGGTAATGATTCTAAAATTTAATTTCATTGATTAATGACAATGATTTTAAATTTCATTACCATTACTTTTTTTTGGAAAAAGGTACTTTTTTTGGAAAAAGGTACTTTTTTTTAGAAAAAGGTCCTTTTTTGGAAAAAGGTACTTTTTTTGGAAAAGGTACTTTTTTTGGGAAAAGGTACTTTTTTTGGGAAAAGGTACTTTTTTTGTCCCCTTTTTTCCCCTCCCGATAAGAATTTCCAAAAATGCCGTCGCAACGGACGTCTACACCGGTCGAGGAACCTACATACCAAATTTCAACTTCATAGCTCCAGCAGTTTGAGCAGGCCGTCAAGGGGGAGACTTTTTCCCCTTTTTGCCCGTCCCTGTAAAAATTTACAAAACTCCCGTCTTGGTGGATGTCTACGATAGTGGAGGAACCTTTATACCAAATTTCAACTTCCTACCTCCAGCGGTTTGGGCAGGCCGTCAAGGGGGGCCTTTTTCCCCTTTTTAACCCCCATTTTTACAACGTCCCTGTCCAAAATTCTAGAAAGTACTTTCCAGAAAAGTTAGCCCCTACCCCAAGGAACACATATCTTAAATTTCAGCTTTCTAGCCAAAGGGGTTTTGGCAGGCCGTCAAGGCGGAGACTTTCCCCCTCTTTGCCCGTTCCGGTAGGAATTTCCAAAAATCCCGTCTTAGCGACACGTCTACGCTGAAAGAGGAACCCTTCATAACGACTCTGTCCAAAATTCAAAAAAGTATCTTTCTAATAAGTTTGCCCTTACTCCAGGGACCCATATTTTAAATTTCAGGTTTCTAGCCGAAGGGGTTTTTACAGGCCACCAAGGGGAGGCTTTCTTCTTTTTTCCCCTCCCTTTAGGAATTTACAAAAATTCCATCTACGCGGCTGTCTGCGAAGGATGAGGAACATTCATACCAAATTTCAACTTCATTGCCTCACCGGTTTTGGCAGGCCGTTATTGGGGACATTTTTCCCTTTCAACCCCCATTTTTACTATGTTTCTGTTCCAAAATATAAAAATTACGTTGCCGGTGAGTTAGCACTACTCCAGGGAATACATATTTCAAATTTTAGGTTGGCCAGAAGGGATTGGGCAGGCCGTCAAGGAAAATACTTTTCCCCTTATCTCCCCCCGATAGGAATTTTAAAAATTCTGTCTAAGCGGTCGCCTACACAGAAGGAGGAACTCACATACCGAATTTCTGCTACATAGTTTCAGCAGTTTGGGCAGGCCGTCAAGGGGGAAACATCCCCCTTTTGGGATATGCTGTAGGGAATTCCAAAAATACAAACTTAGTCGATGTCTACTACAGTGGAGGAACTTTATACCAAATTTCAACTTCTTACCTCCAGTGGTTTGGGCAGGCAGTTAAGGGGGACACTTTTCCAATTTTTGAGACCGTATATGGGGAGACTTTTCGCCTTTTTGCCCGTTCCGGTAGGAATTTCCAAAAATCCCATCTTAGCGGACGTCTATGCCGAATATCAAGAAATCTGTTTTTTTCCTCCGTGGGGGGAGGAAAGAAAGTACTTTTTGTGAAATTATATTTTTGTAAATGGTATTTTTTTAAATACCATTTTTTGGAAAAAGCGAAAGTACTTTATTGGAAGAAGGTATATTTTTTGAAAAAGTTATTTTTAGGAAAATTGTATTTTTGTGTTGGTAAAAGGTCTTTTTTTTTGGAACAATTACTTTTTTTGAAAAAGGTATTTTTTTGGAAAAATGTATTTTTTTTTAAAAAAGGTACTTTTTTTGAATAAGGTACTTTTTTTTGGAAAAAGGTAAATTTTTTTAGAAAAAGGTACTTTTTTTGGAAAAAGGTACTTTTTGTGGAAAAAGGTCCTTTTTTGGTACTTTTTTTTGGATAAGGTACTTTTTTTTGGAAAAAGGTAAATTTTTTTAGAAAAAAGAACTTTTTTTGGAAAAAGGTACTTTTTTTGGAAAAAGGTACTTTTTTTGGAAAAAGGTACTTTTTTTGGAAAAAGGTACTTTTTTTGGAAAAAGGTACTTTTTTTGGAAAAAGGTACTTCTTGTGGAAAAAGGTACTTTTTTTGGAAAAAGGTAGATTTTTTGGAAAAAGGTACTTTTTTGGAAAAAGGTACTTTTTTGGAAAAAGGTACTTTTTTTGGAAAAAGGTACTTTTTTTGGAAAAAGGTACTTTTTTTGGAAAAAGGTACTTTTTATGGAAAAAGGTACTTTTTTTGGAAAAAGGTACTTTTTTTGGAAAAAGGTACTTTTTTGAAAAAGTTAATTTTTTTGTCCCCTTTTTGCCCCTCCCGATAAGAATTTCCAAAAAATTCCGTTTCAACGGGCGTCTACACCGGTCGAGGAACCTACATACCAAATTTCAACTTCATAGCTCCAGCAGTCTGAGCAGGCCGTCAAGGGGGAGACTTTTTCCCCTTTTTGCCCCTCCCTGTAAAAATTTAAAAAAAATCCCGTCTTGGTGGATGTCTACGATAGTGGAGGAACCTTTATACCAAATTTTAACTTCCTACCTCCAGCGGTTTGGGCAGGCCGTCAAGGGGGGATCTTTTCCCCATTTTAACCCCCATTTTTACAACGTCCCTGTCCAAAATTTTAGAAAGTACTTCCAAGAAAAGTTAGCCCATACTCCAAGGAACACATATCTTAAATTTCAGCTTTCTAGCCAAAGGGGTTTTGGCAGGCCGCCAAGGGGGAGACTTTTCCCCTTTTTGCCCGTTCCGGTAGGAATTTCCAAAAATCCCGTCTTACTGGACGTCTACGCCGAAAGAGGAACCTACATACTAAATTTCAACTTCCTAGCTTCAGCGGTTTGGGCTGGGTGATGTTGAGTCAGTCAATCAGTCAGTCACGTTATTCTTTTATAGCTGCGCCCGCTACGTTGATAGCGTGCCTTAAAGTTTAGGGCACGAAAATTTTTTTTAAATTCGCTTTTTATTTAAAGTACAGTTTTTATATAGTAAAAGCCTTCACCCAGTCACCACAAATAAATAATTCTGCATAACAATGGGTTTAAAATAAATAAATATTTGATCACTTTTTCTCATAAAAGTGGATTGTTAGTAATGAATCCATAATAAATTGCAATATACGTGTGTATGTTAAGATAATTTGGTAAAGTGCGAACTTAGGTAGTAAGTAGTTTTGTTCATTTGTGTTTTGAATGAAACTAAATAACGTAAAGAAGGGTTGTTACCGTGCCTTAAAGTTTTTTTTTTTAATTCCAGTTTATGTAAAGGTAGACCTGGCAATTCAAGTAAATTCACAAATTCAGTTGGAAAATTTACTGCGTCGGTTTCTTCCACCGGTGCTTCGTTACATGAAGTTTAAATATCGGAATATATAAGTTCTATTCCTTTTCTAAGGTTTTTTCTCTTTTAGAAAATTTGTTTAACTTTTTCGAGAGTATGTTTCAATGCTACATAAGTTTCATATTCCGTGGACAGGTAATTCCCTCTTCCAATCCATTTGCATTGTCTATAATTTCAATTCCACTCGTTCAACGTTTATATCCATTTCGTTCCACTTGTGTAGTGTAATTCCACTCGTTTCCTATTTAGTTTCTTAATTTTAGTGTTTCATATACACTTGTTCTTTAAATTTTAGGTTTCTAGCTAAAGACGCAGACGTTAAGAGGGGGGGGCAATTTTCCCCTTTTGAACCACCATTTTTACCACGTTCCTGTCCAAAGTCCTAGAGATGCCTTGTCGATAAGTTAGCCCATACTCCAAGGAAAACATATTATATATTACAGGTTTCTAGCCGAAGGGTTCGGTTAGGCCATCAAGGGGGAGAATTATTCCGTTTTTACCCCTCCCGGTAGGAATTTCCAAAAATTCCGTCTTGGAGGACGTCTGCGTTGGAGGAGGAACCTACTACATGCATAATTTTAGGTCTCTATATCCAGCAGTTTGGCCAGGCTATCAAGGGGGAAGTTTTTTCCCTTTTTACCCCTCCCGGTATGAATTTCCCAAAAAATACCGTCTTAGGGGACGTCTACGTTGGAGAAGGAACCCAAATACCGAATTTAAGATCCAGCAGTTTGGCCAGGCCGTTAAGGGGGAGACTTTTTCTGTTTTTGACCCTACCTGTGGAAATTTCCAAAAATCTCATCTTAGCGGATGTCTACAATAGAGGAGGAACTTTAATACCAAATTTCAACTTCCTACCTCCAGCGGTTTGGGCAGGCCTTTAAGCGGCACTTTTCGCTTCATTAATCCCCATTTTTGCAATGTCCCTGTCCAAAAAGCACCTTCCCGGTAAGTGAGCCCATACTCCAAGTAACATATGTTTTACATTTCAGGTTTTTAGCCAACTTTTACTATTTGTGCCCCTCTCGGTAGGAATTTCCGAAAATCCATCGACAGGGAATTTCAGCTTCCTAGTTCCAGCAGTTTGAGCAGGCTGTCAAGGGGGACACGTTTTCTTTTTTTGTCCCTCGCGGTTGGAATTAGGCTGGAAGAGGAACCTAAGTACCGAATTTCAGCTTCCTAGTTCCAGCAGTTTGGACAGGTCGTTAAGGGGCAACTTTCCCTTTTTGAGCCCCCATTTTATAACGACCCTGTCCAAAATTCAAAAAAGTGTCTTTCTAATAAGTTAGCCCTTACTCCAGGGTCCCACATTTTAAGCTTCAGGTTTCTAGCCGAAGGGGTTTTTACCGGCCCCCAAGGTGAGGCTTTTCTTCTTTTTGCCTCTCCCTTTAGGAATTTACAAAAATTCCATCTCCGCGGCTATCTGCGATGGATGAGGAACATTCATACCAAATTTCAACTGCATTGCCTAAGCGGTTTGGGCAGGCCGTTAGTGGGGACATTTTTCCCTTTCAACCACCATTTTTACTATGTTCCTGTTCCAAAATAGAAAAATTACGTTACCGGGGAGTTAGTCCTACTCCAAGGAATACATACCCGAGTAAAAAAAATTATATATAATCATATATGGCACATATTACAATATATAATTATACATGTCGTTATGTATATCCATTAGGCCGGGTCGATTTGTGGGGAGGCAAAAAAATCGCCCATGGCTCAGGGAAAATCGTATTCTAGGGATCAAAATAACTTTGCCGAAGGAACCATACCTCTAAAACGAATTCTACTACCCCCCAACTGTTGACTTTTGTCCCGTAGGGTCAAGTTTTGAAAAATCACACTTTGACCCATTTAGAGTGCCCCAATCGAGTCCAAATGTATGACCGACCCCCACTAACTTTGGAGGGCCGATCCACCCATGCCAGTGGCACACCCCCTGGAACTCCCCTAGGGGGTTCCCCATACAAACATTTTAAAAAATCACCATTTTTGGCACTTTATTTTATTATTTTTTATTTATTTTATTTATTTTTATTATTTATTTTTTCTCCTTAGAAATTTATTTAGTCAGAACTAGTCAGCAATAGAAAAGAAAAAATAAAAAATTACTGTTTGAAGTCTTTTTTGCTTTCAAGTCTGGGCAATTTCGCACGGCTCTCTAATGTCGTCGCCATAACAGCCTCTACATTTTCCGGTATAACTCGTTTGGAAACGCTAGCTAGCAATTGAACATGTCGTTCTGTTTCTTGTATGTGTGATGGAATTTCTGGATCAGTAAACGGTGGATCATCTTGATTTAAATATTCTTTCAAAGTATCGTATGGAATGCTTCGCGTGAATGGTGGTTCAAATACGTCATTTATGTCATTCATATTGATCATTTCCGTGTAACTTGTGCAATAAAAGTTTATATCTGGTTTTTTATAAGCTCTAAGTCCCGTTGGGTCGTCAACATCGGTTCGATAGCGTAGAATTATCTTGATAGCACAGTCGCGCTTTTCTTTGCTATCATCAAACAACATTGATAACAAGATATTTTCCGAATGCGCATAATATGAATTATCTGTAATTACTTTATTGACAATTTTGCGTAAACGAGGTTCTAGAAATCTTGACCAACTAATGAATTTGAAAAATAATCTACTACCGTACACGACAGAGCTGTAATACTTGATATTGAAGTACATTGGCACATAACATGTAATTATAAATTCAACCAGTATTCTTAAATTTGCATCTGGATTTTCCGTTGTCACATATAATCGTAATAGTCTAGCGGCCTTGGTGAGCCACCGAGAATGTACAATTTTCCCTGGTTTGATGTTTGCCAGATCCACTGAAACCACGCCGCTAGAAATTGCATGGGCCATGTCGTATAAGTACTTGGAATCGGTGGAAAATTCAATTTTTTCTGGAGCAGGGGGCATATTTTTCAACTCAATTTTCTGAAAGCCGTCCATCACCTGAAAATATATAAAAATAAAACAATTAAAAACGGTTGACAATTATAATAAATGAGTGATAGCAATAACTTACCGGAAGAGTTTCACAAGTTTCGATTTGACGGCTCAATTTTCCGGTTGCCGATCTTGGTCCAGTGCTGGTTGATTTATCTAAAGCTTCAAACAAATGCCGAAACGGAAGTTCGTTGAAGTGTAGAAGGCAAACGAACCAATGCAATGGTCTTTTTAACAGCAATTCGAATCGTCGTATAATTCCACCGTTTGGGCCAGTGTTTGTTGGCTCACCGTCAGTGCATATGCCAATTAATGCATCCAGTGATATATTTTTATCGTTGAAAAAATCATTTAATTTGGTTGTTTTGTATTCAGCGGTTTCATGTTCCAGTCTTACGTAACCAATCAATTCAGAATTCGGTTCTCTCAAAATAACAAGATGAGGTTCTTTTACCATTCTAGTATGATACTTCTCATCAATTGTATCTCTCGTTAAAGTATCATCTTTTCTGCCATCGAATGAAAATGCTAACAAATTGGTATCATCTAACCGTTTGCGAAGCACTTCTTGTCTGCATTTCTCTTTTTCTCGGCGAACTTTCGATTTATCCATGATGAGAGGTTTGCCATGGATATCTTTCATTTTAAAATCTTGGAAAAGAGCTGTTCCAATTGCTGATGCTACTCTATCAGGCACGCCAAATCTGTCACATACCAAGGCAAAGTTAAAACAATCGTATCTCTGTGTGTATTGTGAACTTGTGCTTATATCCAAATCTTCTTGAACCGGTGGCGGTGCGTATGTTGAATCATCGGGATCTTGGTATGTTGGCATGGATGAAATAGACGTTGCTCCTTGCTCTTCAATTTCCATCGCAAATCCATCCATTGTTAGACTTCTCTGATTATGTTGATCGTGCATAAACTCTTTGAGGCGTTCGGGAACCAAACCGCATGCACATGGAGCTGCCTTCAAATCGCATTTACATGTTCCAATGAAAAAAATTGTTTCCAGAGATTTTACATACTCTGTAAATTGTTGGGGTTTGTTTCTTCTCTTGATTTGCTCTTGATATTTGTCAAGCAATCTATTCAATTTGTTACATACACTTTTTTTCAGCATTATTTCCATACCAAGTTTTTCCCAAATTCCAATCAATTTATCTTGTACTTGAATAGTGAATGCTTTATAGGACAACTTTTTTTGTTCGCTCAAGTAAAAATAATATCTCAAGATATCCAGATGGGTTGGTAAATTAAGATCAGTCAAATCAGTAGACACACCAAAAACAGTAACATCATGCCTGGGTATATGACTCATTGGGTTTTCGATAGTTGTTGATGTTGTTATTGCTTCATCTTGCGGTGTAGAGGATGGTGGATTCATTGTAAACTTCTTGATTTGGAATGATTTTTTTTTAAATATTTTTTTATCTCAAATTAGCACTTCACACTTCGAGTTCTTCACAACGACTTAATGCATTCACAAAAACTGTTGCGTTATATATGGTCTAGGAGACGAGGTAATAAGAATGAAATGGTAATTTCAATTCTACCTGTAACCGATTTTGTTGTCAAAACTGCCCATAAAGTACTTACATGTAAATTAAACGTTAATCTGACTACAAATTCTGTTAAGCAAGTGCGCCTTTTATTACTTCTGGAAAATCCTTTATGATAATTTTATGCTCAATTCTACCTGTAACCGATTTTGTTGTCAAAACTGCCCATAAAGTACTTACATGTAAATTAAACGTTAATCTGACCACAAATTCTGTTAAGCAAGTGCGCCTTTTATTACTTCTGGAAAATCCTTTATGATAATTTTATGCTCAATTCTACCTGTAACCGATTTAGCTTAAGTAAGTTTATGACATGCAGCTGTGTCTTGTGGTGGCTTAAAAAACCCACACAACCTATTTTACGACCTGCAACAGAACGACACGTTCAATTGCTAGCTAGCGTTTCCAAACGAGTTATACCGGAAAATGTAGAGGCTGTTATGGTGACGACATTAGAGAGCCGTGCGAAATTGCCCAGATTTGAAAGCAAAAAAGACTTCAAACAGTAATTTTTTTTATTTTCTTTTCTATTACTAAGTTAAATTAATTTTTGCATTTACATATGTTCTGACTAAATAAATTTCTAAAGAGAAAAAATAAATAAAATAATAAAAATAAATAAAAAATAATAAAATAAAGTGCCAAAAATGGTGATTTTTTAAAATGTTTGTATGGGGAACCCCCCAGGGGAGTTCCAGGGGGTGTGCCACTGGCATGGGTGGATCGGCCCTCCAAAGTTAGTGGGGGTCGGTCATACATTTGGGTCAAAGTGGGATTTTTCAAAACTTGACCCTACGGGACAAAAGTCAACAGTTGGGGGGTAGTAGAATTCGTTTTAGAGGTATGGTTCCTTCGCCAAAGTTTCTTATTTTGATCCCTAGAATACGATAGAATACTGAGCCATGAGCGATTATTAAATCGACCCGCCCTAATATCCAGATATAATTATATATGACGTTTTCTCACAAAATTTTTCCTTATACTATGCCATATATAATTTCATCTAATTAGATATCGGCCTTCATAATATTAGATATGGCATATATAATTATATATGACATGACATGGTTGATCTTATTGCATAGAAACTATATCTTTATATATATGGTAGAATTTTAGCGATATATAATTATACATGGTATCATTTAAAAAATATATAATTATATATGGTGACAGTTAAATTAGATATTATCATATATGGTGCCATTTAAACAATATATGGTCATATATAGTACCTCATTAACAAAATCTTTAATACAGTTCCAGATATGATAATATATGGTACTATATATAGTGCGATATATATTTATATATGGTGCTATTTAAGCAATATATTATCATATACGCCCGAGTAAAAAAAATTGATCTCGCGCAATATCTAATCATATCCAATTTGATATTGTTTAAGATCTGCTGTAATATCTAGCTGATCCAATTAGATCTCAAAATTGGGTGTATCCAATCATATCGTATTAGATCCAATTGTATATATGGGGATAAACTAAGATCAAGTTATATCTCAAAATTGGGAGGTTCAATGATATCTTTGGGGATAAACCTAGATCTGTTTTGATCCGAAAATTGGCGGATCCAGCTATATATTTCGGGATATTTTTAGATCTAATTTGATCCAAAAAATGGCGGATCCAATTAGATCCAGCTATATATTTGTGGATAAACTTATATCTAATTTGATCTCAATTTTGGCAGATCGAATTAGATAAAGCAATATATTTGTGGATAAACTTAGATCTAATTTGATCCGAAAAAGTGGCAGATCCAATTAGATCCAGCAATATATTTGTGGATAAACCTGAATATAAATTGAATAGAAAATTGGCAGATCAAATTAGATCCAGCAATATATTTTGGGATTTAGTAAGACCTAATTTGATCCGAAAAATGGCAGATCGAATTAGATGCAGCTATATATTTGTGGATGAACTTAGATCTAATTTGATACGAAAAATGACAGATCGAATTAGATCCAGTAATATATTTAGGGATAAACTTGGATCTAACTTTATCAGAAAAATGCCTGATCGAATTAGATCAGTTAATCTTTAATTCAGTTCCAGATATGATAATATATGATACTATATATAGTGCCATATATATTTATACATGGTGTTATTTAAGTAATGTATTACTATATATGGTGCCATTTAAACCATATATTATCATATGTGGTGCCATTTCAACAATATATGCTCATATATGGGACCTCATGAACAACATTTTTAATACAGTTTCAGATATAATAATATATGCTACTATATATGGTGAAATATATATTGATATATGGTATCATTTAAACAATATATTACCATATGTGGTGACATTTAAACCATACATTATGATATATGGTGCCATTTCAACAACATTTTTAATACAGTTCCAGATATGATAATATATGCTACCATATATAGTACCATATACTTTGATATATCGTGTCATTTAAGTAACCCGAATAAAAATAGTTACATATAGTCATATATGTGATTAAGTTATATCTGTATAAATATACAGTTTCATCCGAAGAATGGCCCGATATATTTTTATCGATTGTTTATAAATTTTTATCTAATTGTATCAGTTTAGATCAGACCTGATTAAATTATGTGTTAATCAGATGAAATTGTATCCGATTTTTGACTTGATGCAATTTTATCGGTTTATATGTAATGGTGTCAGGCTTGATCGTAATTGGTTCATTTTTATATAAATAAAATATAATTGTATCCGACATTTACCTTATACAATTGTATTAAAGTTTTAAACTGATATCAGGTCAAAATTGGGATATAACTATATAATTTTGTATAAAAATATATCTATTTGGACCTAAACTGATACCGTGTGATATAAACCAATAAAATTGTATCAGGTCAAAAATCAGATACAATTTCATCTGATTAACACATAATTTAATCAGGTCAGATCTAAACTGACACAATAAGTTAAAAACTGATAAACAACTGATACAATTTTATCGGGCCATTTTTCGGATCAAATGGTACGTGGATGACTCTAAGTTATATATTACCATATAAAGCTCCATATTATTTTTTTTAATAGGGAACATACCATATATGGTGCCATTTAAACAATATATGGTCATAAATGGTAACTCAACTACAATATTAACTATATTTTAGAAGCTATTAATTGCATTTCACAAATTTTAAATGTATTTCAGAAATTATGGAATGTATTTCAGAAATTATTAATTGTATTTCAGAAATAACCAAATCTATTTCAAAACTTGTTGATTGTTTATCATAGTTAATAGAGAAAGATTTCTAAATTACATTTCATAATTTCTGAAATACAATTGATAATTTCTGAAATACAGTTTGATAATTTCGGAAATACAGTTTGATAATTTCGGAAATACAATTAATAATTTCTGAAACAGAATTGATAAAACTGAACTTCAATTGACTAGTTCTGAAATACAATTCATAAATCTGAAAAATAATTGATAAGTTCTGAAATACATTTGATAAAACTGAAATTCAATTGATTATTTCTGAAATACAATTAATAAATCTTAAAAACAATTAATACAATTGAAATGGTGTAGAGCGTTAAAAAGATGTAAATAAAATTATTTTATTCAAAAATTTCAATTTAATAAAAAAATAAATAAATAATTTTAAAAAAAAATTTATAGAAAAAAAAATTTTAATTTTATAAAAAGAAATTCATTTTGTAAAAAAAATGCATATCGAACTCGAGACCTTCTGAGTTTAAACCTTATTTTAACAAAATATTGTAATTTTTATAAAATCAGTGCTCTGCCAGTGTATTATTTTTTGAACAGTTGGCAATATATGTCTGGGATCTTATTTAATCCCAAATAAATGGAGATCTTACGTAGTACCAAATATAATGCGGCATCTAATTTTATCTGTCATTTTTATGGATAGTTTTAGATGTCAATCCCCAAATATATTGCTGTTTCTAATTCTATCTGCCATTTTAATACCTAAATAAATTGCTGGATCTAATTCGATCTGCAATTTATGGGAAAATTTAAGATTTTACCAAATCACTAAATATATCACTGGATTCAATTCGATCTGCAACTTATTGAAAAAGTTAAGATCTTACGCAATCCCGAAATATATTACTGGATCTAATTTCATCTCTTATTTTTTTCATAAATTTAGATCTTACGTAATCCCCAACTATAATCCTCGATCTTATCCGATCTGCCGTTTTCCAGATAAAGTTAGATACAACTTAATCCTAAAATATATATGTGACCTTCTCCGAGAAAAGGAACCTAATGTGTGAATATTAAGTTTTGAGAAGAACGCATTTAAAGTTTCATAACGCATTATCACTTTAAACACACCTTCAGTTGGGAGATGCGATTTGGTATGGTTAGGTGCCTCAACTCATTTCATCTTATTCTACACCCTTAAGTCCAAACCCGTTTTTGGACACACTAGGTCCCTTTGCTCGGAGAAGGTCACATAACCTAGATCTACTTTTTCGTATAAATTTAGATCCAAGTTTATCCCCATATATATTGCTGGATCTAATTGGATCTGCCATTTTTCGGATAAATTTAGATCTAAGTTAATCCACAAATATATTGCTGGATCTAATTTGATCTGCCATCTTTCAGATCAATTTATATTTAAGTTTATCCACAAATATATTGCTGGATCTAATTCGAGGTGCCATTTTTCGGAGCAAATTAGATCTAAGTTTATCCCCGAATATATTGCTGGATCTAATTCGATCTGCCACTTTTTCGGATCAAATTAGATCTAAGTTTATCCACAAATATATTGCTGGATCTAATTCGATCTGCCAAAATTGAGATCAAATTAGATATAAGTTTATCCACAAATATATAGCTGGATCTAATTGGATCCGCCATTTTTTCGGATCATATTAGATCTAAAAATATCCCCAAATATATAGCTGGATCCGCCAATTTTCGGATCAAAAAAGATCTAGGTTTATCCCCAAAGAAATCATTGGACTTCCCAATTTTGAGATATAACTTGATGTTAGTTTATCCCCATATATAAAATGGGATCTAATACGATATGATTGGATACACCCAATTTTGAGATCTAATTGGATCAGCTAGATATTACAGCAGATCTTAAACAATATCAAATTGGATATGATTAGATATTGCGCGAGATCAATTTATTTTACTCGGGTATTTAAAATTTTAGGTTGGCCAAAAGGGATTGGGCAGGACGTCAAGGAGGAGACTTTTCCCCTTATTTCCCCTCCCGATAGGAATTTCAAAAATTCCGTCTAAGCGGACGCCTACACAGAAGGAAGAACTCACATTCCGAATTTGCTTTTGGGATATCCTATAGGGAATTAGTCGATGTCTACTACAGTGGAGAAACCTTTATACCAAACTTCAACTTCTTACCTCCAGGGGTTTGGGCAGGCACTTTTCCAATTTGTGAGACTGTTTATTGGGAGACTTTTCCCCTTTTTGCCCGTTCCGGTAGGAATTTCCAAAAATCCCGTCTTAGCGCATGTCTATGCCGAATATCAAGAAACCTTGTTTTAGTGGAGATATCCGTGGGGGGAGGAAAAAAGTTTTTGAAATTATATATTATTTTAAATGGTACTTTTTGGAAAAACGAAATTTTTTGGAAAAAGATACTTTGTTTTTATAAAGTACTTTATTTGTATTTGTTTTAGAAAATGTATTTTTTTTTAAAAGGTATTTTTTTTGGAAAAATGTAGTTTTTTGGACAAAGGTACTTTTTTTTGGAAAAGGTACTTCTTTTGGAAAAGGAAAATTTTTTTAGAAAAAGGTACTTTTTTTGGGAAAAGGTACTTTTTTTTGGAAAAGGTACTTTTTTTGAAAAAAGTACTTTTTTTGAAAAAGGTATTTTTTTTTGAAAAATGTATGTTTTTTGGGAAAAGGAACATTTTTTTAGAAAAAGGTACTTTTTTTGGAAAAAGGTATTTTTTTTGGGAAAAAGTACTTTTTTGGAAAAAGGTACTTTTTTGGAAAAAGGTCCTTTTTTTGGAAAAACGTACTTTTTTTGGAAAAACGTACTTTTTTTGGAAAAAGATACTATTTTTGGAAAAAGGTACTTTTTTTGGAAAAAGGTATTTTTTTTTGGAAAAGTACTTTTTTTTGGAAAAATTAACTTTTTTTTGGAAAAAGGTCCTATTTTTTGGAAAAAGGTACTTTTTTGGAAAAAGGTACATTTTTTGGAAAAAGGTACTTTTTTTGGAAAAAGGTACTTTTTTTTGTAAACAGGTACTTCTTTTGGAAAAAGGTACTTTTTTTGGAAAAAGGTACTTTTTTTTGGAAAAAGGTACTTTTTTTGGAAAAAGGTACTTTTTTTTGGAAAAAGGTACTTTTTTTGGAAAAAGGTACTTTTTTTGGAAAAAGGTACTTTTTTTGGAAAAAGGTACTTTTTTTAGAAAAAGGTGCTTTTTTTGGGAAAAGGTACTTTTTTTGTCCCCTTTTTGCCCCTCCCGATAAGAATTTCCAAAAATGACGTCTCAACGGACGTCTACACCGGTCGAGGAACCTACATACCAAATTTCAACTTCATAGCTCCAGCAGTTTGAGCAGGCCGTCAAGGGGGAGACTTTTTCCCCTTTTTGCCCGTCGCTGTAAAAATTTCCAAAACTGCCGTCTTGGTGGATGTCTACGATAGTGGAGGAACCTTTATACCAAATTTCAACTTCCTACCTCCAGCGGTTTGGGCACGCTACGTTGTTAGCGTGCCTTAAAGTTTTTTAAATTCGCTTTTTATTTAAAGTACAGTTTTTATAATAAAAGCCTTCACCCAGCCACCACAAATAAATAATTCTGCACAACAATGGGTTTAAAATAAATAAAATAAAAATAAATAAAAATAACCCCCATTTTTACAACGTCCCAGTCCAAAATTCCAGAAAGTACTTTCCAGAAAAGTTAGCCCATACTCCAAGGAACACATATCTTAAATTTCAGCTTTCTAGCCAAAGGGGTTTTGGCAGGCCGCCAAGTGGGAGACTTTCCCCTTTTTGCCCGTTCCGGTAGGAATTTCCAAAAATCCCGTCTTAGCGGACGTCTACGCCGAAAGAGGAACCTACATACCAAATTTCAACTTCCTAGCTTCAGCGGTTTGGGCTGGGCGATGTTGAGTCTGTCAGTCAATCAGTCAGTCAGTCACGTTATTCTTTTATATATAGAGAGAAGATAGAGATTGTAAAAAAGCTAAAAAAATTATGTTTATTATATTGTTCTCTATCATACTAATACATTTGAACTTCATAAAGGTAGATTTAGAATGAAACTAAAATTAGAATATTACATACTAGCGGGCGCAGCCCGCTACGTTGTTAGCGTGCCTTAAAGTTTTTTAAATTCGCTTTTTATTTAAAGTACAGTTTTTATAATAAAAGCCTTCACCCAGCCACCACAAATAAATAATTCTGCACAACAATGGGTTTAAAATAAATAAATATTTGATCACTTTTTCTCATGAAAGTGGGTTGTTAGTAATGAATCCATAATAAATTGCAATATACGTGTGCATGTTAAGATAATTTGGTAAAGTGCGAATTTAGGTAGATAGACCCGTAAGTAGTTTTGTTCATTTGTGTTTTGAATGAAAATAAATAACGTAAAGCAGGGTTGGAAAGCATTTTATAATATTAAAAATAGCGAGCAAAGCCCGCTACGTTGTTAGCGGGCTTTGCTCGCTAACTTGGTGGTTCCCCTTTTGAACCACCATTTTTACCACGTTCCTGTCCAAAGTCCTAGAAATGCCTTGTCGATAAGTTAGCCCATACTCCAAGGAAAACATATTATATATTACAGGTTTCTAGCCGAAGGGTTCGGAGGAACCTACTACATACATAATTTTAGGTCTCTGTATCCAGCAGTTTGCCCAGGCCGTCAAGGGGGAAGTTTTTTCCCTTTTTACCCCTCCCGGTATGAATTTCCAAAAATACCATCTTACCGTTGGAGAAGGAACCCAAATACCGAATTTAAGATCGCGTGTTCCAGCAGTTTGGCGAGGCCGTTAAGGGGGAGACTTTTCCTGTTTTTGACCCTACCTGTAGAAATTTCCAAAAATCTCATCTTAGCGGATGTCTACAATAGAGGAGGAACTTTAATACCAAATTTCAACTTCCTACCTCCAGCGGTTTGGGCAGGCCTTTAAGCGGCACTTTTCGCTTCATTAATCCCCATTTTTGTAATGTCCCTGTCCAAAAAGCACCTTCCCGGTAAGTGAGCCCATACTCCAAGTAACATATGTTTTACATTTCAGGTTTCTAGCCAACTTTTACTATTTGTGCTCCTCTCGGTAGGAATTTCCGAAAATCCATCGACAGGGAATTTCAGCTTCTTAGTTCCAGCAGTTTGAGCAGGCTGTCAAGGGGGACACTTTTTCTTTTTTTGTCCCTCCCGGTTGGAATTAGGCTGGAAGAGGAACCTAAGTACCGAATTTCAGCTTCCTAGTTCCAGCAGTTTGGACAGGTCGTTAAGGGGCAACTTTCCCTTTTTGAGCCCCCATTTTATAACGACCCTGTCCAAAATTCAAAAAAGTATCTTTCTAATAAGTTAGCCCTTACTCCAGGGTCCCACATTTTAAACTTCAGGTTTCTAGCCGAAGGGGTTTTTACCGGCCCCCAAGGTGAGGCTTTTCTTCTTTTTGCCTCTCCCTTTAGGAATTTACAAAAATTCCATCTTCGCGGCTATCTACGATGGATGAGGAACATTCATACCAAATTTCAACTGCATTGCCTAAGCGGTTTGGGCAGGCCGTTAGTGGGGACATTTTTCCCTTTCAACCACCATTTTTACTATGTTCCTGTTCCAAAATAGAAAAATTACGTTGCCGGTGAGTTAGTCCTACTCCAAGGAATACATATTTAAAATTTTAGGTTAGCCAAAAGGGATTGGGCAAGCCGTCAGGAGGAGACTTTTACCTTATTTCCCCTCCCGATAGGAATTTCAAAAATTCCGTCTAAGCGGACGCCTACACAGAAGGAGGAACTCACATACCGAGTTTCCTTTTGGGATATCCTGTAGGGAATTCCAAAAATACAAACTTAGTCGA
The DNA here is from genome assembly GCA_949987735.1 of Leucophora obtusa. NCBI lineage: Eukaryota > Metazoa > Arthropoda > Insecta > Diptera > Anthomyiidae > Leucophora > Leucophora obtusa. The sequence goes on from CATLKA010000003.1 coordinate 353,346, forward strand.
TGTCTACTACAGTGGAGGAACCTTTATACCAAATTTCAACTTCTTACCTACAGTGGTTTGGGCAGGCACTTTTCCAATTTGTGAGACTGTTTATGGGGAGACTTTTCCCCTTTTTGCCCGTTCCGGTAGGAATTTCCAAAAATCCCGTTTTAGCGCACGTCTATGCCGAATATCAAGAAACCTTGTTTTAGTGGAGATATCCGTGGGGGGAGGAAAAAAAGTAGTTTTTTTGAAATTATATATTATTTTAAATGGTACTTTTTGGAAAAACGAAATTTTTTGGAAAAAGATACTTTGTTTTTACAAAGTACTTTATTTGTACTTTTTTTGGAAAAGGTATTTTTTTTAATAAGGTGTTTTTTTTTTTGGAAAAATGTATGTTTTTTGGAAAAAGGTACTTTTTTGTGAAAGGTACTTCTTTTGGAAAAGGAAAATTATTTTAGAAAAAGGTACTTTTTTTGGGAAAAGGTACTTTTTTTTGGAAAAGGTACTTTTTTTGAAAAAGGTATTTTTTGAAAAAATGTATGTTTTTTGGGAAAAGGAAAATTTTTTTAGAAAGAGGTACTTTTTTTGGGAACAGGTACTTTTTTTTGAAAAAGGTACTTTTTTTGAAAAAGGCATTTTTTGGAAAAATGTATGTTTTTTGGGAAAAGGTACTTTTTTTGGAAAAGGCACTTTTTTGGAAAAGGTACATTTTTTTAGAAAAAGGTAAATTTTTTGGAAAAAGGTACTTTTTTTTAAAAAAGGTACTTTTTTTGGAAAAAGGTACTTTTTTTGGAAAAGGTATTTCTTTTGGAAAAGGAAAGTTTTTTTAGAAAAAGGTACTTTTTTTTGGGAAAAGGTGCTTTTTTTTTGGAAAAGGTACTTTTTTTGAAAAAGGTATTTTTTTTGCAAAAATGTATGTTTTTTGGGAAAAGGAAAATTTTTTTAGAAAAAGGTACTTTTTTTGGGAAAAGGTACTTTTTTTTGAAAAAGGTACTTTTTTTGAAAAAGGTATTTTTTGGAAAAATGTATGTTTTTTGGGAAAAGGTACTTTTTTGGAAAAGGTACTTTTTTTGGAAAAGGTACATTTTTTTAGAAAAAGGTACATTTTTTGGAAAAAGGTACTTTTTTTGGCAAAAGGTACTTTTTTTGGAAAAGGTACTTTTTTGGAAAAAGGAATTTTTTTTGGAAAAAGGTACTTTTTTTGGTAAAAGGTACTTTTTTTGGAAAAAGGTACTTTTTTCAGGAAAAGGTACTTTTTTTGGAAAAAGGTACTTTTTTTGGAAAAAGGTACTTTTTTGGAAAAAAGTACTTTTTTTGGAAAAAGGTACTTTTTTGGAAAAAAGTACTTTTTTTGGAAAAAGGTACTTTTTTTTGGAAAAGGGTTTTTTTTTTTGGAAAAAGATACTTTTTTTGGAAAAAGGTACTTTTTTTTTGGAAAAAGGTACTTTTTTTGGAAAAAGGTACTTTTTTTGGAAAAAGGTACTTTTTTTGGAAAAAGGTACTTTTTTTGGAAAAAGGTACTTTTTTGGAAAAAGGTACTTTTTTTGGAAAAAGGTACTTTTTTGGAAAAAGGTACCTTTTTTTGGAAAAAGGTACTTTTTTTGGAAAAAGGTACTTTTTTTGGAAAAAGGTACTTTTTTGGAAAAAGGTACTTTTTTTGGAAAAAGGTACTTTTTTTGGAAAAAGGTACTTTTTTGGAAAAAGGTACTTTTTTTGGAAAAAGGTACTTTTTTTGGAAAAAGGTACTTTTTTGGAAAAAGGTACCTTTTTTTGTCCCCTTTTTGCCCCTCCCGATAAAAATTTCCAAAAATGCCGCCTCAACGGAAGTCTACACCGGTCGAGGAACCTACATACCAAATTTCAACTTCATAGCTCCAGCAGTTTGAGCACGCCGTCAAGGGAGAGACTTTTTCCCCTTTTTGCCGGTCCCTGTAAAAATTTCCAAAACTCCCGTCTTGGTGGATGTCTACGATAGTGGAGGAACCTTTATAAATTTCCAAAAATGCCGTCTCAACGGACGTCTACACCGGTCGAGGAACCTACATACCAAATTTCAACTTCATAGCTCCAGCAGTTTGAGCAGGCCGTCAAGGGGGAGACTTTTTGCTCGTCTCTGTAAAAATTTTCAAAACTCCCGTCTTGGTGGATGTCTACGATAGTGGAGGAACCTTTATACCAAATTTCAACTTCCTACCTCCAGCGGTTTGGGCAGGCCGTCAAGGGGGGCCTTTTTCCCCCTTTTTAACCCCCATTTTTACAACGTCCCTGTCCAAAATTCCAGAAAGTACTTTCCAGAAAAGTTAGCCCATACTCCAAGGAACACATATCTTAAATTTCAGCTTTCTAGCCAAAGGGGTTTTGGCAGGCCGCCAAGGGGGAGACTTTTCCCCTTTTTGCCCGTTCCGGTAGGAATTTCCAAAAATCCCGTCTTAGCGGAATTCTACGCCGAAAGAGGAACCTACATACCAAATTTCAACTTCCTAGCTTCAGCGGTTTGGGCTGGGCGATGTTGAGTCAGTCAGTCACGTTATTCTTTTATATATAGAAAAAAAGATATTAGAAAAAAAAATTTAATTTTTAACTTTTGTCAATTATTTGTACATTTTTCGCATAAATTGAAATTATGTTCAGCACAAATGAAATTTCTACACTTTTCACAGCGTGTAGCATAAAGATTTTTGTTATTTTTATATGTGCAGATGTAGCATCGGCCTTATTTTGATATACTTGGTAAATGGCGAATCTCCCGAATTCTTTGAATAACACTGGAAGCATCATTACTTTGAGGTTGTTTTTTACGTTAAGTGATCTGTTTTTCAACGAAATTCAATCCAAGCTGCTCGATGAAAAGGCGACGACGAATAGTATGGTTCGTTTTAGAATTTTTCCAATTCGAGAACAATGCAATGAACGTCACGAATGCATTCAACGCACTAACATCAAGCATGTTACAAAATACTGCCATTGGCTACCGAATGACTTTTCGTTTGCATGTGTACGTAGCCACCATTTGATCCATAGTATCAACTCCACTCTTGGTTTTGTTGTAGTCTTCACACACAGAAAATAAATTGGTTGGAATTTTATCGGAACCAACGAAATATTTTCATCATTCAATAATTTTAATTGCAGTTATTTAAAATTCATCATCAGGAAAGTTATATTTATTTGTGAACAAAAAATATATATGATGAACCAAAACAATGTCACATTATCTAAAATATTGGCTTTTCTAACCAAGATTGAAAAATTACTAACTTCCACATTACCTTCAATACAAACAACCACCAATTTATCGAAGATTTAGTCATTTGAATAAAATATCGGCAGCAACAATTTAGTATCAGTTGTGTTTCAATAAAATCGACCACTCTATCCAAAGTATTAGTTTTTCCAATAAATTTAAAATTTTTTTAACTTTAGTAGCTTTAACCATTAATTTCCATTATTTTGGTAATTGTAATAATATATTGCGACAAGGAACAGAAATTTTATTTATCATAATAAAATTTTCGAATCTATCATATTTTTTCGTTTCATAAATATGCGTGTTTAAAATCTAAGTTAGACAACAACTAAACGTAAGTATCTGTGGCGCATGAGGTAGAGACACACCCTTATAGCCTTAGAGATTTGAGTTCAAACCTCAACCAACGCATTACTTTTTTTTTTTTAATAATTTTTTTATTGATTCAAATTAAAAGACACAATTGATTTTCTGTTGTGAATATAATTTTATTCAAAAACAAAATATTCAAATTTTCAACCTGAAGAAATTCAAATTTGAAATTTGACTAAAAAAATTTAAATAGAGCTTAGCTTAGAGGGAAAGCAATGGGCTGATAAGCGGTGGGTCCGGGGTTCGATCCCAGTTAGCGACAAAAAAAATTTTAATTTTTAAATAAATTTTGTGGAACGTGTTTTTCTATTTATAGAATTTATAATCCACAAACATTAAAGTAATCTATTAACACAACAAAAATTCAAAAATTATAAATAAATTTCGGTAGTTACAATGGTATTAAAAATAAATAAAAGTGATTGTACATGGAACTACAAAAATTCGGTAGGCGAAAAATTCAGTTGGAACTACGAATCTGTTTTCTGTGTGCCATGATGTTAGGTTTCTTCTGTTCACTATTCTCATTTACGCTGACAACATTGTGGTATGTACTGAGCAATGTCACAAATCGGTACCGGCGAGGAACATATGACAACATAACTGCTTGCAATTTATGTTCATATACAACTTCTATATGATAAATTGGCTTTTGACGCATGTCGAGTAGAACTGAAGGAATTTCAGTCCTATTTTTCCTTATTGTTCCCAAAATAGTCAAGCGATTCTTATGCAAATCTTCTGCCAATTCATACGAAGTGAAAAAGTTGTCACACGTTACATTTCTGTCAGAAAGTCCTTCCACCAATAACAAAACAACACGCCGTCCGAGATTGCGTTCAGGAGTGGCATTACGATTCCGACCAACATAAATTTGTGTATTGTATGCATACCAGCTTTTTGAGTCGCATAGCACCCAAATTTTGATGCCATATTTCGCCGGCTTGGATGGAATATACTGACGAAACGGACATCGCCCATGATACGGAACTAACTGTTCATCTACGCTAATGTTTTTTCCTGGTGTGTATACAGCTTTCAAATTATGATTCCATTTATCGTATACATTTCGAATCGGTGCCAATTTGTCACGAACAGAAGTACTTGTAGATGCAGTGTTAGCCATACATTGTTTGCGGTCATCAAATCGCTGGATACGCTTGAACATTTTCAAAGACATTGTTGGTCTAAATATTGGCCGACCAGTTTCTTCATTCCACAGTTTAGTGACACATTCACCGTATGACCGATACACACCAGAAAGCAGCAACAATCCAAAGTATGCGTGCAGAGTGGTCAAATCAATGTTTTCCCATTCGTCTTTGTACATTCGCACACCATATAAATTCGTCATGTTCAAAATAAAATTCTCAACCGGTCCAAGGAACATGTGAAATGCAGACGAAACATCAACTATATTAGCAGCTGCTAATGCTTTTGGACCTGAATTATAACAAAAACGAGTAAAAAGGTTAAAGTCGGGCATGCCGACTATACAATACCCTACACCACTCTGGTTAAAAGCCAACTAATTTTTGGATCCGAAATTCGAATGGGTTAAAATGGGACTTGTATCAAAATTTTCTATAATGTGAGTCAGCGAACCATATTTCATTAAAATTTCTTAATATTTGCGACCTGCAGTTTGTAACCAAGCCAATTTTGGGGGGACCCTTATATGGGCACTAGGTCTAAACATCGACCGGTGTTAACCAAAATCAATTGGCTTCGTCCTTGGGCTGATATAGGTCGGTGTACCAAATTTCATCAAAATATCTTAATATTTGCGACCTGCAGCGTATAAACAATTTAATTTTGGGGGGACCCTTATATGGGCACTAGGTCTAAACATGGACCGATGTTCATCAAAATCAAAAGACTTCGTCCTTGGGCCAGCATAGGTCTGTGTACCACATTTCATCAAAATATCTTAGTATTTGCGACCTGCAGCTAGGGTTAGGGATTTCCCGGACTTTTTCATTTCCCGGGAATACCGGGAATCCCGGGAAATATTTTTGAACGAAATTGTTAATGAAAACCACCTATGTAAGTAATATTTGTTAAAAAAAAAACACTATTTCAGTACATATTCAGTCTGTGTAGTGAGAATTCAAAGTAAAAAATATCAGAATGTTGGACATTTGGTTTCACATAAATTACTCTAAGCACTGCCAAATGAATTACATGATTCCAGCAGAAAGCACCCACTACTGGATTGTCGGAAACAAACCGTTTCATCACATTCGCCCATTAGATATGGTGGCCACAATGTTATTTTCCAAATACAAATAAAACTATTCTAGCCTTATTTCTATAATTTTTTAATTCATCAGCATTACATCTTCCTGACATATAAACCAACCGCAGGTTATAAAATGAATTATTTCCGTTTATACATATGTTCAAATATCTCTTTTGTGATATTCTTGTCCATTCATCTAAGATTATAGTAAATCTCCTATTATTAGAAATATTGCTCAATATTTCTTTTATCATGATATCTTTTACATGATTGTAGTAATTTAATATAATGTTCTTTACATCGGTTTCGTTTTTTGGCAATGCCAGGTTTTTATTATCTCGAATAAACGAAGATCTAGTTATGGTGCGGATTGACTTTTCGCGACTGCGGCTAATTTGGATACCATTTCAGGAAATGTTTGCCTTACCATAAAACGTTCAATGCCTATTCAGCTTACACTTTTTTCTTCGGGTACTTTGCTAATTTTAGCTGGAACGTTATTCTTGTTGTTGTTTTCTTCAAGAGAAGTTGCATGACTCTCAATTTTTTTTTTTTTTTTGTCAACCAAATTTAGTTGTCGGATAATATCTTCGTTAACCATTAGTCTTTTAGGGCAAGTATTGCACTGCACTGCATTATGCGAAAAATCTTTATTAGTCCAAATGCTCCTAATTACTTGGCAAAGATTTTTTGTGTTTCAAAGAAATTGATTCTCTTTTAAAATATTTTAGCAATAACATTTTGTGTTGGTATTTAAAATGTTTTTTATGACTAAAATTAAAAAATCCTATTCCAAACAAAAACAATTTAAAGAATTTAGTGTTTTTAAAATTTCCCGTTTTCCCGGGAAAAATATATTATTTTCCCGGGAATTCCCGGCAAACTTTTCTCGGGATATCCAGGGAATTCTCGCCCCGGGAATTCCCGTACCCCAAACCCTACCTGCAGCGTATAAACAATATAAGTTTGGGGGGACCATTATATGGGCACTAGATCTAAACATGGACCGATTTTAACCAAAATCAATAGGCGTCGTCCTTGGGCCGACATAAGTCGGTGTACCAAGTTTCATCAAAATATCTTAATATTTGCGACCTGTAGAGTGCGCACAAGAATGCATGGACAGACAGACAGACGGACGGACAGACGGACATCGTTAAATCGAAATAAAAAAAAATTCTGTGCCGATCGGTATACTATAAGGTGGGTCTAGGACCAATATTTTTTGGTGTTACAAACATCAGCACAAACTTATAATACCCTGACCACATAGAGGTATAGGGTATAATTAAACATATAATGAACATGAACCCATAACAAAGAGGGTAGGTTTTTATCTGAAGTGAAATTTTCTGCACGTCGAAATGAATTTCTTCGATTTATTTCAAATGGTTGCGATGAATATTCAATTTTCTTATTTTTTGAAAAATATTTATTTTCAGGATTTCCTGCATTTTCTTCTGCTAAATTTTTCTCAAGTGGCTCAATGTCGTCTTCATCCGAATGCACGCTAACTTCACTTTCATCATTCTCCTCGTCTGATAATGCAAAATCATCGTCACTATTGCACGGAGATTTGCCCGCTTCGCTTTCCAAATCAAAATCCATTTCTAGTTCATCTCACTGCCTTCTTTCACGTAAAACTCTATCCATTTTTTAATGGATAGAGTTTGGTTGAGTTTCAAATCTTTCGAAACACAACCAAAATTCAAATAAATCCGGAAACAAATTTCACTTATGTGTGTTCCAGAACAAACTGAATTTCATAAAACGAAAAAATAAGCGGCAATTCCAGGTACCTGCTTATGCGCACATACACAGGGACCGATTCGTAACTATAACTGCACAGGCAAATACAGTAAGGGTACAAGTTCAAAAACGGCTTTTTTTTGGTTGTTCAGGCAAAATAATTCTACTTTGCAAAATACAAGGTAATTCCGCTGAACCGTTTTTATTTTATTCAAGGTTAAAGATCAAAATTGTATGCGTGCGCATACAGGGGACCGATGAGGGTATGCAACTTAGGTCTAATAACATTGGGTCATTTTCCCTATCAAATTATATAAAATTTTCTATGGTTATATATGGTCTAACAATTTGTATGTAGGTACTACAATTTAATAATGAAGTTGACCCAACGTTATTACAATAATTATCACTTATATACACTTATAAATTTGCACGACTTTTAGTGCTAATAAACGGGAAATGCATTTAAAAGAAACTCGTTATATGCATTGTCAGTAAGGTGTCGGATAATTTGGGGTGCATTTAAAGTTTAAAATTGAAAAATTTAAAAATTCTATAGATTGTGTTCACTTTTAGGCTCTTGGCATATTTCAAAAAATTTTAACAAATTGTTTACTAAAAACACTTTTAAAATTTTTCAGCATTTGACCACGCCTACCCAGCCCGCTTTGTAAAAAAGTAAAAAAAAAAAACAAGTACGGATTCTTTTTTCTGCTGTACATACCAAAAATTTGACATTGATAAGATATATGTTTTACAGTAGCAAGGCAGTTGGTGTAGAAAGCCATATACATACATACATATATACTTATAGCAACATCTTAGTTATTAAGGTACAGTCCAACAAGTGTGACTTGAGTTATGATTTGTGAGAAATTCTTAGGATTTTTAATTTCACAATTTTCTTGAGCGTAAGGTTTGTTTTTTATCACGGATGGTAACCGAAACGAATGCGGTTATCGTTAGGGTAACGATATTTTAGGTTATTTCGGTAACGGTATTTTAAGGGTAACGTTATTTCATTTATTTCGGTATCGGTATTTTAAGGATAACGGTATTTGAATTATTTCGGTATCGGTATGTTAAAGATAACGATATTTGGGTTGTTTCGGTAACGGTATTTTAAGGTTAATGGTATTTCTGTTATATCGGTAACGGTATTTTAAGGGTAACGGTAGTCAGGTATTTCGATGCATCCCGCAATTTTTTTTTACAAAAAACAAACGAGATTAAAAACAGAACCAATTTATCAACTTAATGTACAAAAAATACTCAATAATCACGTAAAATTACCGAAAGCAGAAAATTAAAAATAACGGTATTTTAGGGATAACGGTATTTCATTTGTTTCGGTAACGGTTTTTAAGGGTATTGATATTTCATTTATTTCGGTATCGTTATTTTAAGGATAACAGTATTTCAGTTATTTCGGTAACGGTATTTTAAGGATAACGGTATTCCGGGTATTTCGGTAATGGTATTTTAGGGGTAACGGTAGTCAGTTGAAAGGGTTTTGAATCGATAACGGTATTTTAGCGGTATTGCCTGCCTACCCTGTTTTTTATATATAAAAGTTTTTTATTTTCAATATTTCAAATTTGAAAAGAATTCTTTGTATGTATACATTTATATTTAACACGAAACAAAATTTTTGGTATAAAAGTATAACAAACAAAAGTAATAAAAATTAACAATACAAAAATGAATTAATATAATATGTGCTATTTCTTTCGTATTAAATATCTATAATTCAGAGCTACATTTTCAATATCAACCTTAAAGTTAATTCTATTTGTTGTTGGTGTATTAATTATCTGTAACAATTCTAATATATAACGATGCTTATAATTATGTTCTGTATTTAAATCTGATACATATTCAAAGTCAGGATAGTGATTAAATCTTGAACAATGAGAATATAATGCTGCCTTTTGTGAATTAGTATTCCTATATTTCTAATCTGATCTATTACCCGGTATTCTAGTTCTCAATTTATTTTTAGTTGTACCTATGTACAGTATGACTTTCGTAGAGGTCTGTCTACGGGAGACCTGTTAGCGTTCCCTTCGGAGCATTGAAGTCGATCCATACATCAGTTTGGTGAAAGTAAGGTGGTTGCTCTAGATATTTCCAAGGCGTTCGGTCGTGTGTGGCACAGCGCACTGATATCAAAGCTTATTGCTTTTGGTGTCGACAACGACTTCTCTCGATTTATTTCGAGCTTTCTCAGGGATCGCACTATACGAGTTGTTATAGATGGGGTCTCATGCAACGAGTTTCAACTTCATTCAGGGGTACCGCAAGGTTCGGTTCCTTCTCCCTCCCTTTTCGTTATATTTATCAATGCCCTTCTCGATCAAACTTTTAATCCTATACACTCTTTCGCTGATGACAGCAGCATCTGTCATTCATTTTCGTTTGATTGTTGGCCAAGCCTTTTTGAGGTTGGGGACAAAAGGCAAATTATGAATGACATACCCAATCGGGACCTTTTCACAATCACTGAGTGGGGTTTTGCGAATAGGGTCGATTTCAATGCTCGTAAGACCCAATGTTGAATGCTTACCCATAGGTCTGCGAGATCGTCAATGTCATCAGTCGATATGGGTGGTGTCGATATTCGGGAATCGGATACTCTTGATGTCCTGGGCACGTGAATTCAGTGTGATGTCCGTTGGAATAAACACATATTTAAAGTGTCGAAAGAAGCATTCAAGTGTCTTGGTTTTTTGAAATGGTGTAAGAGATATTTTACTCCGACCATCAGTAGGGTCTTCATCTCTATTGACCCATTGGAGCATCGTCGGAATGTGGGTTGTGCATCACTGTTCTATCGATATTACAATGGGAGGTGTTCTGCCGAGATTAGTGAACTTGTTCCTAGGCCCAGAATTTTTGTTCGGAACACTCGATTCTCTGTTAGAGCACATCCGTTTGTTGTAGATTGTCCCGTGAATCGCACAATGCATTACAGGGAAAATTCGTTTATCAGTCGTACAAGCCGTATGTGGAATGAACTCCCCGCGGAAGTTTTCCCAGTCACCTACAAGTGTATGGAGAAATTCAAGTCAAATGTCTATAAACAAGTCTTTTTCAATAGTTGTATATTCCTCAATAACATTCCATTTTTCCGTTATAGTATTCATTGGTAAATCAACAGGAATACTTGGGAATAAAGAAACTACATAAAACGGGGCGGTTCACCCTTCTCCAGAGGAAAGGTTGTCTTGCCGGCCTACATTCCTTAATTTGTAGAGCCCAAAAAACATCCGAGATAAAAAGAAAGCAATTTTTCAATATTTTGTATTTGTTTGTTGAATAATCTATTCTTAAATTCAAGTGAGTTCATTACATTGTACTTAGATTGTTCTGTAATCTTCTTTAAAATGTTAGTAATATATTTACAGAGTTCATATAATGGAGAATTAATAAAAGAACAAATTGGTCTCAATGGAAATTCCTCTTTATGAATTTTAGGTAGTCCATATAATCTAGGCGCATTAGCAACATTAGACTTAAGTTTAATTTTCTCTGTATTCATAATAACTTTCTTTTCAAAAAGTTCATCAACTAAATTATTATTAATCTTTTGTAATTTTTCAAACTTTTAAATTGTTTATTATTTGTTAATTTAATTGTTATTTCCTGAAGATGCTACAAAATGAAGTACCGAAATATTGAAAATAAAAAAAACTTTTATATATAAAAAACAAACTTTACTGTTAAGGTTAAATAAACGACAAGAATTCTTAGAATTTTTAAATAATTTTACTGCCCGCTTTTATAAAAAGAATCATAAGACTTCTTAAAAACAATCGTATAAAAACACAAACTTTAAACATTTTTCTTTAAAATTTTTTAGCCGCATCTGTTCTATAATAAAGATGTCCTAACAAATATGTGCGAACATTTTGAAGCAAAAACATTTTAAATTAGTGTTTTTCTTGCAATCTTTTTAAGGAATTCGTCTGGTTCTGTTAACAAAAACACCAGTTAAGTTTGCGAAATTATATTAAAAAGACTGACAAAATATTAAAAGACTCAAGAAAATTGTACTTCTAGCTTTATTTAAACTCATCCGATTCACAACCAAACATTATGGATCATCAAATAGCCTATACCACGATTCGATTTGGCTCATATTCTGGGGAGCATATCAGAATGATCTTTATTTTCTGGTCTTTATTAAATTGACCACAAATACGCCAAATGAGTGTTTTATAATAAGAAATTAAGCTTTTTCAATAGAAAACAAAATTTATTAAATTTTTCGTGAAGAATTTTTTTGTATACAGTGCACGGTTTAGAAGCGAGAAAGTGTCAAAAATTAAATTTCGTAAAACTTCGAAAAATAAATATTTGAAAACAAACAAAATTTTCAAAAATCTTAAAAACTTATTTTAATTGACTAAAACCATAGATTACATAGATATCTTACTCTTCTTCTTCTTTTGTCAACAAACACATTTTTTCACACACATTCAAATATTTTTTGTATAGGTTAGAACGTATGACCAACACATTCTCAAGAGATACGTGCACTGACAGCGAATGTCAAAGAGTAAGAGATCTATGTAATCTATGACTAAAACAATTGATTATAAAAACAAAGTAAGACCGAAGCTTAAACTATTAAAAAATTCCTTTCTTTTGTCCAAGGACACACACACTCACAATATTTTTTCCTTAAAATCAACCGAATATATACATTAAAATAATTGAAAATAAATTTAAAAAACGACTACTCACTTTTCGTTTAAAACAATTGTATTTCGTCGTTTATTTTTAATTGTTTATTAATTAAAATAATAGATTTTTCGTTTATTTTAAAATTAATTGTATTCTAACAACTGATTGTTTTTAACAGAAAATTTTGATTGAATATTTTTACTTCTACCGAAAGTCCGTATATTGTGTATTTTGTGAATTTTTTTTTATTAAATAACTGATAGAAAAAGTTAAAAAATATATCTCTTTGCAATTTAACTACTTATTCAATTAAAACAACTTTACTGATTTACTTTTTAAACAACTGTTGAACTTTTACGGTAAAGTTATTGTGAGTGCAGGATTCCATAAGGATACCTTTAAAAGACATCGCCTTAACTTGAAAACTAATGAACGGAGTTTTCTGAAATTTGGTAGAAAGAATATATTTGGTATAAGTAGCAAAGCTTATAAGTTTGAATAATATATATTGAAGTAAAGGTGAGTTTTCGCTCAATTTCGCATTTTTTGAAAAACGAAAATCGCTACATTCTCTTTAGTAACAGCACTAACTTTTTTATTGTAATTACATCTTGGTAAGAGAAATATTTTATGCTTAAACCTAGTAATTTTTATGAGCTAGTTTTCCCTCTTAACCTATTTTAGCCCATATCGCCTAGAATAGAATAGACAACGAAAAAAAATGTTGTAGAAGAACTTGTTTATTTTTCGTGAGGAACACATCGTCGATCGGCCTGAAAAATGTCACATGTGTTTTTTAATAGATTTTCAGGAGAGCGAAAAAACTGTTACAAAATCTACTTTTAAGATATTTTATTGGCATCATATGCCTTAATAATGATTTTACTAAATGAGGTCGTGAATCATTAAGGCATATGATGCCAATAAAATATCTTAAAAGTAGATTTTGTAACAGTTTTTTCGCTCTCCTGAAAATCTATTAAAAAACAAATGTGACATTTTGCAGGCCGGTCGACGACATGGTATAATTTTTATTGCAAAAAAGCTTAGGCCGGTTAGAGGGTTAAGCCTGTAAGGCATTAGCTTAATTTTGTATTGGATTGATATTGATAACAATGTAAATCAAATGGCAGCACTGCATTACCGATATTTATTTGACAGATACTTATGTATTTATTATATTTATATAGCTGAACTCTTCTTACACATTATTATCCCATAAGGAAATTCATAAATTTTTCGTCAATACAAAATTAGGCAAGTGTCATACTGGCTTTATGGTTCTATTTAATGCTCACAATCTTACTAACGGCCAGATATCTATAGTTTTGTGTGTCTAAAGAGCACTTATGCCCAATTCAGACTGAGGTTTTCTTATGGATGGTAGGCCTGAATATAGACCGCTTCTAATCTATTCTAATAGGGTGTTCTTGGACCAAGAAGCTCATGTCATAAATTATATCTTTATATTTACGACTTGTAGTTGAATTACAATATTTATATGGAGCAAGGTACATCCATGCTCAGTAGACTCAGAAAGCCATTCTGAGTCGGTTGTAATACCAAGAGGGGAGAGAGGGTCTAGTTCAGAGCAATTCCATATGAAAACGATCAAAATTGGCAAATTTTTGGACGACCCCTCTCCGATTTTAAAATAAATAGTCTCAATCGATTGCCCAGCAAAAAATAATGTACCTACATATTTTTTTTTTTTTTTATAGTGACTGGTTTAGTGGTGTCACCACTGTCATGTGACAAAATTGAAGAATTCTTCATAAGGGACCTCATTGAAAGTTGTTTTAAAAAAAAAACTACTAAAGCGATCGCAACGAGTGATAGCTCGTTGGAAAGGTATTGAATCAGGCTTTAATTGAAAAATAAAATTTTCCTAATTTTTCTCAGAAATTTACCTTTTTTCCCATGAAAATTAAATTTTCCCATGAAAATTTAATTTTCCGATTTTCCACAGAAGCTCCTAAATTTTCCGGCTAATTTTTTTTTTTTTTGGATTCCTCATAATTTTTGCTTTAAGAATCAGCAATAAAAAAAATGGGCCCCGACTCCTTGTTTGGACAGGAGAGGAGCATTTAAGAGACCACCTTGTTCTCATTGTTTTTATATTTTTTATAATTGAATTATTTGTAATTATTTAACATTGTTTTATTTTATTATTAAAAATACATTTTAAAAATTATTTTACAGTTAAAAATACATTTATGAAGAAAAAATCAATTTTTTTTAAGAGCCCCAAGTTGAGTGTGTAGTGAATATGGTCTGCCTGCCTTCACAAGATCGGCCATAAATCCATGGATAATAGCAGCAGTGGCATGTAATGGCACACCAAACCCGACTGAGGCTACAGGTCATAAAATGTTTTGTAAATTTTTTAAATTACCAGGTAATAAATATTTCGCCTAAAATGACACGTGCAGAAACAAGTCATAAAACACGGATTTTCCAAAAATATGGCGAAATATTTATTACCTGGTAATTTAAAAAATTTACAAAACATTTTATGACCTGTGGTCGGCTTATTGGCAGTAACCAATTAAGTCCCTCTTTAAAAAACATTTTATGACCAGTAGTTCACGCAAATTTTCCTATTAAAGAAAAGCAAATATCGCTTATTTTTTTTTACCTATTTTTTAACAAAAAATAAATATAAATACTTCACACACTCTGAGTCAAATTTTAGTTGAATACTTAACGTGAAAGTGTTAGTGTTTTTTTTTGTAAAGTAAAGAGTGAAGCTGTAAAGACAATTTAAAGTAAAATGAATAAATTTTGCTGCAATCCGTTTAACAAGAGTGGACATCGTTCGAAAAAGATAAAAGTATTAAAATTAACTGGTGTTTCGAAGCGATACATGAATGAATTAAATATACAATACGGTGAAGAAGCAGAATTCATTTGCCCCAAGTGTAAAATCGATTTGTCTCAACAAGCAAATGCATTGAAACAAATGCAACCACAATCCGAGAGTGAAATGACAATTGAACAAAATGTTTCATCTGATAGTGAGGCAGACATTCCGATGGTCAATATGTCTTTGAGTCCTTTGAATGAGGCTATTACCACTTTAGGTGAATCGCCTATTACAAAAAGAAAGTTGCGAAGTGAAAAATACAGGAAAGAGAAAAAAGGCAAGGTTATGAGTGCAATCGCGACAATATTTGATGAAGGCTCTGATAACGAATGCAGTCAAGCAGATGACGTTGATGACGGCAAACAAATGATTGAGCAGTTGAAAAGAAAATTCAATTTAGCGACCACTTTTCCGGAGAAATATCTCATTTTATCTGTGCTGCCTCAATCATGGTCTATACGCAAGATTTCTGAACAGTTTCAAACATCTTTTTACATCGCGAGAAGAAGCAAAGAATTAGTTCGACAGAAGGGCATATTGGCGACTCCCACCAAGAAATTTGGCTCAAGGACCCTCAGCGAAGCAACGGTGAAATTGATTCAAGATTTTTACTGCAATGATGACAACAGCCGCGCCTGCCCAGGTACACGTGACTATGTTATCACACGTGAAGATGGAGAAAAAGTACACAAGCAGCGCAGATTATTATTATGTAACCTATCCGAAGCATACCATCAGTTCAAAGAGAAATACCCAGCAGAAAAAGTGTGATTTTCTAAGTTTGCCATCCTACGACCAAAAGAATGCGTGCTGGCATTAGACAGGCACGGAACGCATTCAGTCTGCGTTTGCATGTTTCATCAAAACATCAAATTAATGTTCTTTCCATGCAAGAAATTGAAAGTATTTCACGGTGAAATTGAAACATATAGGGACCTCCTGTCGAAGTCGTTGTGCGCATACCCCACGGAAAATTGTCATCTGTCCAAATGCGACAATTGTCCGAAGATTGACGAGCTAGAGCAATATTTGGCGGAAAAGTTTGAACAGCTGTTAATTCAGGAGGTGCATTTCAAACAGTGGATAATTAGCAGCGGCAGATGTTCCCTTGAGACCGTGGTAAAGCAGATTCCGGAATTCAATGAGGAATTCGGATTCAAGTTGAATGAACTGAAGGCGCACCATTTCATATCAGAGATGCAATCGAAATTTCTAAAGGAAAGTAAGGAGAAATTAGCCCAAAATGAATTCATTGTGATAAGCGACTTTGCCGAGAATTACACTTTTCTCATTCAGGATGAAATTCAGGCTTATCACTGGGCAAACGACCAGTGCACGGTGCATCCTTTTTGCATTTATTTCAAAAACGAAGATAACGAACTACAGACCGTAAGCCTTGTTGTTGTCGCGGAGAGTTTAGCTCATAATTATGTGTCCGTTTATTTATTTCAAATGAAACTGTTTGAATTCTTAAGATCAAATTTCGATGCAATCGACAAAGTAACGTTTTTCTCAGACGGCGCGGCTTCTCAGTACAAGAATAAAAAAAATTTTTACAATCTTTGCATAATTGAAGAAGAACAAAACTGCAAGGTCGAGTGGCACTTTTTTGCGACGTCCCACGGTAAGGGCCCATGCGATGCGTTAGGGGGAACACTAAAACGCATGGCGACTAAGGCAAGTTTGCAAAGGCGATATACTGACCAGATCTTAAATGTACAACATTTGTTTTCGTGGATTCAAAGCAAGGAAATTGCCATTAACACAGTTTTATGCACTCAAAAAGAACACGATGCCATGGAGCGACGAATTCAAAACAGATATAATAATGTCAAAACTATAACTGGAACGCAAAAGTTTCATTGCTTCATACCAAATATTTCTGATATGTCAATTAATATAAAGCGGTACTCTTCGTCTGCCGACGTGCTAAATTTAAAGTTACTTTAATTTTATAATGATGCCAAGACAATTGAAATTTTTAATAAATATTGTAATTAAGTATAAGCAGCAAAATAAGAAAGATTTTTTCTTCATAAATGTATTTTTAACTGTAAAATAATTTTTAAAATGTATTTTTAATAATAAAATAAAACAATGTTAAATAATTACAAATAATTCAATTATAAAAAATATAAAAACAATGAGAACAAGGTGGTCTCTTAAATGCTCCTCTCCTGTCCAAACAAGGAGTCGGGGCCCATTTTTTTATTGCTGATTCTTAAAGCAAAAATTATGGGGAATCCAAAAAAAAAAAAAAATTAGCCGGAAAATTTAGGAGCTTCTGTGGAAAATCGGAAAATTTAATTTTCATGGGAAAAAAGGTAAAGCCTGATTCAATACCTTTCCAACGAGCTATCACTCGTTGCGATCGCTTTAGTTGTTTTTTTTTAAAACAACTTTCAATGAGGTCCCTTATGAAGAATTCTTCAATTTTGTCACATGACAGTGGTGTACACCACCACTAAAACAGTCACTATAAAAAAAAAAAAAAATATGTAGGTACATTATTTTTTGCTGGGCAATCGATTGAGCCTATTTATTTTAGAATCGGAGAGGGGTCGTCCAAAAGGTGATCGCTTTCATATGGAATTGCTCTTCATTATTTTTTGGAGTTACAAATATCAGCACAAACCTATTATAGCATTTTCGCGTAGCGTATAAAAATAAATCTCAACTTAATGTCTAATGTAAGTTTGTAGACAAACTGACATTTGCAGTGTTTGTATTCATATTCATATATATAAGGTACACTAACATATAAATAAAAATATATGGGTGAAACCACAACTACTCAACACACCATTCGGATTTATCATATCCGATTAAAATGAAATTCCCCATAACTGTAGTACACTACAAGAGCTCAACGACACATAAATTTCGGAACCCATTGGTTCCCGGAATATGACGCCATGAAGATTGGAAAGAACTTTAAAATTTTACTAAAGCTATGTTACAAAACTGCACTCAAAATATATTTCCATAACCGATTGAGGTTTATTTGAAAAGTAATAGGTAAAGTTTTTTTCAGTTGAAGAATCAATTAAAATGCATGGAAACGTATTAGAGGTTTTGATATTCTACTCGTAAACGGTGCACAGTGGTTTGAAACAAAAAGTGGTAATAAATCTGTATCTTCTAAACTATAAGTCCGATTGCATCAGTATGTATGAGATAATTGTTAAGGAAGACCAGGGTTCATGGTTACCCTGTGTTATCACAGGGTGACTTATTGGGAGTCAAAGTAGACCACCTCAAAATTAAAATAGTTTTGGACCGTGTAGCTCTTTCAACTATTGCCAAATATGGTTGATTTTTTATATTTTGGAATGAGCTTGGAGAAACAAAGAAAAAACATGCTTACTTTACTATAATAACTGTTATGGATTTTAAGTTATTTCATTTCAAAAATAAAAAAACTCATTTTTCTCTTCGACTTTTTTAGTTTTTGGCCGATTGTGAATTCGATATTATAACGATAATTTTTTAAAAAATTCTGGCATATAGGCAATAGTTTAGGAAATGAAACTGTGAAAACCTTTTTTAAGTATCTCGAACCATTTTGTGTTGAGAAATTTCAAAAGTCAAAAATTTTTCGCTGATCGAAAAAATTGCATTTTTTTATCAAAAAGATGCTATCAATTTTTCACTTTTTACTGAGAAGTTATTTAATAAATGTTAATGTTTTATTAGATATTCGTAGAGAATGGGGTTCTAAGATGCTTTTAATTCAAATTTGAAGTCGGTACAACATTCACCCTACGTACAGCATTGACCGAAATTGGTCTAATTTATATGAGAATTTTTGAGTTTTCGATCATATAACAAAAGAGTCACGCCGATTTTGCTACTTTCTGAAATTTAGTTATATAGCGCCATATATTCTGTTTAGATTTCAAAATAAAAAGTAGCGCCAATTCATAAACGAATCTAGAAAACATGATTTTATAAAAAATGCCAAATTTGCATACACCATAATTTTAATTGCAAAAAAGGATGGTTCGGTTTATTTTTTTTTTAATTATTTTAATTATTTTACATGAACAATAAAATAGTCTTTATTGCTGCAAAACATCATTCACGTACCTTGAACAGTTTTTAAGATATTGAAAGTCAACTTTCAAAGATGATTTTGTAAAAAAAACACTTTTTAGTTTTTTCGTAGATTTTTCCCAGAAGTGTTTAAGGTTTTTTAAATGTTACTTAAAAATTAACAGTGCAATAAACTAGACATGTTTTCCTTTAATTGAGGTATTAAACTATATGAAAAGTGTTGATAACAGGTAAAATTATTGCATTTAAAACACACACCTCAGGTCAAAAAATATATCCACATGCAAATATTCTGCAAACATTCACTTTCTTTTTTTTTAGTTTTTTCGTAGATTTTTCCCAGAAGTGTCTAAGGTTTTTTTGAATGTTACTAAAACATTAACACTATAATAAACTAGACATAATTCCCTTTTCATTGATGAATTAAACTTATATAAAAAATATTGGTAACAGGTACAATTATTGCATTTATTATTTTTCCATTAACAATATTTACATTTTTTAATAAATTAAATACTAAAAATTTGGTAAAAAAATAGTCCGAAGTGTCAAAAGTTAACATATTTTTAATTTCATTGGCTTCGGAATCATCTTCTAAACTTATTTTTGGCAGCCATTTCGTTCTAATAGAATATATTACTGGATCTGAAGATATACGTAAGTGGTGCATTAGATCAGAATTTTGGGCAGTTTTTAAATGTTTTCGTGTGTTAAATTTCCAATAGTGTTTCTAGCTTCCTGCGCTTCTTCTGTTAGCTCTCCTAAAGGAAGGATACGATTTTCTATTATTGTTTTTCCATGGGATAATATTTCGTGTACGGTTGGTGTTATTGGCCGCCAATAATACAAGCTACCCAGCAAAACTTTCTATTACCTGGTAATAAGGTTTGTAAGAAGAAATTAAGGTATGTAACCTCTTACTTTGCTATTCCAATAGCTATTATTTTAACAAGGGCATGTCATTGGAGGTATGTACTTTGCAAAAGAGGGCTAGGTAACAACATAAGAACATGTTACTTTAATGTTACATGTTAGGAGTTAGGTAACCACTTACATAACCTATACTGACCACAATACTTGTGTATTACAAGTAATTCTTTTCTTTAAGGTGTTTAAATATATCATTGGTAATAAGTTGCTATTACTACCCAGTAGTTATGCAGCACATTATACGTAAGACATTACATTTTAGTTATGAAATAATGCAATGGTAAGGGGTATAGTATTACCAGGTAATATGTTCTGTAATACCAACATATTACCAAGGTTTTGCTGGGTACTTAATAACGATTTTATTTCATTAGCAAAAATATGGAATTTATCAGAATTTATACGTTTTTTGCTATTGATCACCGCTAACAATATCTTAAAACGTTCGATTAAAGTTTCGTCGAGACCTGTTATTTCAGATGTTGTCTCAGGATCTTCAAAAAAACGCCTGGCTGTGTGTCCATCATTAAAGCTTCCATAACCGTGAAGAGGTTTATTCACAATTAGACCCAACTGTTGCTTAAATTTATTTTGAATTCGTTTATTTTCCTCCGATCGCATGTTTTGCAAATCTGTGTTATTTTTTATACTTTTATTTTCATTTCCTGGAATTTGCCGATATTTTATATGCTAAATTTATACACAAAATTCCATAAATCGTATCCTTGCATGAAGAGGAGATATTCCAAATTTCAAAGCTTCTTCATTAACGACAGTTTCATTGACAATTTCGTGAAATTCTGAGATTTTCTTTGCGCATATATTACACTTCCAGGTCGATGCGGTATCTGTGACGGCATTGGCTACTTTCCCATCAGTCATCGTAAAAACTAGTTGAAATGAAATCTTTAGGATACATCCATTTATTTCCACGTACAAAGGAGATAAGTTGGAAATTTCTAACTCTATTTTCTCCACTATGTTTTTTGTTGAGCTTACAGTTTCCTTGACATACTCAAAACGCACTGACCGACATAAAAACTTATAACCTGGTGTAAAATTTATCCATAAGTCTTCGTAATTCTTATTTAATGCGGAGAAAGTTGATGGGGAAGTGTCTTCCTTTAATAACCGCATTCTGACCGGTATCAAAGATGTCATGAAAACACTTGAATAATCAACTTTTCATTGCGTGTAGTTTGTTGTTTGTATTAAGTAAATCCAGACGTTCCATCGCAGCGCAGCCCCATTTAAATATCAATGTTAATTCAGAATTTTGGCATTTTTCTAAGTCTTCCTTACTAAAATTAGAAATAATTCTCGATGCTGTTTTATCTAGCAATTGGGAAAGTTCAACACTGCAACTTTTAGAGTTTACTTCTACTGGTGATGGCACAATTTTGTTTTCCGTTTATTTAATTGATTGACTGTTTGGTAAAATATCGTATCCTTTTTCCTGGAGTGTTTTCTCAAGATACCATTTTTGTTTCTCGATAATCCTAAGCTTAGTACTAGAGCTAAAGCATCTTCTTCTGTGAAAGATTTTGATGATTTTGGAGTTGAAATACTTTGCACCATACGAATCAATAGCTGGGGAGATACTGTTGATAATACGTCTACAATTTTTCCAGCTTTTTTTGGTTGTGTTTGTATTAAAACTGCTTTAAAGGAATCCTTTATTTCGTTCGAAGAAAAATTTTTAACGACTTCTTCTTGTCTTATTTTGTTTGTCTTTTGTTGAACATTTTCGTAATCCTTTTTTGGCCGACCTAATTTCTTTCCATCGATCTCTACATTGAGCTCCATATTTACCAATAATTATATTTCTCCTTAAACGGTTCTTTGACATCTTAGCTTCATATTTCTTTTCATAACTTTTATAAAAATTTTCAATTTTAATATTTCCCTCAGATGTAATATTTAAACCATAGTATAGTATCAAGAAGTTATATATATATTGAATAATAATTCTCAACAGGTAAGTATTTAGTGACGTATTAAGCTATTTTTATACCCTACACCACTATGTGGTCAGGGTATTATAAGTTTGTGCTGATGTTTGTAACACCAAAAAATATTGGTCGTAGACCCACCTTATAGTATACCGATCGGTTCAGAATTTTTTTTTATTTCGATTTAACGATGTCCGTCCGTCCGTCTGTCTGTCTGTCCATGCAATCTTGTGCGCACTCTACAGGTCGCAAATATTAAGATATTTTGATGAAATTTGGTACGCAGATCTATGTTGGCCCAAGGACGAACAAGTTTAATTTTGGTGAACATCGGTCCATGTTTAGACCTAGTGCCCATATAAGGGTCCTACCAAAATTATATTGTTTATACGCTGCAGGTCGTAAATATTAAGATATTTTGACGAAATTTGGTACACAGACCTATGTTAGCCCAATAACGCAGCCTATTGATTTTGGTGAACATCGGTCCATGTTTAGACCTAGTGCCCATATAAGGGTCCTACCAAAATTATACTGTTTATACGATGCAGGTCGCAAATATCAAGGTATTTTGATGAAATTTGGTACACAGACCTATATTGGCCCAATAACGCAGCCTATTGATTTTGGTGAACATCGGTCCATGTTTAGACCTAGTGCCCATATAAGGGTCCTACCAAAATTATACTGTTTATACGCTGCAGGTCGCAAATATTAAGATATTTTGATGAAATTTGGTACACAGACCTATGTTGGCCCAATAACGCAGCCTATTGATTTTGGTCAACATCGGTCCATGTTTAGACCTAGTGCCCATATAAGGGTCCTACCAAAATTATACTGTTTATACGCTGCAGGTCGCAAATATTAAGATATTTTGATGAAATTTGGTACATAGACCTATGTTGGCCCAAGGACGAAGCCTATTGATTTTGGTGAACATCGGTCCATGTTTAGAACTAGTGCCCATATAAGGGTCCCCCAAAATTGGCTTGCTTACAAACTGCAGGTCGCAAATATTAAGATATTTTAATGAAATTTGGTGCGCTGACTCACATTATAGAAAATTTTGACACAAGCCCCATTTTAACCCATTCGAATTTCGGGACCAAACAATACACCAGACTGGTGTAGGGTATTGTATAGTCGGCATGTCCGACTTTAACCTTTTTACTCGTTAACAAAAGGGTTGCGCAAAATATCCTGAGAGTAAATAATCAATCATTAGTTATTTATATTATACTTTATAATATGCACCTGTAAAATATTTGTCCCATGTTGAAAAATGCTTTTTTTTTTTAACTGGGGTATATGTTTTGAATGCAATAATTGTACCTGTTACCAATATTTTTTATATACCTTTAAAACATGAATAGAAAGGGAAATATATCTAGTTTATTGTGGTGTTAATTTTTTAGTTACATTCAAAAAAACCTTAAACACTTCTGGGAAAAATCTACGAAAAAACTAAAAAACAAGAGAGTGAATGTTTGCACAATATTAGAATGTGGTTATATTTTTTTTTGACCTGAGGTGTGTGTTTTAAATGCAATAATTTTACCTATTATCAATACTTTTTATATACCTTTAATATATCAATGAAAAGGAAAACATGTCTAGTTTATTTTACTGTTAATTTTTAAGTATTATTCAAAAAAGCATTAAACACTTCTGGGAAAAATCTACGAAAAAACTAAAAAGTGTTTTTTTTTACAAAATCATCTTTGAAAGTTGACTTTCAATACCTTAAAAACTATCCAAG
The DNA here is from genome assembly GCA_949987735.1 of Leucophora obtusa. Lineage (NCBI taxonomy): Eukaryota > Metazoa > Arthropoda > Insecta > Diptera > Anthomyiidae > Leucophora > Leucophora obtusa. The sequence goes on from CATLKA010000003.1 coordinate 377,196, forward strand.
GTACGTGAATGATTTTTTGCAGCACTAAAGTCTATTTTATTGTTCATGTAAAACAATTAAAATAATTTTAAAAAAATAAACCGAACTATCCTTTTTTTTTGGAATTAAAATTATGGTGTATGGAAATTTACCATTTTTTATAAAATCATGTTTTTTGGATTCGTTTATGAATTGGCGCTACTTTTCATTTTTGAAATATAAACAGAATATATGGCGCTATATAACTGAATTTCAGAAAGTAGCAAACTCGGCGTGAATTTTTTGTTATATGATCGAAAACTCAAAAATTCTCATAAAAATTAGTCCAATTTCGGTCAATGCTGTACGTAGGGTGAATGTTGTACCGACTTCAAATTTGAATTAAAAGCATCTGAGAACCCGATTCTCTGTGAATATATAATAAAATATTAACTTTTATTAATTAACTTCTCAGTAAAGGTGAAAAATTGATAACATCTTTTTGAGAAAAAAATGCAATTTTTTTGATCAGCGAAAAATGTTTGACTTTTGAAATTTCTCAACACTAACTGGTTCAAGATACTTAAAAAAGGTTTTCACAGTTTCATTTCTTAAACTGTTGCCTATATATCAGTATTTTTGAAAAAAATATCGTTATAATATCGAATTCACAATCGGCCAAAAACTTAAAAAAGTCGAAGAGAAACATGAGTTTTTTTATTTTTGAAATGAAATAACTTAAAATCCATAACAGTTAATATAGTAAAGAACGCACGTTTTTTCTTCGTTTCTCCAAGCTCATTCCAAAATATAAAAAATCAACCATATTTGGCAATAATTGAAAGAGCTACACGGTCCAAAACTATTTTAATTTTGAGGTGGTCTACTTTGACTCCCAATAAGTCACCCTGTGATAACACGGGGTAACCATGAATCCAAAATTCAGAAAGCCTGGGTCCCCCTTAACTATTATCTCATACATACTGATGAAATCACGCTTATAGTTTAGAAGATACTGATTTATTACCACTTTTTTTTTGTTTCAAACTATTGTGCAGTGTTAGAATAAGAAGGGGTTGTAAATGAAAAATAGCTAGAAGATAGATATGTAGATAGTATGTACCATTCAAAACATATTTAATCCCATAATTCTTTGAACCGTGGGTACACACAGAGAACAGATTTGTTGTGGCAACCGAATTCGTTTCCAACCGAATTTTAGTAGTTACATGTACTATCACATTATTCGATTGCAGCAATCGTCATTCTCGGATGTACCTACTATAATAAAACGATACATAAAGTTATCCCAATCGAATTTATTTGGTAATCCCGTCCGAATTGACTATCTGGTAGACCCGACCGAATTTTTTAAAAATTCCTACCGAATTATTAAAAACACTGTTTCCTGTTGTGTTTTTAATTTCTTTTGTTATTTCAATTAAAAAAATACATACAATAAAAATAATACAACTAAAAACAAAACAAAAACGAATACTTCACCGATAAAAGACTTAAAAAGAGGTCTTTGAAACCTGAACATTTTTCCATACCAAAGAGTCCCCAGAATCTAGAAACTTTCTTACTGGAAAGGTTTTCGGCATTTTAGGATATCTCTGCGACAAAAAGTCATCCGAATTTATAGAATTTTTCAGAGAGACGTCTTAGAACCTAAGGAAAGAGTTCCTGCATTCTATTGGTTTTTGAAACAACATAATCCAAGGTTTCCCTAAAAAGAGAAAATCCTCTCAAATCTCTGAGGTTTCCATATCTAAAATTTAGGTAGTAAAACTCCACAGTAGCTGAGGCGTTCCTTGAAACATATCAACTTTACACTGGATTTTTATTTCCATTGCTGAAGGCCTTTATTCATTCTTATGTGTTTATTTAGAAAGTAAAGTTAGAAGTCCATTTTGCATCTAAAAATAAAAGAATGATTAATACCCGTAGTACTTAGAAAAGTGTGTCATATTTTTAAAAAAATAATTTATAAACTTGTTATATTTTTTTCTAATTTTTTTTGAAAACTTATTTAATTTTAAATGACCGATATAGTGGCTGTGATTACCAAAAGAGTTTTTTGGGATTTGTGGCAAATGGCTTTCGGTTATAATTGAATTTTTATTGGTTGTGATCACTAATTTTATTTAAAAATTTTAGATTTGGGTACGACAACTGAAAATCTATCAAAAACTTATTATAAATGATTTTAGCACTGGGTAGTGTAACCAATATTTAGTATTTAGTTAAAATTAAAAATTTAGTAAAGCTTATTTGTTACAATTTGGTTATTACTACTAGCATATGAGAGAAAATTCACTATTTTGTCGTTTAAAATGACTGTGATTATCGAAGAGATTAATAATATTGATTTATTTTTAAAATTGGTTGGGGAAACCGATTATGAACGCAAATATAATATTCACTTGCAATTAAGAATTTTCTGTCCCTAACGCAAACTTTTAACTAATACAATTCAATTTATATAACAATGACCAAAATTAAGTTGTACTATTAAAATCATGGTATTTCCCAGCAAAATCTTTCATTACCAAATAAGTGGTTATATAATAGAAATTCATAGCTCCGCACTACTTATTTTTTTGGCGTCTAAACTCATTATTTCTGTATGGTGTGGTCGTTTTTATAAGTAGTCACGCTTACCCGCTCGCTTACGAAAAAATGAGAAATAAGTAGTTATGAGATTTTGATTAATAACTGGTGATTCTTAAATATAAGGAGTTAGGCAAATACTATTAGCCTAAGGAAATACATTCAGAAAATTTTAAGTTTTCTCTAGTATAATTTTAGGACTCGACATAAAAATTTAAACATAAAACATAGTTACATATAATAAAAAAATGTAACTGTCTAAAAAATACTTATTTAAACTAATACGAGTAAGTCATTATTTTATATTTAGAAACAATGAATGCAAAGGCCGTTATTAGGAAGTCATTATTTTATATTATAAAATAATGCAAAAGGTAATGACATATCATTTTTGGCCGTTATTAGGAAGCCATTATTTTATATTATAAAATAATGCAAAAGGTAATGACATATCATTTTTGGTAATTGCAGATAGTAATGAGGTGTCATTACCAATATTTTGCTGGGTTCTAGCAAAATTCCAACTAATTTATTTTCTGTGTGTATGCCATTCAATTTTGTGCTGCAATTTTGAGGCAAATTTATACGGGCACTAAGTCCAAACATAGACCGATTTAAACCAAAATCAACAGACTTCGTCCTTGGGCCGATATAAGTCGGTCTACCAAATTTCATCGAAAAATCTTAATGTTTGCAATCTGCAGCGTGACAAGAATACATGGAGAGACAGACGGACGGACGGAAACATTAAAAAAACAACATAACTAAAATCAATAATGGAACTATAACGCGACTATACGTTTTCGAATTAACTTGTAACTTTGTAAAATTTGTGTCATCTTTTTTCATTAACTCGAGGTAAAAGTATGTAAAAACCACTCAAGGATAGCCAAAAAGGTTTTTGTTAAAGTTGACCTCAATTTTCTCAAAAACCAGATGTGCTGGAAAAAGTTGGTAATCAAATTCGGACTCAGCACGGAAAGGTTACTTGGGTATAGCATGCCCCAAAAATCCAAAAATTTAAAAATATTTAGTAGCGAAAATGTGTGTGGTTTTTTGTTTATAACTTTTTCAGCACTCAAAAAAATTTATTCACGCGAACAGATTACATCTTTTTAAAGTATTTTAAATAAGTTAATCCATAAAAAAATGTTTGCCACCAATTTGAAATTTTTCATTTTTAAAATCTGAAATCGACTTGTTTCGTAGATTTTCCCATATATATTTTTTAACTTTCGATTCTAACTCGAAATAAGAAATTTTCACTTTTTATTATAAAATACACATTTTTTAAACCAATTTTTCTGGAAGTGATGCTTTAGTATGAATTTCGTTTTGCAATTGCTAAATGTTGGGTAAATTTGTTTAGTTTCTCTTGTATAGCAGTGTTTTTGAACAATTTTGGGTAAGTTTTTATATTATTTTTTTATTCGTTTTGTTAACTTTTGTTGATTTTCTTGTTATTTTTCAATTTTTTTTTCGTGTAGCTGTTAAATTTTTGTTTCCCTTTTCGCACTTATATAGTTATTCAATTGGAAATTCACAAATGTTGCTTTCTACATAGATGTGTTTTTCGTTTTATTTATTTTTTTATCTTCCCAGCAAAACCTTGGTAATATGTTGGTATTACAGAACACATTACCTGGTTATACCATACCCCTTCCCATTGCATTATTTCATAACTAAAATGTAATGTCTTACGTATAATGTGCTGCATAACTACTGGGTAGTAATACCAACTTATTACCAATGATATATTTAAACACCTCAAAGAAAAGAGTTACTTGTAATACACAACATGAGCCCTAAATAATAGCAGCGACTTATTACAGATGGGATATTTTAAAACCGTAAAATAAGGAGTTACTTTTAATGTGATACGTGATCACTTAATAGAAATAGCCACTTATTACCGATGGTGTATTCAAATACCTCAAAATAAGGAGTTATTTGTAATGCAATACATGAGTGTTATTTTCTATTTAAAATAATCGATACAAATAACTTATATGTTTTATACATATTGACTGAAATATCTTTTATGTTTTTTGTTAACTTTATATTAATCTGAGTAACTAAATATGAATATGCTTCGTTTTATCATTTATAAAAAACCAACACGATAACGTCTTATTTTAATTTTTTTTGTAAGAAGTATATATTTTTATACAGTAAGTGAGCGCATGATTTTAATGTGTTATTTCAGACCTGTTTGTAACACATTTTTTTGGCCTTACTTTAAGCTGTTATGTAAGTAGTATTGTGCTCAGTATCGGTTATTTAAGTGGTTACGTAACTCCTAACATGTAACATTAAAGTAACATGTTCTTATGTTGTTTCCTAGCGCTCTTTTGGAAAGTACATACCTCCAATGACATGCCCTTGTTAAAATAATAGCTGTCGGAATAGTAAAGTAAGAGGTTACATACCTTAATTTCTTCTTACAAACCTTATTACCAGGTAATAGAAAGTTTTGCTGGGTTATTTTGTTTTTTGTTTTGTTTTAGTTTATACAGTCATACAAAAGTGAATATGTATTTGATTTCAGTTTCAGTTTTTCTAATATTCTAAATTTTTTTTGCAATTATTTCACACTAAAGAATACAAAAATGTTTGTTAATTTTCCCTTTGTGAACATTTTTCTAGCAGTTGTCGTTTTAATTTTGTTCATGCTTATTTGTTAATAACTACCCAACAAAACTTTCTATTACCTGGTAATAAGGTTTGTAAGAAGAAATTAAGGTATGTAACCTCTTACTTTGCTACTCCAACAGCTATTATTTTAACAAGGCATGTCATTGGAGGTATGTACTTTCCAAAAGAGGGCTAGGTAACAACATAAGAATATGTTACTTTAATGTTACATGTTAGGAGTTACGTAACCACTTACATAACCTATACTGACCACAATACTACTTACATAACAGCTTAAAGTAAGGCCAAAAAAATGTGTTACAAACAGGTCTGAAATAACACATTAAAATCATGCGCTCACTTACTGTATAAAAATATATACTTCTTACAAAAAAAATTAAAATAAGACGTTATCGTGTTGGTTTTTTATAAATGATAAAACGAAGCATATTCATATTTAGTTACTCAGATTAATATAAAGTTAACAAAAAACATAAAAGATATTTCAGTCAATATGTATAAAACATAAATTATTTGTATCAAATATTTTAAATAGAAAATAACACTCATGTATCGCATTACAAATAACTCCTTATTTTGAGGTATTTGAATACACCATCGTAAATAAGTGGCTATTTCTATTAAGTGATCACGTATCACATTAAAAGTAACTCCTTATTTTACGGTTTTAAAATATTCCATCTGTAATAAGTCGCTGCTATTATTTCGAACTCATGTTGTGTATTACAAGTAACTCTTTTCTTTGAGGTGTTTAAATATATCATTGGTAATAAGTTGCTATTACTACCCAGTAGTTATACAGCACATTATACGTAAGACATTACATTTTAGTTATGAAATAATGCAATGGTAAGGGGTATCGTATTACCAGGTAATGTTCTGTAATACCAACATATTACCAAGGTTTTGCTGGGTACTTAATAACGATTTTATTTCATTAGCAAAAATATGGAATTTATCAGAATTTATACGTTTTTTGCTATTGATCACCGCTAACAATATCTTAAAACGTTCGATTAAAGTTTCGTCGAGACCTGTTATTTCAGATGTTGTCTCAGGATCTTCAAAAAAACGCCTGGCTGTGTTTCCATCATTAAATCTTCCATAACCGTGAAGAGGTTTATTCACAATTAGACCCAACTGTTGCTTAAATTTATTTTGAATTCGTTTCTTTTCCTCCGATCGCATGTTTTGCAAATCTGTGTTATTTTTTATACTTTTATTTTCATTTCCTGGAATTTGCCGATATTTTATATGCTAAATTTATACACAAAATTCCATAAATAGTATCCTTGCATTAAGAGGAGATATTCCAAATTTCAAAGCTTCTTCATTAACGACAGTTTCATTGACAATTTCGTGAAATTCTGAGCTTTTCTTTGCGCATATATTACACTTCCAGGTCGATGCGGTATCTGTGACGGCATTGGCTACTTTCCCATCAGTCATCGTAAAAACTAGTTGAAATGAAATCTTTAGGATATATCCATTTATTTCCACGTACAAAGGAGATAAGTTGGAAATTTCTAACTCTATTTTCTCTACTATGTTTTTTGTTGAGCTTACAGTTTCCTTGACATACTCAAAACGCACTGGCCGACATAAAAACTTATAACCTGGTGTAAAATTTATCCATAAGTCTTCGTAATTCTCATTTAATGCGGAGAAAGATGATGGGGAAGTGTCTTCCTTTAATAACCGCATTCTGACCGGTATCAAAGATGTCATGAAAACACTTGAATAATCAACTTTTCATTGCGTGTAGTTTGTTGTTTGTATTCAGTAAATCCAGACGTTCCATCGCAGCGCAGCCCCATTTAAATATCAATGTTAATTCAGAATTTTGGCATTTTTCTAAGTCTTCCTTACTAAAATTAGAAATAATTCTCGATGCTGTTTTATCTAGCAATTGGGAAAGTTCAACACTGCAACTTTTAGAGTTTACTTCTACTGGTGATGGCACAATTTTGTTTTCCGTTTATTTAATTGATTGACTGTTTGGTAAAATATCGTATCCTTTTTCCTGGAGTGCTTTTCTCAAGATACCATACTTGTTCCTCGATAATCCTAAGCTTAGTACTAGAGCTAAAGCATCTTCTTCTGTGAAAGATTTTGATGATTTTGGAGTTGAAATACTTTGCACCATACGATTCAATCGCTGGGGAGATACTGTTGATAATACGTCTACAATTTCCAAAAGAGTGCTAGGTAACAACATAAGAACATGTTACTTTAATGTTACATGTTAGGAGTTACGTAACCACTTACATAACCGATACTGAGCATAATAATACTTACATAACAGCTTAAAGTAAGGCCAAAAATATGTGTTACAAACAGGTCTGAAATAACACATTAAAATTATGCGCTTACTTACTGTATAAAAATATTTACTTACTTCTTACAAAAAAAAATTAAAATAAGACGTTATCGTGTTGGTTTTTTATAAATGCTAAAACGAAGCATATTCATATTTAATTAATATTTACTCAGATTAATATAAAGTTAACAAAAAACATAAGAGATATTTCAGTCAATATGTATAAAACATATAAATTATTTGTGTCGATTATTTTAAATAGAAAAAAAAAAAAAAAATAGAAAGCAACTGAACTCAGACAATTTATACTATATACCGGATTAGTTGCATTAAAGGATTTCGTTCCAGCAGAAATGTATGAGCATTTCTTGTTAATTCATTGTGCGTATAGAATTCTATTGTCTCCTTTGGCAACAACAACTAAAAGAGATACGGCTAAAGAAAGATGTAGCATCATGTATAATGTACATAACCTTGTGCATATATCAGATTGTGCTCATGAATTTGGTGACCTCAATAGTATATCTGCTTATAAATTTGAAAACTTTATACAAAATATTAAACAAAAACTTAAAATTCCAAAACATTTATGCCAACAAATTTTTAATAAGTTTACTAGAAAAATAATAGATACTAAAAATCCCGTTCTGGGGCTAAGGTACAAAAATGGTTATCCCAAGTCAATATTTTGAACCAATTGCTACTTCAGCGCTACAAATCCGGACAATGTTTGTTTAACGAAGGATAACGCTTTTCTAATAATAACTGAAATCTTAAACGAAAATGCGTTTCTGGCAAAACCAAATTTAAATGTAACAAATTTTTTTAACAATCCCGTTAACTCAATGGATTTAAATATTGCCATTGCCGAAGAAGATGAAGAATCGGAAGAGAGTTTGTATAAAATGCAAAATATTTTGACGAAAGTTCTAAAATTTTCGTATAGAAATCAATTTGTTCTAATTCCACACTTGCTGCTAATATATTTGTTACAAAAAAATTAAAGGTATGTATTTACTTTTACCTGCTAAAAAAGAATTTTTTTATAATATTTATTTAATCAAATTTCAGGTCACTTTGTTAAAAATAAACCGGATATAATTGTAAAATTAGAGACCAAAAGTTTAAGATTAATGCCCGATTACTGGAAGACCTCTTAAAATTTAGCTAACTGGACATTGTGAAAATGAAGCTAAAAGATTGTGTTTGTCCTTAGCGATTGTGATAGCATTTCCTCTAAATACATAAATATATATATATATATATATTAGGGCGGGCCAATTTGTATGGAGCCGAAAAATTCGATTAGAGCCGCCCCCTAGGATGATTTTATGGACAATTCTAAGCAACTTTGGTGAAGGAACCATAGGTCTATCTCGATTTTCGAGTTTCCCACTTTTCAAAAAATGATTTTTTCCCTATAACATCATTTTGATTCAAAATTCGATTTTTTATTCATCGTTATATTATCTTTTTTATGTGTATATGGGGGGTTTTTGGGGTCGAGAAATTCATTTTTGATCTTCATTTTTACCTATGACCACCACCAGAGGGCGTTTCATGCATATTTTAACTATTTTTCGTCTATTTTCCTTCATTCAATTAGGAAAAAAGCTGCATAGGGAGAGCTTTCTGGATAAAATTTCAATGAATTCTCTTTACGCAATAATTCAAAAACATTATAGGGATAATTCATTAAAATTATGCAGATAACTTACCCAATGTATCATAGCAGAGCCATATGTACACCTAAGGGGCCTAGAGACGATTCTTTGGATGGCCAGTTCCCTACTTGGGTCATCGATGATCTATCTGCCCTAATCTATCTACCAGTCCCGTAATCCTGCCGAAAGACAAAACGGAAAAGGAGCCCTAAAATGTCAAACTTACCGGTTCCTCCATCCATCGCCCCACACTGCTAACAAAATGAAAAAAGAAACCACACAAAATTTAACAACAGAAAACTAAAATCGAAAATACCCACCACCCGTGCAATAACATAGCCGTGTAGGCACTTGGGCAATTCCTGAAGCGCTTTCGTCCCCTGCCAAAGGGATTCATCAGCAGGATTAACCTACTAGTTCCGAGGAACCCCTATGAGACGCATATATAATATGCTCCCGAACATAAACCACATCCTAACCCATCCCAAAAAACCATAAATCAAAACAATCCAAAAAGCCTTCCCCATCCATCCCAGTACCACGCCCGAGAACCAATAACCGCTGGTCACAACAACCGCGGACTATAACACACACAATAAAATCAGAATAACAAAAAATAGCTCATCAATACCGCATATACAGATTCCCCAAAAAGCAATAAATTCAAAACCTCACCCCATTTACCCCATGCAGCACCGGCAAACAACACCTTCCGCCTCGACAAAGACCATAATATACGTTCCCACCAATCATAATCGCGACAAAAAAAAATAAAATTAAAACCAAAATACCGAACCGAACAATTCAAATGAAATACAAAAAATATTTCCAAATTGTCAAAAAATAACAAATCCTATGTGATCAGGTCCCCAAACACAAATCACAATCAAGATACTAACCGTATCAGTAAGCAGCGGATGTAACACCAAACTGCCCATCCCGTGAAATCAGTCTAATAACCCCATCACCTCCGCCTTATCCCAGTGACAATCCCAATCTACCCCGCGGATCCTACAGTCAAAAAATTCCATCGGCCACATCCCCATAATACAATACACCCAAAGCCAAGGAATACAGCCCAATCCTGGCAGTATAAGAAACAAAATCAAAAATCAAAATGCCAAAAATCAGCACCCCAAAAAATCCCACAAAACACGCGAAAATCGCTCACTGCAAAAAACCAATGAATGGACGTCACCAATAAATTGACAAAATTAAAATAATCCCTAAAAACCGTCAATAAAATATAATCAACACATCCACAGGACCTGAGAGAGATACCTACCGAAACGTGGATTTGTCCACGATCTTCGATGACCCAAGTAGGGAACTGGCCATCCAAAGAATCGTCTCTAGGCTTTTAATGAATTATCCGCATAATGTTAATGAATTATTACGTAAAGGGAATTCATTGAAATTTTATCCAGAAAGCTCTCTCTGTGCAGCTTTCTTCCTAATTGAATAAATGAGATGGCTCCCGTACCTCCCTCTCATCTCCACGTAGCTTTAGATGGGAATTAACACTGCCTATTGACTTTATAGGAATTTTTGCCTTGAAAAAGTTATTGAGGAAAAATCACTTTCATCAATTAGTTTTTCTTGAGCGATATAGTATATAAAGTTGGTGGACAAATCCACGTTTCAGTAGGTATCTCTCTCAGGTCCTGTGGATGTGTTGATTATGTTTTATTGACGGTGTTTAAGGATTATTTTAATTTTGTCAATTTACTGGTGACGTCCATTCATGGTTTCTTGGGGTGTGGGATTTCGTGTGTTTTTATGGGATTTTTTTGGAGTGAGAATTTTTGGCATTTTGATTTTTTTATTTTGCTTTTGATACTGGCTGATTTGGGCTGTATATGTTGTCTTTGGATATCTGTTTTACGGGAATTTGACTGATGAAGAGAATTTTTGAGTGTAGGATCCGATAGGTATACTGGGATTGGGGCTATGATAGGGCGAGGATTGTGGAGTTATTGGGTTGATGTCACGAGATGGGCAGTTTGATGTTTTCTGTCGCTGCTTGCTGGTGCGGTGGGTATCTTGATTGTGATTTGGGTCTGGGGCCTTGATCACATTTTTATTTATTTTTTGACATTTTAGTTGTGAAATTATTTGCTTTCGAATTGATTTTCCTGCTGCAGATTGATTTTTCCTGCTGCAAATTGTGAGTTATTTCGTGATTGTGGACTGTGGAGAGCAACTGTTGAGTACGTATGGAGGGCGGAAAGTGTCGCTTGGGAGTGGCATATGGAATGGACGGGGTAAGTTTTGAAGTTATTGTTTTTTGGGGGATTTATATTGTGTATATGTATCTGGTGTTTAATGGGTATTTTTGTTAGATGAATTTATTGTGTTCTTACGAATATGTGTAATAGTGCGCGGATATTAAGGGCAGCGACTATTGACTATCTGGCGTGATACGGGAACAGATGTGATGGATTGTTGGGGTTTTTGATTTATGATTTATGGGACGGGTTGGAATTTTTTGATGATTTAGGCATTCTTCGGGAGCATTTTATGCATGCGTCCCACAGGAGTTCTAAGGAACTAGTAGGTTAATCCTGCTGATGAGTCCCTTTGGCAGGGGATGAAAGCGCTTCAGGAATTGCCCAAGTGCCTACACGGCTATGTTATTGCATGGGTGCTGGGTTTTTTTTTCGATTTTAGTTTTCTGTTGTTAGAATGTGTGTGGTTTCTTATTTCATTTTGTTAGCAGGGTGTCACGACGGATGGAGGAACCGGTAAATTTGACATTTTAGGGCTCCTATTCCCTGTTTTGTCTCTCCACAAGATTACCGGACTGACGGACCGGTAGGTAGTTAGATCTTCGATGACCCAAGTAGGGAACTGGCCATCCAAAGATTCGTCTCTAGGCCCCTTAGGTGTAGGTAGGGGTCTTCTATGATACATTGAGTGAGTTATCTGCATAATTTTAATGAATTATCCGCATAATGTTAATGAATTATTGCGTAAAGAGAATTCATTGAAATTTTATCCAGAAAGCTCTCTCTATGCAGCTTTTTTCCTAATTGAATGAAGGAAAATAGACGAAAAATAGTTAAAATATGCATGAAACGCCCTCTGGTGGTGGTTATAGGTAAAAATAAAGATCAAAAATGAATTTTTCGACCCCAAAAACCCCCCATATACACATAAAAAAGATAATATAACGAAGAATAAAAAATCGAATTTTGAATCAAAATGATGTTATAGGGAAAAAATCATTTTTTGAAAAGTGGGAGACGCGAAAATCGAGATAGACTTATGGTTCCTTCACCAAAGTTGCTTAGAATTGTCCATAGAATCATCCTAGCGGGCGGCTCTAATCGAAAAAAAATTTGGCCCGCCCTAATATGTATATAAATTAAATTCTTTATATTAGAATTTTTAAAAAAAATTATTTTGTTGTGTGTCCGTTAGAACAACACAACGTTCTTTATTGGTTTATGGTAAAAATACAAGTGATCTTTTAATTTTAACTTAAATTACCCTAACAGTCAGCCGATCACGCCACCTCTTCATGTTGTTTGTGTATTCGCCGGTCAGCAATATCAATGGGAACAACTTTGTAATTGTAGACACAATCGTCAGCTTAATGTTGGCTTGTGTATTGGCCAGACGCATAGTCAGCAATATCAATGGGAACAAAGCTACGTTGCTGTTGGAATGTGTTGTAATTGTAGACGCAACGTCAGCTTTGTTATCGTGTGAATTGTTTTTATATTTTTGGAGTTTTAAATGTTTTCTGTGTTAACTCCTCCCCTTCTAAGATCATACGTCCTCGTATGATAATTTTTCAAAAAAAATGGTAAGTTGTGAATTTTGCTTTTTCCTAAACCTCCTGTTGGCGATGATAAATGTTCTATCTGGTTCAGGCAAACATTAGTGTCCTCTGTTGTCTTTACCTCTTCTTGAGGAGTTTGTGTTTTCTTGTCGGTTTCAGAAACTTTATGTTCCTTGATTGCTTTATTACGATTTCGCCTTATGATCGAGATAATAATGATCAGTATTAACACGGCTAATATTAGCGCAATATTAATGGACAAATTAACTTTGTTTTCAATTTGTAGCTGTTGTATAAAGTGGGAATTGTTAACATTTAAAGCTTCCATCCTTTCCAAGGTTATAACTTGTTCTTGAAAATTCGCATTAACCGGCTGGAACAATGCAGGTAATGGCTTAGTAAAGGTAACCTGGGTTGTTGAATATGTTTGGTTACCTATCCGTATTGTAGAATTTAGATGATGAATCAAAAAGGTTCCGTTTAGCACAGTTGTTGAATTATCGATTGATATATTTCCTGCGAACTGGTTCAGTAGTATCATACTTTCGTCAATTTTTTCGACAAGAGGCACATGTTCGTCGTTAGTTGTTACGCACCGTGATGGCTTACTCTTCAGCAAATTAGGGATGCACTCAGATTCACTTAGATCTATGGTATTTTCTTTTTCGCAAATACTTAGCTTATTGTAATTTTTACATTCATTTTTAATTCCATATATTTTACCATAACATTTTAAGATATTTTTGAAATTTGTCTTAATCACTACGTTCTTACTTTTTACAGGTCTAATTAAAAGGTTTTCGCAATTCTGTTTATTCGTTGTTGGGATATTTACAATATAAATTATTTCTCTATCATTTGAAGCTACTTTAATTTTGGAAAAATTTAAGAATTCATCTATGTTCCCAAATGGAATATTATCATTATTAAAAATATTTCTTAGAATTTCAATTTCAGAATTTGAGAAAATAAAAGAATTTACAATATTTGATTTCGCCCAATGAATTGCGTACTCAATGTTAGATAGTTCTTCCTTAACAATCTCTAACTTATATTTAAAATCTATTAAAGGCTTTTCTTGAATTTTACTCTCTAACAATTTTGAAATATTATTCGTCATGATTGATAATTTGTTCACTTTATCCAGTGCCATTTGATTAATTATAACTTGGTTATTATTATTTTGCAAAACATTATTAATTTTGTTCTCTATAATTTAAAAATCAGAATGATCGGGATTACCGGCCAACCACTTCCACGCACTTCCAATAAAGTCAAGTGATCGCCTTGTCCTTGTCCTGGATCGAAGTCTGGTTAGACTGGATTTCATTTGGGATATGGTGTACGATAGGTAGGGTAGAATCGAGTTGTCAGTGTAGTTATACGTGTGAATTCCATCCTCAAGTTTCTGCACCAATTCCTCATATTGTCCCAAGTCAATCGTGTGAATCAATCTAAAGACACCTGTTTGAATTTTCGCCGGGCCGGTGTTTACAACGACCAATCTCGAATTGGAATAATCCATTATCTGAAACTCACCCATAATAGACCTGAAGGTTAGAAGTATCCTGAAAAAAAAATTAGTAGTGTTTAAGCTCAGTTCGTTCTCAGGGGTACAGTAGTCCGAAGAAAAAGAGGAGAATTTCTAATTCCTAATGTGACTCTTATGGATTACACGGCCACTATTCGTGACAATTGTTGTATCCCTGTTTTCCTTCACTATTTTGCCCTTAAAGCGATTACTCAATTTCGTGCCCAATCTTTTGTTGCTCCTCACATATACCAGTTGACCAGGCACATAATTCTTAGTAGGTAATTTTTTCCTGTTATGGTAAGCAAGATCCTGTTCCTGTTTCCGTTTCAGTCTTTAGATGTTTGACAGTCTTGTTTTCTCATAATCCTGTGGGGAAAACTCGACCGTGCGTCCAAAATAAAGATCCACAGCCCTTTTCATAGTAGTAGAATGAATTGTGTGATTATACTCATTTACCGATCTTTCCAGCAATTCGTCAAAATTCCTCGATGTTCCATCTTCCTTTAGACACCTCATTAATTCCGCTAGTGTGGAGTGAAATCGTTCTATCTGCCCGTTTGATTCGCTCCTATAAGAAGGTGTAGTAAAAACATTAATTTTCAAGTCGTCCTTCATCATAAACATGATCGATGCAGAGTTTAATGAAGGTTCATTGTCCATGACGACGTTCTTTGGCACTCCATAAAAAAACAGGAGTTCTCTTAGAGGCCTCCTAATATTTTCGGTAGATCTGCTCTGTAGTTTCCTGACTTGTACATATTTAGAGAATTTATCAATTGACGTTAATATTAATTTCTTGTCCGTAGAAAATATGTCGATATGAATGGTGTGGCCTGGATATGTTGGAATTGGAGTCTCTTTAAGTACCGGAGCATTTGGGTGTCGTTCATATTTGTTTTTCTTACATGTGGAGCATAATTTTATGATTCTCCTAACTTTTCCATTCATTCCTGGGAAGTAATACTTTTCTAGAATCTGCAATTTGTTTTCTTTCTCATTGCGATGAGCTCTATTGTGTTCCTCGATTATTATGTTTTCCTGGTCGCTTTCCGATGTTATTTCCTCAACCACTATTTGTGTAAATCTGCATTTATAATTTGAAAAATTACCTTGGTATACTGTTTGAATCTTTCCCATTATAGGCTCGGGAGCTTTAATTCCATTTATCACAGATGGATTAAGATACCTTTTGAGAATATCTATAAGTTTTTGTTCGTCGTAACTGGTTTCCAAAATTAATGTCTGTGAAATCCTGGGAAAATAATCCTGAATTGATATGAAGGCATATTATCAATACTAATAAATAATTGATTTTTAAATACATTTATAGGGGTCTCCACACTGTATATTAAGCCCTGCGAAGAACTTTCTGCACTGTGTTGAGTCATGGTCGATGAATCCAAATTGTCTTGAAGAACATTTAATCCTGACTGATTCCTAGACAAAGCGTCGGCCACTACGTTCGTCTTACCGGGTTTATACTTTAATTCGTAATTATACTCCTCAAGTATGCACTTCCATCTTTTCATCTTTGTGTTGTTATTACGGCTGCTAAGGGCATAAGTAAGTGGTTGATGGTCAGTATAAATAGTTACCTTTCTAGAACCGTAGAGATAGTTTCTCAACGAATTTAACGCCCAAATTATTGCAAGCATCTCTTTTTCATTTGCTGCATAATTTTCTTCTGTTCCGGTAAGCGTTCTCGAGATGAAAGATATTGGCCTGTCGTCTTGGCTCAATACAGCTCCTAACGCAACATTAGATGCGTCAGTGGTTAGCTGGAATTCTTTCTCAAAATCGGGATAAGACAGTATTACTTCCTGTAATACTAACGCGTTTTTCAGCTCATCAAAAGATTGCTTGGCTTCTTCGTCGAGTATTATCATTCTCCTACTCCATTCTGTTTTAGATATCATGCCCCCATCTCCCCGTAAGAGTTTGGTCAATGGTTTGGCGATATCCGCATAACCTTTAATAAACCTCCTATAATATCCTGAAAGGCCAAGAAAGGATCGGAGTTCCTTTACGTTCCTTGGATAAGGGAATTCTACAATTGCATCCACTTTTTTCGGGTTCGCTTTAATTCCGTCACGAGAAACAATAAATCCGAGAAATTCAACCTCCTCCTTGAAAAATTCGCACTTATCTAATTGCACCTTCATGTTTGCATTATTTAATGTTTTAAAGATGGCATCTAGATATCTAAAATGAGATTCCTCATCTTTACTGAAAATTATAATGTCATCAATATAGACGTAACACATCTTCCCGATGTGTTCTCTAAGAATATCATCAAGTGCGCGTTGGAATATAGAAGGGGCATTTTTTAACCCAAAAGCTAATCGCAAAAATTCGTACTTCCCATTATTAACTGAGAAAGCTGTTTTCTCAACATCTTCCTTTTTTAGGGGTATTTGATGGAACCCACTCTTTAAGTCAATAACCGTGAAGTATTTGTTTCCCCCCAGATGCGAAAGCACGTCATTTATATCAGGTATAGGGTACTTATCCGGAATCGTTATAGTGTTAAGTTTCCTGAAATCTACAACAACCCTATATTTTTCCTTTCCTGATGCATCCTGTTTTTTGGGTTCTACCCAAATTGGCGAGTTATATGGAGAACGTGATGGCCTTATAATTCCATCCTTTAGCAATTTGCCGATTTCCTCCTCAACTACTCCTTTCAATGCCATAGGGTAAGGGTAATTCCTAGAATAGGTTGGGGTATTAGTTGAACTACGAATGTCCCCTATTACTTTCGTTGTGTAAGTAAGTCTTTCATCTGGATCTGCAAATAAACTCTTATGATGGTCTACAATCTTTTCCAAACCTTTCCTATGATTCTCCGACAGATAGTCTGTCCTGATCTCGATGTTGTTAACATCCTGAGAAACACATTGGTATAAAAGAATCTTTCTTCCTCCCTTGATTGTAAAGTAATTCTCCGAGGTATAGATGACAGCCGATAATTCCTTAAGACTATCGTGACCCAGTATTCCATCGAAGGACTTAAGCTCCGGTAGAATGAAAAATTTGATGGGGATGTCATTGATACCAAACATATTTAAAAAGGTGTGATGAGTTATTTCCAGGTTCCCTGCGACTGATTTTGCGCTGAATTTTTTTATGTTAGCTATGTGATTCGTAGTTAAATTAGATTTTATATAAATCTTATAGCTGCCTGTATCCAAAAGAAATCTTAATATTTGTCCGTTCCTCGTTTTTAGTTTAAAGTATGGTAACGAGGAACAATTTAATCTAAAAAATTGGCTTCATATTGAATCTCCTCAAGTGGGTTCTCTTCATTTTCGAGTGCAGCTACTTCTTTGGGAATATGTTGGAAGTATTCCTGAACATCATCAGGTTCTTCGTTTTCCGGCCGCTGATCTACCTCGCTTCCCTCTGGTGGATATCCGTAATCAAATAGTTCCTCTGGCATATAGTTAGTATTTATATGAAAGTTCCTCTGCAACTTGTTAACTGGACCTTGGAAAGATGCCGTTGTTTGTCTTTTAAAAGGCATGTTATCCTGCGGTCTATTGGTATAATTGACTTGTCGTGTTTGAATCGATTGGTCTATATCCATTGGCTCTACTCTAGTTTGTCCTTGAATATTAGGGGTTCGGTTCCAGTATTGTGTCTGAGTCTGTTGATTCGGAGGCCTACCCTGCTCAAACTGGGGTCTCGGTCCCAAATTTTGATAGACAGTAGGATAATGATAATTCGGTCTGAAATTTGGGTTATTATTATAACGAGGCGGTAGTGGTGGTCTGTTAGACATCACTCCACCGGCATGAGCAAGTTCAGGATAAAATTTCCCATTCCCCAGAGGTGACCTTGTTGTGCCAATTCCATCCCTATACCCATTTGCCCTGGGTATTCGGCCATTAGCATAATTCGCTCTGAATGTCATATTGTCTAGCTTAAGACAAATGTGTAATGCCTGGGGCAAGGAGTTCGGTTCACGGATACTTAATAATCTCGGGAGATCTCCGTTGAGACCTCTAATGAAGGTATCTAATGCCTTCTCACGGTAAGTATTCATCATTGTGTGGAGGCTGCTTTCCCCCAAATCTAAACAAGAAACCTTATCAAGGATTAGCGACAGGTGTTGGTACACGGTTTGGTAGAACTCCGTTATTGTTCTATTTCTCTGACACAGACTAGTCATCTGATACTCAAACGTGCCTATGTCACGTTTGTCAGAGTAGTGCATCATGAGGCACTTCTTAATTCTGGGCCAATCCAGAGGAGTCCTGTATGACTCTAAGGCTGCGTCTGCTTCCCCAGTAACTTTTGTGCGAATAGTACGCAAGATTGCATAGTATCGCCCAGTCCCCTTCACAGATTCGTATAGTCCTAAGACTCTATCAACGGATTTCCTCCAAGAATTGAATTCCCCTTGTTTGCCGGAGAATTCTCTTAGAGATTTTACTATATCAGGAACCTTATCCAGTTCCTCTAATCTAGTTGTATTCAAAACTATAGGGTGGTCCGCCCCCTCTTCCGATAAAAGATCGGTGGGTGGCCTAAGGGCCTCCTTTATCATTGAAGCGATTTGCTCCCTCTGAATCGTGGTCAAGCCCCCTGTAGCGGCTGTTCCACCACCCGGTTGTGTCACTGTGAGACTTCTGCCCAACCTTTCGGTTAACTGTTCTATGGTTTCATCTGGCATGGTAACTGATAGGGACGGATCCCGCTCTTAAGGGTTGTTCTACAAAATTCTGAATACCAGAGAACTTATGATTGAATAGTCAATCTAACAATAACCAAGCTTTTGAAAAATGAAAACTCAAGAAAAACCGATAGGCAATCTAACAACAATTAAACTTTTGAAAAATGAGAACTCAAGGAAAATCGATAGTCAATCTGACAATAGCCAAACTTTTGAAAAATGAAAACTCAAGAAAAACCGATAAAATTTCAGGCAATTTCTTATGATTAATAAGTCAAAAAATAAAATTTCGAGTTTAGAAAAAATATTATAATTTAAAGTAAAAATAAGGATTCTTACGCTAAAAATGTTGTCAGCATCCTTGTGGGTTTTGACAGCTGGTGTTGATACAGATGTTGTGTTGAGTGTTGCATACAGATGTTGAATTGAATGTTGATGTTGGGAGCTGATGTTGGAATTGTCTTATTTCACTGCTCCTTTAGAAATTTTCACTTTACTTTGGTTTCTTTCACACTTAAATGTTCAAAAATTTGAAATTCTTCTTAATGATTTTAGTTTGCCTCAATGTTCCTTGAAGGGTTTACACTATTTTGTTCTTTCGTCTTAATTTATAAAAAAAAATTTTATGAAAAATTTAGTTTTTTTTTTTTTTTTTTGTGTTTAATAAAAATTTTTTATTAATGATTTTAATTTGCTTCAATGTTCTTTTGAAGTGTTTACACTATTTTGTTCTTTCGTTTTAATTTATTTTTAAAAAAAAATTTCTATGAAAATTTTGTTTTTTTATGTTTAATTTAACTTTTTTATTACTATATTCTTTTATTTATTATTTTTACACGTATCTTTCCTTTATATATAAAATTTTGTTTTTTTTTTCACGTTCACGATTTTACTTTAATTTTTTTTTTTTATTAAGTTCACTTAGCTTAGGATTCCGAGTTATCGGGCTTAACGGGCGTTTGCGTACGCAAAACCGGTTTGTCCTTTTCTTTTTTAAGGACTACTGCGGGACCACGTCAAGGCTTGACTTGATTTCTACTTTTTTATACCGGAGGACCTTTTCCGAAGGGTCCCTGCTCGGGCGCCAATTAAATTCTTTATATTAGAATTTTTAAAAAAAATTATTTTGTTGTGTGTCCGTTAGAACAACACAACGTTCTTTATTGGTTTATGGTAAAAATACAAGTAATCTTTTAATTTTAATTTTAACTTAAATTACCCTAACAGTCAGCCGATCACGCCACCTCTTCATGTTGTTTGTGTATTCGCCGGTCAGCAATATCAATGGGAACAAATTGTAATTGTAGACACAATCGTCAGCTTAATGTTGGCTTGTGTATTGGCCAGACGCATAGTCAGCAATATCAATGGGAACAAAGCTACGTTGCTGTTGGAATGTGTTGTAATTGTAGACGCAACGTCAGCTTTGTTAACGTGTGAATTGTTTTTATATTTTTGGAGTTTTAAATGTTTTCTGTGTTAACTTATATATATATTAGACCTGGCGTAGCTAATATGGGTTTTTTATATTTTGGAATTTTGATTGTGGGTAGCGATGAAAATATGCGATTTGATGCCAAAATTGATGTAGCAAATTGTCAGGTTGATCGGATGGTGGCAACCCGTGCCACAATGAGGTCAAAGGTCAAAATTTTAAAAAACCACCAAAATGCTCTATTTTTTTGCATTTTATAATTTTTTTTATTAAGAAATACCAAAAATAAAACTTCTTTAAATTAGAATATCATTTATAACTTGTAAATTAGTTAATAGTAGTATTAATGCTTAAGTATATAATGGCACAAGAAGCAAAAATAAATATATGTATGCATTATAGTTTTTATTTAAGCTCTCAGTTGTAAAAATGTATGGTGTTTCTGCTATTATAGTAAGAAAAAAATATTTATAGAATTCAAAATATGCTTACAATATATATCGTTACCTGAAATGGAAGAAGGTGTAAGTTTTTGACTGATTATGGTGCACGACATTAAACTACGTATCCTCAGAATTTTTTTGCTTTCTGATATGAAAAATAAAGATTTTATAAGCGAAATTCTAAACAACCAACTTTTTGCTCTTCTTCTTAATTTGGTTTTACTGTAGAAAATTTTAATTTTTTTTCATTGATTATGAAGCACATAATTAAGCTTCCTTTCTCCGCAAAATTATAGCCTTCTACAATAAAAAGTTTTGATTTCATTACTTAATTTCGTAAAATGTTGGAAAGTTTTTTTTTTGCTTTTTTTGTAAAATAATGAATATTTTTGTTATGCCCTTTTGCATTTCAGGTAACGAAATGTATTTCTACCAACAACTATTATTGAAAAAACGGTAAATTTTTTTTTTTCGTCGCTGTTTTTTAAACATCCTCAATATTCCTATCTTTGAGCTGTCGTCAACTGCATTTTTGTCTAAAAGTACCGTTTTTCCGCTCTGCTACTGAGCACATAGCAATGCTGTTGATATGAATATGTAAAATTTTGTCATTGCGAATTTAAATATTGTTGAGAAAAGTGAAGTTTATTGTAAAAAAAAAATTGTGTAACTTTACGTAATTCCATGGCTCAGAAGAAAAATTTATCGTTGGAACGGCTTCGATCTGCTGACACAAATGTGTACTTGATTGGTAAATGTGTACCTAAAATAGTTGGTGTGAAATTACCATCAAAGCAGGAAGTGCTTCAGTGTTTTTTTATAATGTGCGTTGTGAAAAGAAAACAGTTAAAGAAAGTGCAAGATTTGTGTTAAATGAAATATTGCCTTTTTTGTGCTGCAAAAGTCATTAAACTTTATGAAGAGTGGAGAACAGTCCAAAAAGTATGTAAATCTCCTTTCCCAAGTCATCGCAAAAAAGAAAATTACTTTAAGGAAAATTTAAACAATTTATTTGACATTGCCCACGTTGACGCTCTGAAGCTTATAAGTATACAGGAAGATAGAGACTTCTTAATAAAGCAGCGAGAAAATGGGCGTGTTGGTAGCATGACTTGTGTCGATCAAAATGTCACAAATAAAGAAAAAAGAAAGGCACAAAGATTGGAAGATGAAAAACGTCGAAAAGAAAATTATGAAAAAAGAAAAGGCACTTCAGGTAATTATTATGTAGTATTTGGAAGCAGTGCCAATTTTTTTTGCTGTTCACTTAATTTCATGTGTAGACTTGACTATGGAACATGTTGAATTTGAGAGTGATGAATCGGGAGATGATGTGCAGGCGATGGATGTAGAACAGACTGACAACATTCCAAGTTGCTCCAGTAAGCCAATTCGAAAACGTGGAAAAAAGAATTTTATTGACGACAGAATGCTGGCTTGTATGGATGCTGGCAATATGTCATCTCCATTAGCTATACACTTTATCAGTGCAACTGCCAAAGCGTTGGGTCACAATATTGAGGATCTTGTCCTGAATTCCACAAGTTTGCGTGAACAACGTAAAAAATATCGTCGGCGTCATGGCAAAGAAATTGTTGAAAATTTCAAGGTAAGTTTTTTTATTTTGACCAAGTTATAAATTTTGCTTTGAGCTTAAGATTTTTTTAGATACCTGAAACATTTGTTTTGCATTGGGACGGAAAGCTACTTCCCGCAATTGCTGGAAAAAATAAAGTTGATCGCTTGGCTATTGTGCTCACGTCGGAGAACGTTGAAAAATAATAGCTATCCCCATCATTGAAGATGGAACTGGTGCTGTAGTCGCTCAATCAGTCTACGACTATTTGTTAAAAATGAATATGCTGAATTCATTAGAAATGATATGTTTCGATACAACTGCTGCAAATACTGGCTCTCATAGTGGTGCTGGAACTTTATTGGAACGCAGCTTATTGTGGTTACCATGTCGCCACCATATTGCAGAAATTTTCTTAATAGCTGTATTTGAAATCAATTTCGGAAAATCAAGTGGTCCAGA
This sequence comes from Leucophora obtusa, assembly GCA_949987735.1. NCBI lineage: Eukaryota > Metazoa > Arthropoda > Insecta > Diptera > Anthomyiidae > Leucophora > Leucophora obtusa. Next base: position 400,318 of record CATLKA010000003.1, read on the forward strand.
GGTGGCGATTTTTGAACGTTTTGTACGGGAATGGAGCACACTAAATTCAAGGGGATACAGCACTTGTATGCAGGATTCTTATACAGAAGCCCAAACATGGAGAGGACGAATACCCTTAATGGCTTCGATGTCCTTTCTGATTCCATCGCTAGAATTCTAGGGAGTTGCCCGAGTAGTAAAATCGTCGTTGCTGGCGATTTTAATATTCACAACACTTCCTGGCTTCGCCATTCGAGCCACACAACTTTTCCGGCACTTTAATTGGAAACTCTGTTTCCTCGACGACAACGTTGATGCCGCGGCGAAAATGGTAGAACATGTTATATTGCTTGGAATGAAATCTTTCATTCCTTCGAAGCAAATTTCGGTTAAACCAAAAGATAAATGTTGGTTTAACCAGACTTGCAGAAACGCAGTCAGATCCAGAGAGTTAGCGTTCAAAAATTGGCGTGATAATAAGAACGACAATACTGATCTGCTTCGCAAACGAGCGAGATATGAATGTTCCAAAGTACTTAGTCCTGAAAAGTTTCTTTACGAAAAACGTCTTCGTACTAAAGTTCTTTCTGCTCCTCGGGGTAGCGAGAGCTTTTGGTCATTCGTTAAAAGAGTAAAGGATAATTCTAGTTCAGCTATCTCAACTCTTATAAAGGATGATCAAATATTCACTGAACCGGTTAATAAGGCAAACCTTTTAGCTGGGATGTTTGCAGGTAATTCATTCCTGCCGGAAAGCGATCAACCACTGCCAGAACTTGAAAGAGTATCCAGTACTATGCCTAAGATATTCTTCCGAGCTCGTGCAGTTAAAAGGGTTCTTGCTGACCTCAAAATAAATAAGTCATCGGGGCCGGATGGCATACCCGCACTGGTGCTGAAACAGTGCTCTTCGACGCTAGCTCGTCCATTGGCTAACCTTTTTAGCGCTTCTTACTATACGGGAATTTTCCCCTCTTGCTGGAAGGTTGCCAATGTCCAGCCAATCCCTAAAAAGGGTGCGGCTAATAACCCTGAAAATTACCGCCCAATCGCAATATGCTTTGCGCTCTCAAAGGTGATGGAGAGTATGCTTCTTAATGACCGACAATATGGCTTCCGTAGGAATCGTTCTACGGGAGACCTGTTAGCGTTCCTCTCGGAACGTTGGAGTCAGTCCCATCACCGTTTTGGTGAGCGCAAAGTGGTTGCTCTGGATATTTCTAAGGCCTTTGATCGTGTATGGCACGGGGCGCTTGTATCGAAGCTTATTGCCTTTGGTGTGGGTAATGACTTCGCTCGTTTTATTTCGAGCTTTCTCAGAGATCGCACTATTAGTGTTGTTATAGATGGGATCTCATCCGACGAGTTTCAGCTTAATTCAGGGGTGCCGCAGGGTTCTGTTCTTTCTCCTTCCCCATTTCTTATCTTTCTTAATGATCTTCTTGGTCAAACTTTCAACCCTATCTACTCTTTCGCAGATGACAGCAACATTTGTCATTCATTTTCCTTCAATCGTAGCCCAAGCCCTGAGGAGATTGGGGGCAAAAGGCAGATTATGAATGACACACTAAATCGTGACCTCTCTGCAATCTCTGAGTGGGGTCATGCGAACAAGGTGGATTTTAATGCGCGTAAGACCCAATGTTGTATGTTGACCCATAGGGCTGCGGGTTTAACACTGCCATCTGTACATATGGGTGATATCGATATTGAGGAATCGGATACTCTTGATGTTCTGGGCATGAAAATTCGGTGTGATGTCCGATGGAATAAGCATATTTTTCAGGTGTCGAAAGAAGCATTCAAGTGTCTAGGTTTTTTACGTCGGTGCAAGAAGTACTTCACTCCATCCGATTTACTCACTATTTATACCACCTATATCCGACCGAAGATGGAATACAACTCCCATATATGGGCAGGAGCTTCGAAGTCTATTTTGGAGCTTCTGGACCGTGTGCAAAGGAGGGCGTCGGTGCTTATCAATGACAGTAGAGTATCCAGCTCTATTGACTCATTGGAGCATCGTCGGAATGTGGGTTGTGTAACCCTGTTCTATCGATATTACCATGGGAAGTGCTCTGCTGAGATAAGTGAACTTATCCCCAAAGCCCAGGTTTTTATTTGTAATACTCGCTTATCAAGTAGAGTCCATCCGTTTGTTGTCGATTGTCCAGCGGATCGCACGACGCATTACAGAGAGAATTCGTTTATCAGTCGCACCAGCCGTATGTGGAATAAACTCCCCGCAGAGGTCTTCCCTGTTACTTACAATGTTGAGAAATTTAAATCAAATATTCACAAACACTACTCCCTCTTTCCTCCTCCCCATAACCTGTTTTCCTAATACCATCACAATGCACTGCGTTAGTAGGGGGCATCCCCTGAGTGTTGGTCTAACACATAAAAAAAAAAAAAAGGATGAACAAGTTTTGAGTGTCATATCTGTCGAGGAACGCGAAACAAGGAAACACTTTTGTCTTGAATATTTAGCGAAAGTCCACATTCGGCATGATTATAGAGAGCTCTTACAACTTCCATTTATTTTTCTTGGTGGTAGCATTCCCAATTTCACATTTCGTGCACCTGGAGCGACATCTCATGTAAGATTCATATCCAAGGCCATCTATTGTCTCAAAATGTATATTTTTAACGAGCACTTTAAAATGTCTGCGAGTCAGTTGAATGGAATTCTTAATACGTGCATTTTCTTAGTAAGTCTCTTCATCCCATACTGGTTTAGAACCGCAAATGCAGTTGAAGCGCCAAATAGAGATATGCAACTAATAAAGGGGATTATTGGGTATTTTGATAAAAAAAATATCTACAGTGCTTTTGGAAAAAATTCGGAACCACCTGTGGTATTTATCAGAGGAAGCAGTTGCACTTGCCTTTTTTGATCCACATGTAGACTCAAAAATAAAGGAAAAGATGGTTTTGGCGTTGCAAATAGATTCCGATGAAGACAATCATATCGGTGATGATGGTGATATTTTCCATTCTAAAAAAGTGTGTGCAAGCGTTGATGAATTGCAATTATTCACATCCAAGGATTTAAGCTCTTTTGTAACTCCTAAAACAAAAAAATTTTTTTCTCGTCTGGAAATTTCTACGGATTTCTTACGCTTTGATCCGTCAAACTGGCCTAAGAGCGAAGCATTTTGTAAAGGGGGACTAATCGTAAAATGCATTACTGTTGTGAATGATGCCGCCGAAAGAAAAGTCAAACTAATAACTGACTATAACAGATTCTTAACACACAACGAAGACGATAAACAGTACTTGTTACACATTGTAGAGGGCTACCGTAAGGACTTCCCAGCCTATACAAAATCTTCAATGATTTAAAATAAAAATATTAAGCCTATTAAATAAAAATTAAAGAAAAAACATTATATTTACAGTATTTCTTATTACAAAAATTTATAAAATGCAAAAAAAAAGTATTTGGGTGGTTTTTCAAAATTTTTGACCTTTGACCTCATTGTGGCACGGGTTGGCACCCTCCGATCAGCCTGAAAATTTGCTGCATCAATTTTGGCATCAAATCGCATATTTTTATCGCTAGCCACATTCAAGTTTCAAAAAAAGTTTTTAACGCCAGGTCTAATATATATATATATGTATGTAGTGCGCATATATATTGAAAATTGGGAGCTCTTAACTTTTTTTTGTTTCAAATTTAGTTAACTAAAGATGAAATAAATTTTATTCCATAAAAACTATTATTAATAAATTATGAAGCAATGCAATACATTGAAGTAACTCATCATTATTTTAAGGTATTAAAATACCCCATCGGTAATAAGTTTTGGTAACTAAAAAAGTAACCATATATCACATTACGAGTAACTCCTTATTATGAGATATTTAAATACCCCATTGGCAATACGTCGCTTTTACTAATAAGTGATCATGTATCGCATTACACATATTTAAATACCTTATCGGTTATAAGTATCTTTTACTAACATGTATGCTTCTAGAATCTAGAAGTATTCTAGTATTATATTACAAATAACTCCTTATTTTAAAGTTTTAAAATATCGCATTTGTAATATGTTATTATTACTAATAAGCACTCATGTATCGCATTACAAATAACTCCTTATTTTGAGGTATTTGAATCCACCATCGGTAATAAGTGGCTATTTCTATTAAGTGATCACGTATCACATTAAAAGTAACTCCTTATTTTACGGTTTTAAAATATCCCATCTGTAATAAGTCGCTGCTATTATTTTGGGCTCATGTTGTGTATTACAAGTAACTCTTTTCTTTGAGGTGTTTAAATATATTGTAGCTAATAAATTAGTTATAGGCGAGTTCGATTTGATTGTAGATTTCAATCTGTTTTATTTAAATGAAAGTTACAGGTTTATATAGTAAAATTAAAGTAAAATTATTGTGTACTTAGCATAATATAATAATTAGGTCAATATAATAACATAACATAAAATACCATACAATACAATAGAATGATTCACTTATTAGTTAAGTTCAATGTCTGTATATCAGTTAGAACAAGGAAACATGATCACCGCTTAATGGTTTGTACATTCATTCAAAACAATGTTATATGAGATTATGCCATTTATGAATATGACGGTATATGCGACTGTCATATCCGCTACACCTCCATTTTCTGGAAGAATGTTCATACGCTATTAAGCATATGAATATTCTTTACTCATTGTTACCTTGGTCTAAATTCAATGACAGATTACATATCATCTTGAAAATATTATTATTTTCTTCTCTTTTTTTCTTTTAATATATTGGTTATTATTATTATTATTATTTTTTTTTTTTTTTTTTATATATTGGTTTATCGTTGTTTAATGATTTATGTTTTTAACTCATCTTTTGTAGTATTATGTTAAGAAATAATGATTTTGTGAAAAGAAAAAAATTACTTGTTTCAATTAAAAAGTTTAATTCTATTCCTGTGAACATTCTGCTTCTTATTTCCCTTAGTTTCTATTAATATGTTATCATTATCACCTATTTCTATAATCTTATATGGGCCCTCATATCTATTGTCTAACTTATGTCCTACCTCATTCCTTAATAAAACCAAATCTCCTAAATTTAAATCTAACTGTTCTGTATTTATATCATAAAATTGTTTTTGCTTAACCTTAGCCTTATCTAGTAGTAATCTTGCTCTCTTGTATGCAATTTCTAACCTATACTTCACTTCTTTACTATAATCATCTATATTATAAATAGGATCTATTCTGTCTAGACTATAAAAATAATGAAAACCATGAGGTATTCGTCCAAAAATTAGTTCGTATGGACAGTAACCGTGAACTGCCGATGGGGTGGTGTTAAAACAATATGTAAAGTATCTAAGCCATTCGTCCCAATCGTCTCGTTCAATCGATATATATGAACGTATATATTCGTTGAAAGTTCGGTGACTGCGTTCCACAGTACCTAGAGTCTGATGGTGATATGCAGTAGAGGTAATATTCTTGATTTTCATATATTTACATAAATCCGTTATTATTGAGTTCTTATACTCTGTTCCCGCATCTGATATGAACGTCTTCATTGGACCGTAACATAGTATAAAATACTCAAATATAGCCTTTGCAACTGTGCTTGCACTCTTGTTCGATATTGGTATGGCCACTAAATATTTAGTTAGGTCACATATTAATGTGACAATATACTCATTACCATTTTCCGTCTTTGGTAATGGACCAATGGTATCCACTAATACGATGTCGAATGCAGTTGCTGGGGTTTGTGTCAGTATCATTGGTGTCTTAGTATGTGTTGTTATCTTAGCTTTTTGACATTTTTGGCATGTTTTAATATATTTTTTCACGTGCGAAGGCATACCTCTCCACTTGTAATGTCTTCTAATTTTCGCTAATGTTCTTGATATCCCGCAGTGGCCGCCTTCCGCTGGATTATCATGATATGTAGTTAATATCTCTTTTATTTTATTATTACACAGTACAACAGCCAATCTGGGGGGTGAGAAATTCCAAGTCAGGGTGATGGTACTAGGTCAGTATAGTAAAACCCTCAAAGGGTTTGGCGTTCGTATGTGTCATTTTTTTTTATGACCTTTTAAATTTTTTCCTTATCTTGATGTTTTTTCGCTTAGTTGTAACTCGAGAACCACTTGTCCGATTTTGATGAAACAAATTTAGAAAAATTTAGAATTACAATTTCTTTAATCCGTTCATATAACATTTTTCTTTATAATCAACAGTTTTGCCGGTAAAAATAAATTTGTGGAGAAAAAAAAATATTTTTTTGCCTAAAAATTAAAAATTTTTTTTTTTAAATTCATAAAAAATTTTAATTTTTAGGCAAAAAAATATTTTTTTTTCTCCACAAATTTATTTTTACCGGCAAAACTGTTGATTATAAAGAAAAATGTTATATGAACGGATTAAAGAAATTGTAATTCTAAATTTTTCTAAATTTGTTTCATCAAAATCGGACAAGTGGTTCTCGAGTTACAACTAAGCGAAAAAACATCAAGATAAGGAAAAAATTTAAAAGGTCATAAAAAAAAATGACACATACGAACGCCAAACCCTTTGAGGGTTTTACTATACTGACCTAGTACCATCACCCTGACTTGGAATTTCTCACCCCCCAGACAATAATCCCAAAAATGTTCCATAGTGTTATCTTTAGCATCAATTATGGTCACCTTTGGCAGTAGCGCTACTGTTAATTTTTTCAAATAATCATTGCCCATTCTTTTGAATTCATTTATAGATACAAATTTAAAAATTTCTTCATCGGGTGCCATTTTTAATATTTCAAGATTCAGCATACCGGCTTCTTTTTCAAGCCTTAGGAAAAATCCTCCAGGTCCAATTTCCCATTAGTACACAGATCTTCAACATTTATTCGCTTCAATATTAATTTTCCATGCTTCAATAAGCATCTTCCTGGAGTTAATATTAACTTTACTAGTTTTTTAACGTCATCATATTGTATGACCTCACATATATTGGGCTTTTCCTTTATATTTTCATGATGCTTTTGTTTAGTTACTTTTTCGTTCATTCTGGTGTCGGACCTTGTGGTCACTTTATTTATTACTAATACATTTTTGTGTAATTCTTTAAATTCTTCAATGCTTATTCTTGATAAAGCATCAGCAACGTAATTTTCTTTACCCTTGAGATACTCAACTGTGAAATCATACTCTTCCAAGTCCAAGCGCATTCTTGTTAATTTTGAACTTGGATTTTTCATCGAGAACAGGTATGACAAAGGTCTATGATCGGTCTTTACAAGAAAACGTGTTCCGTAGATATATGGTCTGAAATGTAATATGGCCCAATGGATAGCTGTGAGCTCTTGCTCGATTGTTGATTTGTTGCTCTCTCCTTGTGTGAATGTTTTCGAGGCATATGCTATAGGTAGATGTTTGCCATTGTACTCCTGACTTAATACCGCTCCGCAAGCGTGCTTACTGGCGTCAGTTGTTATACAAAATTCCTTATCAAAGTTTGGATATTGTAGGAGGGTTGGTAGCATTAATGCTTCCTTTAAGTAAAGAAATGCGGTATTACATTCTTCTGTCCACTCGAATGGTACATTTTTCCTGCACAGACGCGTAATGCGACGTGAGTGAAGAGAGAAGTTTTTAATAAACCTTCGATAGTAATTACAAAACGCAATAAATAGTCTTGCAGTATTTGCGTCAGTTGGAACTGGATATTTCTTAATTGCTTCATATTTTCCATCATCCGGCAGAATGCCCTTATCGGTACATTTATGCCCAAGAAAAGTTACTTCATGTCTAAAGAATGAACATTTTTCAGGATGCAACTTCAGATTATATTTTCTGCATAGATCAAAAACGCTTTTCAAGTTATTTATCATTTGTCTCTCCGATCGACCTATTACCACTAGATCGTCCATATACAAAAATGCTTGTGAGGGGTTTAACCCTGAAAATGCTATTGTCATCATCCGTTGAAAAGAGTTTGGAGCAATTTTCAATCCGTAGGGGAGCCGTTTAAACCGATATGAGCCGTTGCTTGTAGAAAAGGATGTAATGTCTCTTGACTTCTCGTCGAGCTCAATTTGGTGGAAACCTGACATTAAATCTAGGCACGAAAAGTATTTTGCTCTTCCTAATTGATCTAAAATATCTTCGATTCTTGGTAGTGGAAATTTATCAGCGACTAGTTTTTTGTTTATTTGACGATAGTCTACTACCAAACGCCATCTCTTCTTATCTGAATTAGGTAGTGATTTCTTTGGTACTAGGAGTAGTGGGCTATTGTACTCTGATGTGGAAGGTTCAACGATGCCGTCTTCTACTAAATTTTTAACCTGTGTATCAACTTCGATCTTGTGTGTATGGGGTATCCTGTAGTTTTTAATATAAACGGGTTCCTTGTCTTTGAGTTTAAGTTTTTGTGTATAGAAATTGTTCGCAGTGATGGGTTCCGTATCTAATCCGAAAATATCAATGTAGTCTGTACATAATTTTTCCATTTGTTCCTTAAATGGTTCAGGAAAGCTTTTTGACAATTTGTGCATAATTTCAACTTTTCTGGATCCACTACACTTCTGTGTAGATGATGTTGTATAATTGTCGAGATTTTCCGATACTACATCAATACATTTAAGTGATACTGTTACTGTATTAGTGTTAATAACCCTGATGAAAGCTCTTTTACTGTTTACTATTGTATTACCTATTATTACTCCTGGTTGTGGTTCTTGATTAACAACAATTACTTCTTCATAAGGTGTGTTTATCTTTATTTGTCTAAGAACTTCAGAACGTGCTGGTAACAAGATAGTATCATCCGAACTGTAGTGTAAGATTGGGATGTGAATTCCGTCCCGAACATTTCCGGGTCTTAATATAAACCAATCTTGCGTTTCACCGAAATCCAAGATACAGTTGTAGTGTTTGATGAAATCTATACCGAGTATTCCGTCGCATGGAATAGGAAAATGTTCGGGTACTATGTGAAACTCATGAGGAACAAAGTAATTTTTAATACGAAGTTCCAAATGTGTGGTACCCAGTGACCGTATTGTTCCTTCACCTATTCCACTAATTGTTGTTATATTATATTCATTTACCCACTCATATTTAATGCCGTTCTGTTTTAGTAACGATATATCCGCTCCAGTATCAACCAACAAAGTTAATAGGTTGTTAGTTTCACCATCATAGACTTTTACAAAAATGCTTAAATTCAGATTTAAATGTAAAATACGGTTGAATCGTCTTTTGTCATACTTTGTATTCTCAAGGGTGTGAATTAGTTTTCCGTTTCCGTTTCATGTTCTTGTTGAGTTATAGCTCGTACATTACTCGTACGGTAGTGATTATTATTATTATAACCACGGTTGTTATTATTAAAATTTCGGTGGCCTCTGCCCCGATTAGCATTGTAGTTCCGATTACTAGTGTTATTGCCGTTACTATTTTGATTATTATTACGCCAACGGTTATTGTTATGACCACGTCCTCTAAAAGAACGTCCTCTCTGATTTCTGAAGTGCATTACTGAAGAATCTTTCGTTTCCGTGCAAGTATCTACATATTTCATAATGAGCTCGTCCATTGTCTGGAACTGTCCCGCACGCATGATAATTTTGATTTGCTCATTTTGAGTGTTTTTTGCCATAGATTTTACAGCAACTTGGGTTGCATATTTGCCAGCTGTTTCAAGTGTTAAACCGTCTGATATGTATGCGCTTTCCAATGCTTTTGTAAGCTCTTCTATTTCCTTGACGTAAGCCGTTGTGTTTTTATTTTGTTGTTTTATATTCATCAGTTTTGCTGAGAGAACACCAACTGTTTCTCCCTTCACAGTGCTTCTTAACTTACTCATAATCTGTTGTATAGTTGTTTCTGAAGAAATTAAATTCCTGGCTGTACCTTTTAGTTTGGTTTTTATTACATTTACCGCTAATGTTTCATGGGTTTCCTTTATAGATTCCAAAATGCTCAAGGCGTCTATGAAACTTTGTAAGTTTTCGTGTTTCCCGTCAAAATCAGGTATGATCCTGGTGACAGTCTGCAAAAACTCTATACTAGTTTGCGGCATATCTGCGCTGTTCTTGTTTTCTACAGATTCCAATTCTTTATCAATTTAAGTATCGTCTTCGGACAAAACTTCGCTCTCTGAACTGCATTCGTATTTTGCGCTCTCTGTGGGTGAGTGTGGAATTTTTATATGCAAGCTATGTTTTGCGGAAACTTTCAGAATTCTATCCCTACAATTATTGTAGATAGCAATTGCCTCACTATGGTGATCTGATTTTAACTTATTCTCATACCCAATTAAAAATTTTCGTAATAATTCAAAATTATCTAATAAGATTTTCTTAAGCGTGTGAAGTTAAATTTAAAAAATAAATTTAAAACTCACATTTTCAAATTGCCTTTAATGGGTTAATATTTTTGAATTTAACTTCACAAAGTGTGAAGTTAAATTCAAAACATAATATTCTTTAAATTTAACTTCACAAAGTGTGAAGTTAAATTCAAAAAATAATAGCCCGAGTAAAAAAAATTGATCTCGCGCAATATCTAATTATATCCAATTTGATATTGTTTAAGATCTGCTGTAATATCTAGCTGATCCAATTAGATCTCAAAATTGGGTGTATCCAATCATATCGTATTAGATCCCATTGTATATATGGGGATAAACTAAGATCAAGTTATATCTCAAAATTGGGAGGTCCAGTGATATCTTTGGGGATAAACCTAGATCTATTTTGATCCGAAAATTGGCGGATCCAGCTATATATTTTCGGATATTTTTAGATCTAATTTGATCCGAAAAATGGCGGATCCAATTAGATCTAGCTATATATTTGGGGATAAACTTAGATCTAATTTGATCTCAATTTTGGCAGATCAAATTAGATCCCGCAATATATTTGTGGATAAACGTATATCTAATTTGATCCGAAAAAGTGGCAGATCGAATTAGATCTAGCTATATATTTGGGGATAAACTTAGATCTAATTTGATCCGAAAAATGGCAAATCGAATTAGATCCAGCAATATATTTGTGGATAAACTTAGATATAAATTGATCTGAAAAATGGCAGATCAAATTAGATCCAGCAATATATTTGTGGATTAAATTAGATCTAAATTTATCCTAAAAATGGCAGATCGAATTAGATTCAGCAATATATTTGTGGATAAACTTGGATCTAAATTTATCAGAAAAATGGCAGATCGAATTAGATCCAGCAATTTATTTCGGTATTAAAATGGCAGATCGAATTAGAAACAGCTATATATTTGGGGATTGACATCTAAAAGTATCCATAAAAATGACAGATAAAATTAGATGCCGCATTATATTTGAGTACTACGTAAGATCTCCATTTATTTGGGATTAAATAAGATCCTAGACATATATTGCCAACTGTTCAAAAAATAATAGACTGGCAGAGCACTGATTGTATAAAAATTACAATATTTTGTTAAAATAAGGTTTAAACTCAGAAGGTAACGAGTTCAATATGCATTTCTTTTACAAAATGAATTTCTTTTTATAAAATTTAAATTTTTTTTTCTATAATTTTTTTTATAAAATTATATATTTATTTTTTTATTAAATTGAAATCTTTGAATAAAATAATTTTGTTTACATCTTTTTGACGCTCTACACCATTTCCAATTGTATTAATTGTTTTAAGATTTATCAATTGTATTTCAGAAATAATCAATTGAATTTAAGTTTTATCAATTGTGTTTCAGAACTCATCAATTATTTTTCACATTTATGAATTGTATTTCAGAACTAGTCAATTGAAGTTCAGTTTTATCAATTGTGTTTCAGAAATTATTAATTGTATTTCAGAAATTATCAAACTGTATTTCAGAAATTATCAATCGTATTTCCGAAATTATGAAATGTATTTGAGAAATTTTTCTCTATTAGCTATGAAATTCTGAAATAGATTTCATTATTTCTGGACACAAATAAATAAATAAAATTAAATTTGCGTAATATTGTAGTTTCTGAAGTGCAAATAATATTTTGTGATATACATACAATTAAAATTTTCTAAAATACATTTAATAATTTCTGGAATACCTTTTTTCGATGCTTATAAGTTAGCTCGAAATGCTTTTATCATTCATTTAATATGTAGCTATCACACATCTATAACAAGTCTCGTTAGATTAGAGTGTAGAGGTCTTGGCTGACAATCTGGTGGACTGGGTTAAATTTCATGTTTTTAAAAGCAAATATTAAAAAAAGTTTTCTCAATTTTTTCAAAAATGTTTTTTGAAATCTATTTTTTTGCCAAGATAGTTAATGCAACGTTCTGCCAACGCATAACCGACCATCGCCAACGGTTTGCCAGCATTGTGCCGATTATATTTTTCTGTCTGGGATGTTAAACTTAAACCTATTGTATATCAACATTAATTAACACTATATTTTTATTTTTAGGAAATACATTTTTATTTTATTATAAGTTAACATTAAATTAAATTTTAGATAATGGCACCAATTTGTAGTTGTAATTATTATATATTAAATCGTATATTCATAAACATTCTATACAGTTAGACGAGGTTTATGGAACTATTTAACTTTATAAAGTGTTTATAAATTATAACTTAAATGTACATATATATATGTTAAATGTACGTGAACAAATTGTTGATATGGACCCACAAATTGTATCTCAACTGATATTGGAATTATTGTACCATTACCATACATCAATATATATTAAATGATATACATATATTACAATATATGACACTGTATTATAAATATTGTTAATGAAGTAACATACATTATTCAAATTAAACCATATATGGAATTGTATTCAAAATGTTGATGTGGTACCAAATTTGACCATATATTGTTTAAATTGTGCCATATATGACAATATATTGTTTAAATGATACCATATATGTCTATATATTAATATTGTTTAAATGACACCATATATCAATATATATGGTAGCATATATTATCATATCTGCATCTGTATTAAAAATGTCGTTCATCAGGTACCATATATGAGCATATATTGTTGAAATGGCACCATATATGACAATATATGGTTTAAATGGCACCATATATGGTAATATATTGCTTAAATAACACCATATGTAAATATATATGGCACTATATATGGTAGCATATATTATCATATGTGGAACTGTATTAAAAATATTGTTCATGAGGTACCATATATGGGCATATATTGTTGAAATTGCACCATATATGATAATATATGGTTTAAATGGTACCATATATGATAATATATGGTTTGAATGGCACCATATATGATAATATATGGTTTGAATGGCACCATATATGATAATATATAGCTTAAATGACACCATATATAAATATATATCGCACTATATATAGTACCATATATTATCATATCTGGAACTGAATTAAAGATTTGGTTTATGAGGTACCATATATGACCATATATTGTTTAAATGGCACCATATATGATAATATCTAGTTTAACTGTCACCATATATAATTATATATTGTTTAAATGATACCATATATAATTATATATTGCTAAAATGCCACCATATATATTAAGATATAGTTCTATATATAACTATATATGCAATAAGATCAACCATGTTATGTAATATATAATTATATATGCCATATCTAATATTATGAAGGCCGATATCTAATTAGATGAAATTATATATGGCATAATATAAGGAAAATTTTTCGGAAAAAACGTCATATATAATTATATATGGATATACATAACCACATGTCTAATTATATATTGTAATATATGCCACATATGATTATATATAATTTTTTTTACTCGGGAGTCTTTGAATTTAACTTCACACATTGTGAAGTTAAATTCAAAAAATAAATTCACGAAATAAATTCTAGAAATAAATTAAAAAATAAACTCAAGAAATAAATTCAAAAAATAAATCCAAGAATAAATTAAAAAATAAATTCAAGAAATAAATTCAAAATATAAATTCAAAAATAAATTAAATAAATAAATTCAATTTTTTTTTAAAAATGTCAATTTTGAACAGACGTGAATGGGGTTTGGTCATATCAGTGGACGCGGCTGAGGGAGCAGATTTCAATTCTGAGATTACTTTATTCAAAAGTTGCTCAGGAAAATAGCCATAAATTTTCAAAAATGTTAAATTTAAATTTTTAAACATGTCAAGTGCAGGTGGGCCCAGGGCCAATTTCGAACAGACGTGAATGGGGTTTGGTCATATCAGTGGACGCGGCTGAGGGAGCAGATTTCAATTCTGAGATTACTTTATTCAAAAGTTGCTCAGGAAAATAGCCATAAATTTTCAAAAATGTTAAATTTAAATTTTTAAACATGTCAAGTGCAGGTGGGCCCAGGGCCAATTTCGAACAGACGTGAATGGGGTTTGGTCATATCAGTGGACACGGCTGAGGGAGCAGATTTCAATTCTGAGATTACTTTATTCAAAAGTTGCTCAGGAAAATAGCCATAAATTTTCAAAAATGTTAAATTTAAATTTTTAAACATGTCAAGTGCAGGTGGGCCCAGGGCCAATTTCGAACAGACGTGAATGGGGTTTGGTCATATCAGTGGACACGGCTGAGGGAGCAGATTTCAATTGTGAGCTCACTTTATTCAAAAGTTGCTCAGGAAAATAGCCATAAATTTTCAAAAATGTTAAATTAAAATTTTTAAACATGACAAGTTCAGGTGGGCCCAGGGCCAATTTCGAACAGACGTGAATGGGGTTTGGTCATATTAGTGGACGCGGCTGAGGGAGCAGATTTCAATTCTGAGATTACTTTATTCAAAAGTTGCTCAGGAAAATAGCCATAAATTTTCAAAAATGTTAAATTTAAATTTTTAAACATGTCAAGTGCAGGTGGGCCCAGGGCCAATTTCGAACAGACGTGAATGGGGTTTGGTCATATCAGTGGACGCGGCTGAGGGAGCAGATTTCAATTCTGAGATTACTTTATTCAAAAGTTGCTCAGGAAAATAGCCATAAATTTTCAAAAATGTTAAATTTAAATTTTTAAACATGTCAAGTGCAGGTGGGCCCAGGGCCAATTTCGAACAGACGTGAATGGGGTTTGGTCATATCAGTGGACACGGCTGAGGGAGCAGATTTCAATTCTGAGATTACTTTATTCAAAAGTTGCTCAGGAAAATAGCCATAAATTTTCAAAAATGTTAAATTTAAATTTTTAAACATGTCAAGTGCAGGTGGGCCCAGGGCCAATTTCGAACAGACGTGAATGGGGTTTGGTCATATCAGTGGACACGGCTGAGGGAGCAGATTTCAATTCTGAGATTACTTTATTCAAAAGTTGCTCAGGAAAATAGCCATAAATTTTCAAAAATGTTAAATTAAAATTTTTAAACATGACAAGTTCAGGTGGGCCCAGGTCCAATTTCGAACAGACGTGAATGGGGTTTGGTCATATCAGTGGACGCGGCTGAGGGAGCAGATTTCAATTCTGAGATTACTTTATTCAAAAGTTGCTCAGGAAAATAGCCATAAATTTTCAAAAATGTTAAATTTAAATTTTTAAACATGACAAGTTCAGGTGGGCCCAGGGCCAATTTCGAACAGACGTGAATGGGGTTTGGTCATATCAGTGGACGCAGCTGAGGGAGCAGATTTCAATTCTGAGATTACTTTATTCAAAAGTTGCTCAGGAAAATAGCTATAAATTTTCAAAAATGTTAAATTTTAATTTTTAAACATGACAAGTTCAGGTGGGCCCAGGGCCAATTTCGAACAGACGTGAATGGGGTTTGGTCATATCAGTGGACGCGGCTGAGGGAGCAGATTTCAATTCTGAGATTACTTTATTCAAAAGTTGCTCAGGAAAATAGCCATAAATTTTCAACAATGTTAAATTTAAATTTTTAAACATGTCAAGTGCAGGTGGGCCCAGGGCCAATTTCGAACAGACGTGAATGGGGTTTGGTCATATCAGTGGACGCGGCTGAGGGAGCAGATTTCAATTCTGAGATTACTTTATTCAAAAGTTGCTCAGGAAAATAGCTATAAATTTTCAAAAATGTTAAATTTAAATTTTTAAACATGTCAAGTGCAGGTGGGCCCAGGGCCAATTTCGAACAGACGTGAATGGGGTTTGGTCATATCAGTGGACACGGCTGAGGGAGCAGATTTCAATTCTGAGCTCACTTTATTCAAAAGTTGCTCAGGAAAATAGCCATAAATTTTCAAAAATGTTTAATTAAAATTTTTAAACATGACAAGTTCAGGTTGGCCCAGGGCCAATTTAGAACAGACGTGAATGAGGTTTGGTCATATCAGTGGACGCGGCTTAGGGAGCAGATTTCAATTCTGAGATTACTTTATTCAAAAGTTGCTCAGGAAAATAGCCATAAATTTTCAAAAATGTTAAATTTAAATTTTTAAACATGTCAAGTGCAGGTGGGCCCAGGGCCAATTTCGAACAGACGTGAATGGGGTTTGGTCATATCAGTGGACGCGGCTGAAGGAGCAGATTTCAATTCTGAGATTACTTTATTCAAAAGTTGCTCAGGAAAATAGCCATAAATTTTCAAAAATGTTAAATTTAAATTTTTAGACATGTCAAGTGCAGGTGGGCCCAGGGCCAATTTCGAACAGACGTGAATGGGGTTTGGTCATATCAGTGGACGCGGCTGAGGGAGCAGATTTCAATTCTGAGATTACTTTATTCAAAAGTTGCTCAGGAAAATAGCCACAAATTTTCAAAAATGTTAAATTTAAATTTTTAAACATGTCAAGTGCAGGTGGGCCCAGGGCCAATTTAGAACAGACGTGAATGGGGTTTGGTCATATCAGTGGACGCGGCTGAGGGAGCAGATTTCAATTCTGAGATTACTTTATTCAAAAGTTGCTCAGGAAAATAGCCATAAATTTTCAAAAATGTTAAATTAAAATTTTTAAACATGACAAGTTCAGGTGGGCCCAGGGCCAATTTCGAACAGACGTGAATGGGGTTTGGTCATATCAGTGGACGCGGCTGAGGGAGCAGATTTTAATTCTGAGATTACTTTATTCAAAAGTTGCTCAGGAAAATAGCCATAAATTTTCAAAAATGTTAAATTTAAATTTTTATACATGTCAAGTGCAGGTGGGCCCAGGGCCAATTTCGAACAGACGTGAATGGGGTTTGGTCATATCAGTGGACACGGCTGAGGGAGCAGATTTCAATTCTGAGCTCATTTTATTCAAAAGTTGCTCAGGAAAATAGCCATAAATTTTCAAAAATGTTAAATTAAAATTTTTAAACATGACAAGTTCAGGTGGGCCCAGGGCCAATTTCGAACAGACGTGAATGGGGTTTGGTCATATCAGTAGACACGGCTGAGGGAGCAGATTTCAATTGTGAGCTCACTTTATTCAAAAGTTGCTCAGGAAAATAGCCATAAATTTTCAAAAATGTTAAATTAAAATTTTTAAACATGACAAGTTCAGGTGGGCCCAGGGCCAATTTCGAACAGACGTGAATGGGGTTTGGTCATATCAGTGGACGCGGCTGAGGGAGCAGATTTCAATTCTGAGATTACTTTATTCAAAAGTTGCTCAGGAAAATAGCCATAAATTTTCAAAAATGTTAAATTAAAATTTTTGAACATGACAAGTTCAGGTGGGCCCAGGGCCAATTTCGAACAGACGTGATAGGGGTTTGGTCATATCAGTGGACGCGGCTGAGGGAGCAGATTTCAATTCTGAGATTACTTTATTCAAAAGTTGCTCAGGAAAATAGCCATAAATTTTCAAAAATGTTAAATTTAAATTTTTAAACATGTCAAGTGCAGGTGGGCCCAGGGCCAATTTCGAACAGACGTGAATGGGGTTTGGTCATATCAGTGGACACGGCTGAGGGAGCAGATTTCAATTCTGAGATTACTTTATTCAAAAGTTGCTCAGGAAAATAGCCATAAATTTTCAAAAATGTTAAATTTAAATTTTTAAACATGTCAAGTGCAGGTGGGCCCAGGGCCAATTTCGAACAGACGTGAATGGGGTTTGGTCATATCAGTGGACACGGCTGAGGGAGCAGATTTCAATTCTGAGATTACTTTATTCAAAAGTTGCTCAGGAAAATAGCCATAAATTTTCAAAAATGTTAAATTTAAATTTTTAAACATGTCAAGTGCAGGTGGGCCCAGGGCCAATTTCGAACAGACGTGAATGGGGTTTGGTCATATCAGTGGACACGGCTGAGGGAGCAGATTTCAATTCTGAGATTACTTTATTCAAAAGTTGCTCAGGAAAATAGCCATAAATTTTCAAAAATGTTAAATTAAAATTTTTAAACATGACAAGTTCAGGTGGGCCCAGGTCCAATTTCGAACAGACGTGAATGGGGTTTGGTCATATCAGTGGACGCGGCTGAGGGAGCAGATTTCAATTCTGAGATTACTTTATTCAAAAGTTGCTCAGGAAAATAGCCATAAATTTTCAAAAATGTTAAATTTAAATTTTTAAACATGACAAGTTCAGGTGGGCCCAGGGCCAATTTCGAACAGACGTGAATGGGGTTTGGTCATATCAGTGGACGCAGCTGAGGGAGCAGATTTCAATTCTGAGATTACTTTATTCAAAAGTTGCTCAGGAAAATAGCTATAAATTTTCAAAAATGTTAAATTTTAATTTTTAAACATGACAAGTTCAGGTGGGCCCAGGGCCAATTTCGAACAGACGTGAATGGGGTTTGGTCATATCAGTGGACGCGGCTGAGGGAGCAGATTTCAATTCTGAGATTACTTTATTCAAAAGTTGCTCAGGAAAATAGCCATAAATTTTCAACAATGTTAAATTTAAATTTTTAAACATGTCAAGTGCAGGTGGGCCCAGGGCCAATTTCGAACAGACGTGAATGGGGTTTGGTCATATCAGTGGACGCGGCTGAGGGAGCAGATTTCAATTCTGAGATTACTTTATTCAAAAGTTGCTCAGGAAAATAGCTATAAATTTTCAAAAATGTTAAATTTAAATTTTTAAACATGTCAAGTGCAGGTGGGCCCAGGGCCAATTTCGAACAGACGTGAATGGGGTTTGGTAATATCAGTGGACACGGCTGAGGGAGCAGATTTCAATTCTGAGCTCACTTTATTCAAAAGTTGCTCAGGAAAATAGCCATAAATTTTCAAAAATGTTTAATTAAAATTTTTAAACATGACAAGTTCAGGTTGGCCCAGGGCCAATTTAGAACAGACGTGAATGAGGTTTGGTCATATCAGTGGACGCGGCTTAGGGAGCAGATTTCAATTCTGAGATTACTTTATTCAAAAGTTGCTCAGGAAAATAGCCATAAATTTTCAAAAATGTTAAATTTAAATTTTTAAACATGTCAAGTGCAGGTG
This sequence comes from Leucophora obtusa, assembly GCA_949987735.1. NCBI lineage: Eukaryota > Metazoa > Arthropoda > Insecta > Diptera > Anthomyiidae > Leucophora > Leucophora obtusa. The sequence goes on from CATLKA010000003.1 coordinate 419,648, forward strand.
GGCCCAGGGCCAATTTCGAACAGACGTGAATGGGGTTTGGTCATATCAGTGGACGCGGCTGAGGGAGCAGATTTTAATTCTGAGATTACTTTATTCAAAAGTTGCTCAGGAAAATAGCCATAAATTTTCAAAAATGTTAAATTTAAATTTTTATACATGTCAAGTGCAGGTGGGCCCAGGGCCAATTTCGAACAGACGTGAATGGGGTTTGGTCATATCAGTGGACACGGCTGAGGGAGCAGATTTCAATTCTGAGCTCATTTTATTCAAAAGTTGCTCAGGAAAATAGCCATAAATTTTCAAAAATGTTAAATTAAAATTTTTAAACATGACAAGTTCAGGTGGGCCCAGGGCCAATTTCGAACAGACGTGAATGGGGTTTGGTCATATCAGTAGACACGGCTGAGGGAGCAGATTTCAATTGTGAGCTCACTTTATTCAAAAGTTGCTCAGGAAAATAGCCATAAATTTTCAAAAATGTTAAATTAAAATTTTTAAACATGACAAGTTCAGGTGGGCCCAGGGCCAATTTCGAACAGACGTGAATGGGGTTTGGTCATATCAGTGGACGCGGCTGAGGGAGCAGATTTCAATTCTGAGATTACTTTATTCAAAAGTTGCTCAGGAAAATAGCCATAAATTTTCAAAAATGTTAAATTAAAATTTTTGAACATGTCAAGTGCAGGTGTGCCCAGGGCCAATTTCGAACAGACGTGAATGGGGTTTGGTCATATCAGTGGACACGGCTAAGGGAGCAGATTTCAATTCTGAGCTCACTTTATTCAAAAGTTGCTCAGGAAAATAGCCATAAATTTTCAAAAATGTTAAATTAAAATTTTTGAACATGACAAGTTCAGGTGGGCCCAGGGCCAATTTCGAACAGACGTGATAGGGGTTTGGTCATATCAGTGGACGCGGCTGAGGGAGCAGATTTCAATTCTGAGATTACTTTATTCAAAAGTTGCTCAGGAAAATAGCCATAAATTTTCAAAAATGTTAAATTTAAATTTTTAAACATGACAAGTTCAGGTGGGCCCAGGGCCAATTTCGAACAGACGTGAATGGGGTTTGGTCATATCAGTGGACACGGCTGAGGGAGCAGATTTCAATTCTGAGCTCACTTTATTCAAAAGTTGCTCAGGAAAATACCCATAAATTTTCAAAAATGTTAAATTTTAATTTTTAAACATGTCAACTTCATGTGGGCCCACGGCTGAGGGATCAGATTTTAATTCTGAGCTTACTTTATTCAAAAGTTGCTCAGGAACTTTAAATCAACTAAACGTATGATTAGTGAATTAATAATAATTTTTACTCTGCAATTGCTTTTAGTTGTTGTAGCATGGGAACGTATTAGTAATATCATTTATAATATAAAGTATACGTTGGATATATAAAATATGCTGTTCGCGAATGTTTCTCTTGAATAGGGGTCTGAATTATTTTTTTAAAGAATTTATTCATTGGATTTCTTTTTTCTTTATGTGCATTTACCTATATATTAATATGTTATTGTAGTCATTTATATATTTGTAATTGTCCTTATAAGTGAGTTAAGTATGTCATTGAAAAATACTTTTTCCACTCTTTTCTATGATCTTAACCAGCTTTAAATTCTTGTAAAGTCAAACACATAACCGATGAGGTTAAACTTCTCTTTTGAACCACCTGACCCACGGAAAAATACTTAAGTGCCTATGCATTATAATTTGGAAACCTTTTAACACATTTGTAAAATGAATTTTGTATTAAACATTTGTTTTGTAACTCGTTTATAGATTTTAAAAGTTATTATACGTACAACCCTTAATCTGTTAATATTTGTAAAGAAGTACTTCAAAATTTTAAAACTACTTTACATATATATAAACAGGGAAGGAAGTTCTATTAAAAATGCAAAAACATTCAATTAAAATTTTTAAAATTAGCATTTGATGATTTTTCCAGAGCTGGCAGTGATTTTAATATTATCAATATATTTTTAGCACACTTATAAAATAAAGTTAGTACAAAAGTCTGTTAAATGCGTTCTGATTGAATTGAATTATTTTTTTTTTGTTATTGTAACTTAAACTTTAGTATTGAACTAATATTTTTTGTAAATCCAATTTAGCATAACAATTAATTTCATCCGTATTTGAACTAACTTTGTACGCTAATTTCTAGTAAGTTTGGTATCTGTACTTTACAAATTTTTCAGCTAATTTCAACCACACTTATTTCTTAATTATTATATTTTTGTGTCCCTGCTATCAATATCACATAAAGATGCCGCTATATTGTAATTTTTTTTGTTTTATATAATCGTAAAATAGCTAGTATCTCGGAAACTGCTGAATTCAGCTAAAATTTGCTATGTAATTTAATTAAAATTATCTGTAAATTTATCAGTATGTAAAATTTAGCTTACCTTAATTTAGAACACCATGATTTGCAACTTCATTGGGAATTCTGCTGGCGCAAATATAGGTACAATTTTCAATTATTTCAGTAGAGTTTTCAACATTTATGAAGAAAATTATTTAGTTATTATGAGGAAAAAATTAACGCACTTTTTTATTTCTTAAATTTTTTTTTTATTTGAAAAAACTGAATCTACCAGTATAAAAATTAATAAAAATTTATTGTTTAGTAGCCAAATTTAACATTTAATGTTTCATTTGTACAGTACAGTTTTTTGGCTGTTTTTCTTTTACTGATGTTTAGCAAATCGATTGTGCTAATGTTAACAGTTTTTCTGTAGTGAAACTTTTAATTAATTTTTATAAATTTTTTTTTTGCTATTTTTACAGATTTATTTTGAAGATGGCAGAACTGATATACATTAATAGTTCCCTTATAAACGTTTTAGATAGGTAGTAGCGAACATATAAAACTTTGTAAGTTTTTGAATTTAAAGTCCAACTTTATTTTTCAAAAGAAGATTTTTGTTTTTATTTTTATCTACGAGCAAAATACAAGTTAATGTTTACGCCTATTCAATTGTTTTTGTAATATAAAAAAGTTATAATATTTTCTTAACAAATGTATTCCTTACCAAATACAGATATCTTAGAATATTAAAATAAACATTTTATTTTACTTTTGCGTTATAAATAATATTTAAATGAGATCATTTGTTAATACATATATATAATGATCACAGCAGCCAATATGTGCTCGAAATCATTTCCATTAAAAAATATTTATATTTATTACATAAATAACTACATTGATGCACATTTCTTATAATAATACTTACTAGGAAACTATTTCAAGCTAAACACTCCGATTTTGATAAAACTTTGATAAATTCGAGGTGGCATATGAAAAACATGCAGAACTTAGATTTTTGTAGCTTATAAGATAACATTTTTGAAAATTTATGGCTATTTTCATGAGCAACTTTTGAACAAAGTGAGCTCAGAATTGAAATCTGCTCCCTCAGCCGTGTCCACTGATATGACCAAACCCCATTCACGTCTGTTTGAAATTGGCCCTGGGCCCACCTGAACTTGTCATGTTTAAAAATTTTAATTTAACATTTTTGAAAATTTATGGCTATTTTCCTGAGCAACTTTTGAATAAAGTAATCTCAGAATTGAAATCTGCTCCCTCAGCCGCGTCCACTGATATGACCAAACCCCATTCACGTCTGTTCGAAATTGGCCCTGGGCCCACCTGAACTTGTCATGTTTAAAAATTTAAATTTAACATTTTTGAAAATTTATGGCTATTTTCCTGAGCAACTTTTGAATAAAGTAATCTCAGAATTGAAATCTGCTCCCTCAGCCGCGTCCACTGATATGACCAAACCCCATTCACGTCTGTTCGAAATTGGCCCTGGGCCCACCTGAACTTGTCATGTTTAAAAATTTAAATTTAACATTTTTGAAAATTTATGGCTATTTTCCTGAGCAACTTTTGAATAAAGTAATCTCAGAATTGAAATCTGCTCCCTCAGCCGCGTCCACTGATATGACCAAACCCCATTCACGTCTGTTCGAAATTGGCCCTGGGCCCACCTGAACTTGTCATGTTTAAAAATTTAAATTTAACATTTTTGAAAATTTATGGCTATTTTCCTGAGCAACTTTTGAATAAAGTAATCTCAGAATTAAAATCTGCTCCCTCAGCCGCGTCCACTGATATGACCAAACCCCATTCACGTCTGTTCGAAATTGGCCCTGGGCCCACCTGAACTTGTCATGTTTTAAAATTTTAATTTAACATTTTTGAAAATTTATGGCTATTTTCCTGAGCAACTTTTGAACAAAGTGAGCTCAGAATTGAAATCTACTCCCTCAGCCGCGTCCACTGATATGACCAAACCCCATTCACGTCTGTTCTAAATTGGCCCTGGGCCAACCTGAACTTGTCATGTTTAAAAATTTTAATTTAGCATTTTTGAAAATTTATGGCTATTTTCCTGAGCAACTTTTGAATAAAGTAATCTCAGAATTGAAATCTGCTCCCTCAGCCTCGTCCACTGATATGACCAAACCCCATTCACGTCTGTTCGAAATTGGCCCTGGGCCCACCTGAACTTGTCATGTTTAAAAATTTTAATTAAACATTTTTGAAAATTTATGGCTATTTTCCTGAGCAACTTTTGAATAAAGTAATCTCAGAATTGAAATCTGCTCCCTCAGCCGCGTCCACTGATATGACCAAACCCCATTCACGTCTGTTCGAAATTGGCCCTGGGCCCACCTGAACTTGTCATGTTTAAAAATTTTAATTTAACATTTTTGAAAATTTATGGCTATTTCCCTGAGCAACTTTTGAATAAAGTGAGCTCACAATTGAAATCTGCTCCCTCAGCCGTGTCCACTGATATGACCACACCCCATTCACGTCTGTTCGAAATCGGCCCTGGGCCCACCTGAACTTGTCATGTTTAAAAATTTTAATTTAACATTTTTGAAAATTTATGGCTATTTTCCTGAGCAACTTTTGAATAAAATGAGCTCAGAATTGAAATCTGCTCCCTCAGCCGTGTCCACTGATATGACCAAACCCTATTCCCGTCTGTTCGAAATTGGCCCTGGGCCCACCTGCACTTGACATGTTTAAAAATTTAAATTTAACATTTTTGAAAATTTATGGCTATTTTCCTGAGCAACTTTTGAATAAAGTAATCTCAGAATTGAAATCTGCTCCCTCAGCCGCGTCTACTGATATGACCAAACCCCATTCACGTCTGTTCGAAATTGGCCCTGGGCCCACCTGAACTTGTCATGTTTAAAAATTTTAATTTAACATTTTTGAAAATTTATGGCTATTTTCCTGAGCAACTTTTGAATAAAGTAATCTCAGAATTGAAATCTGCTCCCTCAGCCGTGTCCACTGATATGACCAAACCCCATTCACGTCTGTTCGAAATTGGCCCTGGGCACACCTGCACTTGACATGTTTAAAAATTTAAATTTAACATTTTTGAAAATTTATGGCTATTTTCCTGAGCAACTTTTGAATAAAGTAATCTCAGAATTGAAATCTGCTCCCTCAGCCGCGTCCACTGATATGACCAAACCCCATTCACGCCTGTTCGAAATTGGCCCTGGGCCCACCTGCACTTGACATGTTTAAAAATTTAAATTTAACATTTTTGAAAATTTATGGCTATTTTCCTGAGCAACTTTTGAATAAAGTAATCTCAGAATTGAAATCTGCTCCCTCAGCCGCGTCCACTGATATGACCAAACCCCATTCACGTCTGTTCGAAATTGGCCCTGGGCCCACCTGCACTTGACATGTTTAAAAATTTAAATTTAACATTTTTGAAAATTTATGGCTATTTTCCTGAGCAACTTTTGAATAAAGTAATCTCAGAATTGAAATCTGCTCCCTCAGCCGCGTCCACTGATATGACCAAACCCCATTCACGTCTGTTCGAAATTGGCCCTGGGCCCACCTGCACTTGACATGTTTAAAAATTTAAATTTAACATTTTTGAAAATTTATGGCTATTTTCCTGAGCAACTTTTGAATAAAATAATCTCAGAATTGAAATCTGCTCCCTCAGCCGCGTCCACTGATATGACCAACCCCATTCAAGTCTGTTCGAAATTGGCCCTGGGCCCACCTGAACTTGTCATGTTTAAAAATTTTAATTTAACATTTTTGAAAATTTATGGCTATTTTCCTGAGCAACTTTTGAATAAAATGAGCTCAGAATTGAAATCTGCTCCCTCAGCCGTGTCCACTGATATGACCAAACCCCATTCACGTCTGTTCGAAATTGGCCCTGGGCCCACCTGAACTTGTCATGTTTAAAAATTTTAATTTAACATTTTTGAAAATTTATGGCTATTTTCCTGAGCAACTTTTGAATAAAGTAATCTCAGAATTGAAATCTGCTCCCTCAGCCGCGTCCACTGATATGACCAAACCCCATTCACGTCTGTTCTAAATTGGCCCTGGGCCAACCTGAACTTGTCATGTTTAAAAATTTTAATTAAACATTTTTGAAAATTTATGGCTATTTTCCTGAGCAACTTTTGAATAAAGTGAGCTCAGAATTGAAATCTGCTCCCTCAGCCGTGTCCACTGATATGACCAAACCCCATTCACGTCTGTTCGAAATTGGCCCTGGGCCCACCTGCACTTGACATGTTTAAAAATTTAAATTTAACATTTTTGAAAATTTATGGCTATTTTCCTGAGCAACTTTTGAATAAAGTAATCTCAGAATTGAAATCTGCTCCCTCAGCCGCGTCCACTGATATGACCAAACCCCATTCACGTCTGTTCGAAATTGGCCCTGGGCCCACCTGCACTTGACATGTTTAAAAATTTAAATTTAACATTTTTGAAAATTTATGGCTATTTTCCTGAGCAACTTTTGAATAAAGTAATCTCAGAATTGAAATCTGCTCCCTCAGCCGCGTCCACTGATATGACCAAACCCCATTCACATCTGTTCAAAATTGACATTTTTAAAAAAATATTGAATTTATTTATTTAATTTATTTTTGAATTTATATTTTGAATTTATTTCTTGAATTTATTTTTTAATTTATTCTTGGATTTAATTTTTGAATTTATTTCTTGAGTTTATTTTTTAATTTATTTCTAGAATTTATTTCGTGAATTTATTTTTTGAATTTAACTTCACAATGTGTGAAGTTAAATTCAAAGACTATTATTTTTTGAATTTAACTTCACACTTTGTGAAGTTAAATTTAAAGAATATTATGTTTTGAATTTAACTTCACACTTTGTGAAGTTAAATTCAAAAATATTAACCCATTAAAGGCAATTTGAAAATGTGAGTTTTAAATTTATTTTTTAAATTTAACTTCACACGCTTGATTTTCTTATGTTTCTCTATAGTTTCACTTCTAATTCCTCTATTCTTATTCAAACACTTATATGATTTTCTAATCTGCCCTTCATATGACTTCAATTTATTCAAAACTTCGGACCAAGTGTCCATTATATTCTCCCTACTTCGTTAAATTGACCAATATATCTCTTTTTTATTCTTTTATTATGCATTTTATATAATTTTAATGCTAATTCTACAATCAATACTACGGTTATAATAACCAAGTAAATTTTTATTTCTTTCCAACCATTCTCCTTTTTGTTCTACTACTACTTCATTTATGACATTGGCCTTGGGGTTTGCCAGTTTTGTTTCCTGGTTACCCATTCTAATATTTTAATTATTACAAAATTTTCTTTAATTTCTCGCTTAAATGTGAACAAAAAAAAATTAATTTATGTCAGTAGTTAATAATTAATTTTGTTTTAATATTTTATTCATTACAGTTTTTTTTCTAACTCCATTGTTTATGAAATTAATTTCAATTTTTAATTGTATACTTTTAAAACCTAGTTTGTTATTAAAAAAAAATTTCGAACAAGAGCGAAATCGCCTCCGTTCCATATAGGTGCATATCAAGTACGCACTCTATTCAGCATTTGATTTTAATTGTATACTTTTAAAACCTAGTTTATTATTAAAAAAAAATTTCGAACAAGAGCGAAATCGCCTCCGTTCCCTATAGGTGCATATCAAGTACGCACTCTATTCAGCATTTGATTTTACCTATTTACTCGCCAGATTTTAGATAGGTGATAAGCCACTATCGCCTGTTCGATATCCTCCACCTTCTTCCACAATCGGGTCGAAATATTCCAGGGTGGTGGTGGGTTGCTATTATTGGGTTGCTGTTAATGTGGGTTGCTATTAATGCTGGTTTTTTTTTTAATGCCCTGGTTTGCTCATCCCAACTATCTCTCGGCCAGATAGTTCTTCAACCACTGCTTTCGGTTGGTATCCTTTTCGTTCTTATAATTTCAGCTATAGTGGTTTTGGTTTTTCTAGCACTTATAACTTTCAAATTGTGTGCCCAAGTGCTTATATTTGCAGCACTTTGGTCACGGTCGCCATGTAGCTAATAAATTAGTTATAGGCGAGTTCGATTTGATTGTAGATTTCAATCTGTTTTATTTAAATGAAAGTTACAGGTTTATATAGTAAAATTAAAGTAAAATTATTGTCTACTTAGCATAATATAATAATTAGGTCAATATAATAACATAACATAAAATACCATACAATACAATAGAATGATTCACTTATTAGTTAAGTTCAATGTCTGTATATCAGTTAGAACAAGGAAACATGATCACCGCTTAATGGTTTGTACATTCATTCAAAACAATGTTATATGAGATTATGCCATTTATGAATATGACGGTATATGCGACTGTCATATCCGCTACAATATCATTGGTAATAAGTTGCTATTACTACCCAGTAGTTATGCAGCACATTATACGTAAGACATTACATTTTAGTTAGAAATAATGCAATGGTAAGGGGTATGGTATTATCAGGTAATGTGTTCTGTAATACGGGCATATTACCAAGGTTTTGCTGGGTATGTAAAAAATATATAATGTCTCCCCCAAATAAGGTCATTAAATCCATAAATTTAAAAAATGTTCTCTTTAAATTACAATTATTGAGCTTATCTATCCAACGCGTGCTTTTGACACGATAATTGTCGATACAATTGGCCCTTTTATACGATCAAACGGGGGTAACGAATACGCTGTGACGATAATATGTGACTTGACTAAATATTTAGTTACTATGCCAATTCCCGAAAAATCTGCAAGAACAGTCGCCAAAGCGATTTTTGAAGATTTTATCTTGATTTATGGTCCTATGCGGAAAATGATTTCTGATATGGGGACCGAATATAAGAATCAAACTATTAGGGAACTATGCCAATTGTTGAACATTGAATACGTCACTTCGACGGCATATCATCATCAGTCCTTGGGCACCATTGAAAGGTCCCACAGAACATTCAGTGAGTATGTACGTTCATGCATATTCCTCAGTTAGGTCTCATTGGGATGAATGGTTAGCTTACTTCACGTATTGTTTCAATACAACACCTTCTACAGTACATAATTACTGTCCATATGAACTAGTCTTTGGTAAAATTCCACCAACCTTAGACGCTTTAAAATCGGACAAAGTTAGTCCACTTTATAATGTAGAATCGTATGAGGAGGAAGTGAAATACAAGCTCCAAACAGCGCAGAGGAGAGCCTCGATGATGCTGAATAAAGCGAAACTGGATAATAAACTCCGGTATAATAAAAATACCAAACCAATTGGTGTAAGGACAGCGAACCTAGTTCTTCTAGAAGACAATGCCGGTCACAAATTAGAACCACTCTTTAAGGGCCCATTTGAGATCAAAGAGGTGGATGATCACGGCAATTGTCTACTAGCGCTTGACGATAAAAGGACCATGAAAGTCCACAAAAATCGTCTCAGATTGTACAGAGAATGATAAATTGTAATTTTTTTTTTGAAAATAATTTTTTTGAAACTTATAAAAACTAATTAGAAATTACAAATTATAAATACATATCCAGTGTAGAAACGGTAATGACATATCATTATTTTTTGGACTACCAGTAATGACACCGACTTACTTTCAGCATTATTTTAAAAGATATAATAATGTGTTACTAATAAATATAGGGTTTTTCAATAAGAGCGCTACAAAAGTAAAAAAGTTTAAATAAAACAAAAACGGTTTTGGATATCAATGAAATTCTTTATTCCTGTGAAAGTACGTTCGATGCCATTATGTATGGAAATCGATCTCTTTTGCATGGCCACCACGGGCACGCTTGCAGAAGTCCAGACGCTGAACCGACTTTTCGATGGTTTTCAAGCATAAATCGGCCGATACTGCTGCAATTTCACGTTCGATATTCGTAGGAAGTTCATCAATCGTTGCTGGCTTGTTGGCATAGACCACAGATTTGACGTAGCTCCACGCTCGATTATGACGACCATAAATTGGACGTAACGCTCTTAACGTTGAGGCCACTGACTCCGAATTTCGGTAGGAAATTTTAATAATTTCGACTTGCTGTTGGCTCGTATATCTTTCCATCGTGAAATGGCAAACCTTACTGAAGAGAAATGTCAAAAGAGCGGCAAGAAATATTGCGTCGTTTGCTGTCCCTGTCTTTCTACTTTTGTAGCGTCCCTGTTGAACAACCCTTTACTTACTTTTTTCATTATTTCAAGATAAAAAATAATGCATTACGAATAAGGGGACTTATTTTTATCATTATTTCAAATATAAAGTCTTGTTCTAGATTTTTTTGTAATTTTTTTTTAAATCTATTTTTAGACTCAATGTTTTTTCAACACTGGTAATCATATATGTAACCACATATTTTTTGATTTTTTGTATGTTGGCGAGTAAGCTGACTTGTGCGCAGCAATTCTATTATGTTTTCATCTATCAAATATTACATGTTGTTGTTTTGAAAATCTTTTTTTAGAATCATTATTTTAGTCAATACTGGAAAGCACATAGGTAACGACATATTTTTTTATTTTTCGTATGCTGGTGTGTAACCATAACTAATTATTTTTCGCGACATGTAATAATAATAAAAGTAAGTAGTTACCATTACCAGGTATGTAGTTACATAACCAAATATCTGGTAATGATTTTATACACTGGGTAGTTAATTATAAGCAAAAGGAAAATATTTTAAAATAATTAAAAATTACATGTATAATAAATTAAAAATTTTATTCAAAACTATCAAAAAAAAAAAGAAAGAGAAAAAATTAACTAATTAAGTTATAAAATAAATTAATAAACAAGATATAAATTAAAATTAAATATAAATAAATTGTAAAAGTAAAAATGATCAATGAATACACTGCTTTAGTTGAAAAATTCATCAAGCGGGGACAAGGTGGGTAAACCTAATTTGAGTACGCTGAATCCAGTGGTGCTATCCATTTTTCTAGATTAGCTCTTGAAAAAAAGATATTTGTATTTGAAAATTCTGAGTACAAGGACCCCAAAAAACCCGATTTATCTAACTTTTTGACCATTTATTTTTGCCCAGGTTATTTGTTATTCTCCCAGTCAGCTTTGGGTTAAAAATGATCGGAATCGGTGCAGCGGTTCAAAATCTGAGGACACTTCGAAAGTTTCCATACAAAATTGTACATTTTATTGCTTCGTTAAATGTACTGAAATTTGTATAGAAGTGAAAAATTTGCATAAAGGTTTTTATGGTGTCCTCACATTTTCAATCACAACTTTTGAACCGCAAGACCGATTTTGATTATTTTTAACACAAAGCTTCTTGGTAGTGTAACAAACAACTGAACTAAAAATTAACGGTAAACAAATTAAAAAATCGAGTGTTTAGGGGTGCTTGAAACCATAATTTTCAAACTCAAATATCGTTTTTTTAAGAGCTAACCTAGAAAAACGGCTAGCACCACTAGATTCAGCGTACCCGAATTAGTTTTATCCACTGGGTCCCCCACCTGTCGGGAAAAAAGTCTCCTTTTCGTGCACAGTAAAAGAGAGGTGTAGTGTATTGGACAAACCAATGTTGTCATAACTTCTGCATGACAACTGATACCTTAATTTTAATTGGCTAAAAGCCACAGAAACCTTTTCTGTGTTTGACCCTACCTGTATAAAATTTAAAAAAATGTGCTAGGTGCTAGTTTAGCATTTTTTTAAAAATAATAAAATTTTTTTAGCACTTTTTTAAATAAATTAATATCTATGAATATGAAAAATTTCTCGAATCCGAGAAGAGTAAAAAAAAGAACAGGATTTACAAGTATACAGCTTCTCTGAATAGTGTTAAGGCTGAATAGTGAACAAATACATTTACCCAGACAGTTCTGCCTAGGGTTGTCATTTCCATTTTGAGAAAAAGAGGACGCCAACCTCAAAAAAGTAGAACATTTGTCTTAAAAAAGAGGAACATTTTTTTTAATAAATTAATTTTACAAAAATCAACAACGTGATAGAATATACAAATAAAAATTTATTTTATAAATGAAACAGTTTTTATTCCCACTAAAAAATATTACAAAAAACAGAAAAATCATTCTGAACTTTAAATTAGTGGTACATAAATTAACAAAAAAACAACCAATTCATTGCATACATTGTCAGGAATGTACATTTCTATAACTTCTTGATACGAATTATAAAGGGTTTCATGAATGTTTTTCAACGCTTCCAATTTGAATGTGGCATTTCTTCAAATATTTATAAAACTCTTGACAATTCATATCAAAATTATATTTGACTAATTATCATAAATTATTTCTGGATCCAATTTTTTTTTTATTAAAGAAAATATACGTTATACGTTGGCATTATATGCTGGAAAGGAAAAATAGAACTCAACTCATTTCATAGCAAACATCATTTTTAATAAAAAAAAATTTGGACGAAAACTTGTTATCACCCGTGTTAATTGAATTTAAGGTTTTCAGATAATTTTTCAGGATAAGGAATTCATTAAATACATTTTTATCATTAAAAGCAATGTTATTTTTTTTTAATTCAACAGTTGGTTCACTGCTGACAAGCTTCAAATTTGGCAATCATGCCAAGTCAATTGAAATAACAGCAAAAAACAGCGATGCTAACAATTCAAAAGTTTAGAAGCAATAAAAAAAGTTTATGGGGAAAAGTGCAAAAAGTAGGACAACCCCGGACACTTACTGAAAAAGAAGGAGGACTGCCCCGGACGCCCTAAAAAAGAGGACGGTGTCCGGGGAAAAGAGGACGGATGGCAACCCTAGTTATGCCACCGTTTTGGCATAACAATATTTACGAATTTCTAAAACAAAACAAGAAAAATTAATTTGGCATTTCTGAGTTAAGTTCACACTTAATTATAAAAGATTTCCAATTTGAAAGTCAAAATTTGATTGTTACAGGCAATCTAAAGGGCCTTAAAAGCGTTTGACTATTTCCATTAATACAGCACAGAAACCCTGACTGAGATTATTAGCATATTTTCCAACGTTTGGTAAGAATACTATGAAAATATGCCGATGGGTTCCCTACAATGAGAAAATGGTGAAAAAAATTACATTTATTGCAAAAAGATATTCCTAAAAAGGCAAAACACAAAAGTAAAAGAATTAAAAAAAAAACATTTTTGTAAAATTAAAAATTTAGAGAAAAGAAACCTTTTTTAGATATGTACATTAGACTGTTCCTCAAAAAAAAAGTTCGCGGTACACCCTCTAATATGAAGTCTTTTTGGAAAGCGATTTCAAAAACAAAATTTTTTTTTTGCCGACCGTAGGGGTCGCCTTTCTTAATTTTTTTTTTTTTTTGCCTCTAAGGTGGTACGCTCTAATGTACAAGCAAAAAAAGTGCCCCCCTCAAAATAAACTTTAGTTTGTTTATGATGATTTCCAAAATATTTCGGGTCTAGGAATGAGATCTCACGAGCCTTAAACGTTTTTAAAAAAGGTATTTTTTTTAGTTTTTGGCAGAATTTTGGTATTCAGCTAAAGACAATATACGCAATATTGATATCATATGAAAGGTTTTTTTGAGGCGCGTCCAGCGGTATATAACATGTGCAATCATTCCTAGAAATGTCCTGTTTGCAAGGATATTCTACAAAAAAAACAAGTTTTTGACTCTTTTGTATGAAGAATTTTGTGATTTAAATGTCAATCTTACATATCTTAATCTCTATTCGATTTAAGTGAACACGTATTTCAGGTTTTCTTGAAATTCGCGATTGTTCGCGTTTTATCAGAATTTCAATATGGAGGAGAAAATATGTTTAAAATAGGGCAATATGGATATAAAAACTTTCCTTTGTAAATAATCACTAAGTCGATATAGTTTAGAATTTTGCTAATATAATACATTTTTCACGGTGCTGGACCAAATTTTAATAAAATTTGGAGTTACCCCAATTCATTAAAAAAAATGTATGAAATTTTTTGTAGGCTCCCAGTAGCAAAAAATACTAGTTCAGAACCAGTTATGTACTAGTTTATTTGAACCAGGCAACTAGTACGAGTTCTACCGCCTCTCCATACAAACAACTGTAGAATTTAACATGGAGATGTCATAGGGATGGTAGCAATTGTCGCCAAACTCCCACTTTGGTACTAGTTGTAGAACTAGATTGGAAATTTCATTTTAAGGACGAAAAATAGGGACCGAAACTGGTACTAACGTGACACTCGCGGAACCAGTTCCGAAGTGACTCTTTGGAAATAGTACTATACCAGTTGGTTGCTACCTGAATTATATATATAAAAACAAAGGTTTTTCTTTTGATAAAATGCAGATTAGACCGATATTTTCCTCTTACTGAGATAATTATATTCATAAAATATTTTGTGTTATGATTTGTAATGACAATAAAACATTTTAGTGTTTAAGCCCAGTATTTTGTTCAAAAGAGCGAAAAAATTTCGCTCTATGTTTGGAGCTCAAAAACTATAATAAAAATATTAAAATGCACAAATTTTTTATGGTGTATAAAAAGTTACAATCATAATTAACCCAAATGTCACTTTTTGGCTACATTTTCAAATGATCCTGTCTATTAAATTGATGCAAAAAAATTCCACCGCAATTTCGCAACAATTCCACACAAGTCAAAAATCATTTTTTTTTTTTTATGGAGTTTGACAGCTTTTTTCGCAAAAGTACGAATAAAATACCGGGCTTTATTTGCAAATTCAGATTGTATTAAAAAAAACAAATGTAACCAAATGTAATGTTGATTTACACCTCAATTTAATTCACAATAAAAACTTTTCAGTGTTTATTTGCAAACTCTGATTTTTTTATTAAATACCCTACGGGAAATTTTAACAAACTGTCACCGAATTGGCCCCTTTATATGAAATAGACTGGTCACTTTTACATGGCGTTGTCATAGGAGGGGGAAATTGACCCCTTGTGACATATCACAAGACAAATCCTAGGACAGGTTACTGAAATCTCATAAAAAACAAAGTTCAGGGACCTATCCTGGGATTTGTCTTGTGACATGTCACAAGGGGTCAATTTCCACCTCCTATGACAACGCCATGTAAAAGTGACCAGTCTATTTCATATAAAGGGGCCAGTTCGGTGACATTTTGTTAAAATTTCCCGTAGGGTATAAATGCAAAAAATTATAATTTCAAATCTCATATTTTAATTTAGGTATTTTTTTTAACAGTAGGGGTTTTCATATAAACTCATATTCTACTCGAAAACGGTGTAATGTTTATGAGTTTAATGTCCAACTCCATACATAAAAAATATTGTTTGTATTTATACAAGGTTTACAAGGAATTTACGAGTTTATATGAAAACCCATCTTGTATATAGATCGTATTTAACTAGTACACAACTGGTTCAAAATGATTACCGTGAGAACTAGTTCTGTAATTCATAGTCACAAAACTAGTACTTTTTAGTACTAGTTCGAGCATTTGCTAAAGGTTTATTATTAAATAAAATATTTTTTTAAAATACGTGTGTCTGTAATTTTTTTAAGAAAAATCTGATTATACATATGCTGACCCTAAATAAAATTTTATAATAATTTTGTTTTTTTCGCGAAAAAAAAGAAGATATTTCGCCCAAAAACTGCGCGAGTTACAGAAACAACCACAAACACAACAACAACAACAGATACACCAAAGAAGCCACCTAGAATATTTTTATAAATAATTAAATATAAAAACTTTTCGATTAATAAACAAAATTACTTAGTTTATTGAACTTTAAAATATGTACTTTTAATTTGATAAACAAAATTACTTAATTGCGAAATTATTTTATTGAACTTTAAAATATGTACTTTTTGATTTGATAAACAAAATTATTTAATTGCGAAACTATTTTATTGAACTTTTGTTTATGTAAGCACTTTTTGTATTTAGGTAATAAGTTTCATTTTAAAAGAAAATCATCAATAAAGACAGTAGTGATTTTGGTAACAAACGAAAAACATTGCATTTTTTTCCTAAATTTGTTAACCATTTAAATAACTCGCGTGTTGGGTTTTTTTTCTGTTAAGTTGCATTTTTATCCTTACATCTACTAGAAACTGAATTAAAATTATTAATAAAATTTTATAAAAATTTTTTCGCGAAAAAAAGATATTCCGCCAAAAAAAGCGCGTGCTAGATTTAAGTTGCATTTTTATCTTACATCAACTAGATACTGAATTCAAAAGCAGATTGCAGTAACTCAAAAACTTTAACAAAATTTGGTCCACAGCATCACGCAAAATATATGAAATTTGCAAAATTCCGAACTATATCTACTTTGCAATGATTTACTTATCAAAAGAAACGTTTTGGTATCCATATTGCCCTATTTACATATATGGGACTAATTAATTAGGTGGACTAATTTATTTATGATTTCATTATCATTGCATTGATATCAATTGTAATGAAATTATTTTAATTACCATTTTTTTAATTAATGGTAATGATTCTAAAATTTAATTTCATTGATTAATGACAATGATTTTAAATTTCATTACCATTGGTAATGAATAAATTAAAAAAAATAATTGCCATTGACAGAAAAATGTAAAAATGGAGTAAAACTCGCTGAAATCGAAGATGGCATATGTTCATTCAGGCTCATGCTCATTTTAAATTAAATATTACTTTCCATTCCATTGTTATTTGTATCCAGGTAAAGTTTAACGGAATGGAATGGATCCTCCTTAATAAATTATGTTTTATAACTTCCCCGGCCAAACCCGTTGTTCGTTTTCATTTGTCTGAATTTTTTTGTAAACAAATAGTTTTTAATCAATTGTAATTAGTTTTTTTATACATTAGTGTAATTTCATTACCATTAATAATGATTTTTCTAATGAAAAATATCTCATTACCATTAAATGGTAATGAAATTTTTTTCATTGCCATTAGTAGGAACTAATGGTAATGAAATTTCAATGGTAATGAAAAATTCCCATGTATGCCTATTTAGAACACATTTTTTCCTCCACATTGAATTTCTGATAAAACGAGAAAAATCGCGAAACACGTGTTCACTTAAATCGACTACAGATTATGATATACATATAAGTTTGACATTTCAATAACAAACATCTCCGTTCAAAATAGTAAAAAAAGTTTGTTTTTTATAGAATATCCTTGAACATGTTATATATACCGATGGACGCGCCTCAAAAAAACCTTTCATATGATACCCATATTGAGTATGTTGTCTACAGCTAAAATGCAAATTTCTTACAAAAACTAAAAAACAGACCTTTTTTAAAAATGGTCCAGCTCGTGAGATCTCGTTGCTAGACCCGAAATATTTTGGGAATCATCATAAAACAAACCAAGGTTTATTTTGAGGGCGGCACTTTTTTACTTTTTTTCGTGAGTGAGTCGGTCAAATAAGTAGGAGATTGTACTGATTTTTAAAATTTCAAAATAATAAGGGATTCATAAACTCGTAAATTCCTTGTAAACCTTGAATAAGTACAAACCATATTTTTTATTTATGGAGTTTGACATTAAACACATAAATATAGAAAGGTTTATACCGTTTACGAGCAGAATACGAGTTTGTATGAAAACCCCTAATATATAGTACATCATTTTTAATGTTTTTCTCAGGCACCCGATATTAATACTTTTAAAACGTTTTATTTTGTTTTTCCTCAATAAAGAAAAATCACTTGTGTACGAATGAATTTAATTTTTTTGATGGATATTTTGTTTTCATCAATTTTTTTATGATATTTTCAGGAAAGTTGAGAATTTTTTTTATTTTTGTATTGAGGAAAAAACAAAAACAAAACGTTTTATTTTGTATTGAGGAAAAAACTAAATAAAACGTTTTAAAACGTTTTTTAGTTTTTTCTGATTACAATTACATATAAATTTTGTAAAAATTCTTAAAACAACATTCATATGGACACATTTCTGCATACAATGATATATACCTTTGCGTTATTAAAAAGTAATAAAAATTTCCGCCGAAAAGACTTCTACAAAGCATGATAGGCTGAATAATTTTGTGCAAAAGACAAGCTGTGGTCATTAAAACCATAGGATTTGTGAGCAACTAACCACAAAAACTGCACTTAAAAAATTGAAAAATAATGGCGGAACGCGAAAAAAGGCTTTATGGTACAAAAAAATTTATTTTCATATTTAATCAGCGATTAACATTCTACAAGCAAATACTTATATTGATGCAAAACTATTCCTTTTTGCAAAATTTTTTTTCCTTATTTTTTTTTTCCGCAATCTAACCAGCTAATTTTGGTATGGGATATATGTATTATAGTCGCTAGATTATGGATTTTAAAAAACCCCACTTAAAAAATTGCAAAATAATGGCGGAACGCGAAAAAAAACTTTATGGTAAAAAAAAATTAATTAAAAATTCTTATCAGAAATTTACAAACAAATACACTGATGCAAAAAATTTTCTTTTCGGAAAATTTTTTTCTCGATTTTTTTTTTTGAAAACTAACCACAAAATTTTGATATGAGATAATTGGTATTATAGTCCCTAGATTATGAATTTTAAAAACCCGCACTTAAAAAATTGCAAAAAAAAATCGCGGAACGCGAAAAAAAATCTTTTTGGTACAAAAAATAAATTTAAAAACTCAGTCAGCGATTTACATTCTGCAAACGAATATGTTGATGGAAAAATTTTCTTTTTGCAAAATTTTTTTTCGCGAAATTTTTTGCATACGAATCACCAAACTTTGGCATAAGATATGGGTATCATAGTCCAAATTTATGAATTTTAAAAAACCGCACTCAAAAATTTTTAAACTTAATCAGCGATTAACATTCTGCTATATATATGTACATTAGAGTGGTCCAAAAAAACATGAAAGTTGGAATTCGCGATCTCCACAATGTTGCCCCTATTCCTTAATGTCTAAAAACTCTCTGTGCCAAGTTTCAGCTAAATCCGCTGTTATTTAGAGGTAGCACAAAAAGTTGTCTTTTAAGAATTACTAATTTATCTCTAGAGTAATTTATACTAAAAGTAGGGTTGACTTTAAATTAAATTATTTCTTAACCTGTACGCTATTATTTAACAATTTTTTTTTTAATCTGGTCTTAATTAATGTGAATATAAGGAATTTGAAATCAAAACTTAAAAAAATTAAGTAACTTTTAAGTAATTCGCGGTTTTTTAAAATTTATACAAAAAAATACATATTTTAGTAAAATTTTCGAAATTTTCCGAAAAGATGTAATTAAAAATTCAACTTGTTTTTGCCTTGTATGCGCAAATTTCTCAAATCTGATCTTTATTTTAACAAAGATTATGAATCAGCAATCGAAACTTAAAAAAAAATTGTGATTTTTGAATTATTCGCGGTTTTTGAAAATTCAATAAAACTCAAGTTTTTTGAGATATTTTCCTAATTACCTGTAAACGATGTTATCGAAAAATACAATTTGTTATACTTTTGCAATTTACTTACCAAGGACCTTCATTATATATAACACTGATTTTAATTTTAAAAATGATAACAGATATCCTTGCAAATTAACTTAAAATTTTACATTTTTTAATACTTCGCTATTATTTAGCTTGCTATAATTTTATTGCTACCAAAAACCCTATCTCACATAATAGGACATTCCACAGATATATATTAATGCAAACACGAAATTTTCATATTGGTAAATATAAGAAAACATCCTGATCGAAGTTGATAATTTTTTGTATGAAATTTTCAAATTTCGCGAAATCCGCTACTCCGATTTCAATTTTGATTTCAAATTCGTAATGTACACCTAAAAATATATTAGATTTGATATGTCGCGACCATTATAATTATATTCAATTTTTCTCATTTTTTCCATTATTTTTAATTAATTAAAAATAATAGAACAAGTACAACCTCGAAACTTCAATTGCGATGTACTATCTCTAAACAAAACTTTTTTGGTGATTTTTTTGGTCAGACCACATTTATTTTCAAAGTGGCATATTTGTAGGGTTGTGGAGTTTGAAAATTCCAAAATTTTCCTTTCTACAAAATTTTTTTCGTGAAACTTTTTGCATACTAACCACCAAACTTCGGCATAAGATATGGCAATTATAGTCCTAAGGTTAAAAATTTTAAAAAACCGCACTCAAAAAATTGCAAAATATTGGCGGAATGCGAAAAAAGCCTTTATGATACAAACAATTAATTAAGAAACCTAATCAGCAACTTATTTTCTGCAAAAGAATACATTAAAAGAAAAATTTTTATTTTTGCAAATTTTTTTTGGCAATTTTTTTATTTAGCCAGTTCGCACCCACCCTTAGTGCAAAGATGAAAAACAAAAAAAAACGTTTTAAAACGTTTAAAAAAGTTTTATTTTTTTCATAAATTTTTTTATCTTTGATATTTATACCTAAAGATATTTTTGGAATTTCATCTTGAGGGATATTTTTATTTTAAAGTACATTTGAAATTTTTTGTTTTCGATTGAGAAATAAAAACATTTTGAACTTAAGTGATATTTATTTTTGATAAAAACAAAAAATCAACTCTAAAAAAAATTCTTTAGTAATTAATTCTAATATTAATTACGATTATCCTATGCGACGGTTACAAACACTTAACTAAAAAATAATAAAAATTGAAAAAAATTTGCACAGCAGCAACACAACTTCTCCAATCAACACTCGGTATCCAACTATTGAATGTGAAAAAGCGCATCATAATGTGATAATTACTTGTGAAAAAGGAGAAAAACAATAGGATGAAGAGAGGAAACATTCTAATTGAAAAATAAATTCCTCAAGTATTAGTTAATTCTGGCTATTCTGATTACAAAACATACATTGTATACGCTGTGATTGAAAAAACTTCAATTAGCCACACTCAGCGCTGTGCCGACCGTGGTGTAACTTCCCTACGGGAAATTTTAACAAACTGTCACCGAACTGGCCCCTTTATATGAAATAGACTGGTCACTTTTACATGGCGTTGTCATAGGAGGGGGAAATTGACCCATTGTGACATGTCACAAGACAAATCCCAGGACAGGTCCCTGAACTTTGTTTTTTATGAGAGTTCAGTAACCTGTCCTAGCATTTGTCTTGTGACATATCACAAGGGGTCAATTTCCCCCTCCTATGACAACGCCATGTAAAAGTGACCAGTCTATTTCATATAAAGGGGCCAGTTCGGTGACAGTTTGTTAAAATTTCCCGTAGGGTTGTTAAGAGGTGATGCTACGAGTCATAGCCTGTGCAGAGGGCTGCTGGTTCAATACCCGGTCATGGCAATACACAAAAAGTTTTTCTTATAGAGACAAATTAACAATTAAAAATTACTTTGATCAGTTGACACATAAACTAACCACTGACGAGTCTTTGGGTGAGACGAAACTGCGGCAGTCTGGTGATTCCCTTGTGTCTGTTAAATTTTTCAATAAAAATGTTTTCTTCCTATAAATCAACTCTAAAAAAAAAACGTTTTCTGGTGCCTGGTTTTTCTATATAAAAAAAAACACTTTCAGTGATTTTTATGGCAAAATTTTCAAAGAATATAAAGGAAAAATCTGAACATTTTTTGTGTAAACCTACTTTGAAACTGAAGGTGTTTCGAAAAGAAATATTGCTAAGACTCTATTGCTCCTGTATGTATATTAAAAATATTCTAGAAAAGGTATAAGACAAAAAAAAATATTTAACCTTAAAAATGTTCTGAATCTTAAATAGTTTTTCTACAGCAGAAGAATTTATAATTAGATGATTTCTCTACCCGAGTAAAAAAAATTATATATAATCATATGTGGCATATATTACAATATATAACACTGTGAGACAAATGGTAGGGGTCAGTGATCGGGAAGGGTTCAAACTACCGGGGAAATTTATATCGGTAAAAAAGAAGTTATACGTGTCCCGGCGTTTCGCTGGGTCAACCCTAGGAATCGAGATATATCGATTTGACCTTTGGTGGTCTTTTTTTTGACATAACTCGAGAACCACTAGTCCGATTTTGCTCAAACAATTTTAAAAAAAATTAAAAATTGCAATTCCTTTAATCTGTTCATATAACGTTTTTCTATATACTCAACAGTTTTGCCGGTAAAAATAAATGTATGAAGAAAAAAATATTTTTTGCATAAAATATTAAAAAAAAGTAATAAACAAAAGGTTATTGATTTTTATGGTAGCGGTAACAAACATTTATTTTTACCGGCAAAACTGTTGAGTATATAGAAAAACGTTATATGAACAGATTAAAGGAATTGCAATTTTTAATTTTTTTTAAAATTGTTTGAGCAAAATCGGACTAGTGGTTCTCGAGTTATGTCAAAAAAAAAGATATATCTCGATTCCTAGGGGTGACCCAGCGAAACGCCGGGACACGTATAACTTGTTTTTGACCGATATAACATTTCCCGTTGGTTTCATCCCATCCCCATTTTGACTGTCGCATAGTGTAATTAGACATGTCGTTATCTATATACATTAGGGGGTCGCTTATATAGTGTATGGTCGATTTTCGACACGCAAACCCCCAAATTTTTTTAAAAATCGTCCCAAATTAACAAATTCGATTTTTGTTTTTGGAAAACGTTAACCCGTGCTGAGTTGCGGCCGAAAATGGCCCATTTGGGAAAAAAGTGTATTATTCGAAATTTCGAAAAATTTAGTATTTTGTTTCATTTATTCATTTAATATAGTCAAAATGATTCATACATGGAATTTTGACTTCATCGGATATCATTAACCCACTTTAGCCTGGAATCCAAAATGACCCACGAATTTGATAAAAATGCAAAAACGTGTTTTTTTTAAATTAATTTTAAAGATTTTTTAAAATGCCTAATTTGTAGATGTCGACTGCTAGTTGTACCACATAATAGTTAATATTAAAGAAAACAAAATAAATTGAAAAATGATAATTCGAGTTTGTGTTTAGAGCGACTGCTTTCCAGGACATTTTACAAAAATTGCTTATTTTGTCAAAAATTTAAGAAAATTTTAATGTTTTCATCAAATTTTACATAGTTTTCGGAAAAATATCACTTAAATTTGGTTAGACTATAATTATCTTTAAATTTGTTTAAAAAAAATCTTTAACCCTTAGTGGCCTGGGGCAAAAAAAGACCAATGAAACCTAATATTAATTATGACTACGAGATTGTAAAGCCATTAAATTGACAAAACAAAATCTCAACTGGATAAAAATAATTATTTTATGTAACATATTCCATATGGTTAACCTTTACAGTTTTGGCCAAAAACGCCCCACTAGGAAACTTACAGAATAACACCTTTAATAATTTTCGGAAATATATCACTTTAAATGAATAGAAAAAAATTGTTTACACACATATAGGGTTAATGTTCTCGCTTTTCACAAAAAAAAGACCCACTAGAAAATTTACAGAATAACATTTATCAGATTTCTATGAAACTGGGATATGCGATATAAAAATTTGCACTTGATAAAAATAATTATTTTATGTAACATGATCCATATACGGTTAATTTTAACACTTTTGCCAAAACCGACCCACTAGGGCATTTAGAGAATAACACCTTTCATAATTTTCGGGAAAATATCACTTCAAATGTATCAAAAAAATCTTCTATGGACCAAGTTAGTCGAAATAATAATTTTTATCAAAAATAATTATTATTCATTAAAAATTATATTTTTCCGAAAATTATTAAAGATGTTATTCTGTAAATTTCATAGTGGGGTGTTTTTGGCCAAAAGTATAAAATTAACCCCATATGGATCCTGTTATATAAAATAACAATGTGAGACAAATGGTAGGGGTCAGTTTTCGGGAAGGGTTCAAACTACCGGGGAAAGTTATATCGGTAAAAAAGAAGTTATACGTGTCCCGGCGTTTCGCTGGGTCAAGTCTAGGAATCGAGATATATCGATTTGAAGTAAGTAACTATCATATAGGGGAAATTGTCACCTTTGGTGGTCTTTTTTTGACATAACTCGAGAACCACTAGTCCGATTTTTCTCAAACAATTTTAAAAATTCTTTTAATCTGTTCATCTGGAAAAAAAGGACACAACTGCGTAAATGCCAATGGAGAACGTCCTCATGCCCCCTCTCCATATCAAACTGGGAATCGTAAAAAATTTCATCAAGGTCATTGTGAAGCAACCGAAAATTCTTGATTGTTTGAATAATATTTTCCAACGAATCAGCGAAGCAAAATTGAAGGAAGGTGTTCTGAATGGGCCGGATATACGAAAGCTCATGAAATCAAAGGAATTTAAAGGTGCTTTAGACGGTAATGATTGCTTTGCGTGGAGGGCAGTGAAGAAAGTCATACGATATTTTTTGGGAAGTAAGCGAGCTCACAATTACTCCGCTCTTGTGACCAAGATGTTGCACTACTTCCAGAAAATTGGAGTGAATATGTCCCTCAAAATTCACTTCTTGCATCACCATCTCGAATACTTCAGCAAGCAGCTAGCCTCAGAGTCGGATGAACATGGCGAGCGCTTCCATCAAGTGGCAATGCCAATGGAAACGCGATATAAAGGCAAAAGGCTCGATTCGCTGCTGGCTGAAATTTGTTGGTGGTCGCAAAAGACGTACTATCCCGACAACGAAGATGAAGAAGAAGAATATACAATGGGAGTTTCCTCCGAGGGTAAGTCACAAAAATGAAGTTAACTGACTGATTAAAAACAATTGATTTTTTCCAGATGAAGACAGATCCTCATCCGATACAGACTCTGAACAAGTGGGCGAACCACCACGCAAGAAAGTAAAGGGCGCAAACAAACGAAAATAAGTTTTGCGTTCATCGATTTTTATAACCTATGTATCTATGTAATAACCTAATAATTACCTGTAATAATTTTTAATTTTACGTGTTAATAATAAATAATATATAATAAATATTATCCAAACTCATTGAAATATAAAATCAATATTCTTGTCAAAATAACATACCTTCACTTAATTGTGAATAAAAGCGAAACGCGTCCATCGATTTTTATGATCTATGTCTCATTTTGTTTAAAGGTTATGTAACTTTGCGTGAAAGTAATACGACTTGCCTTTTTTCCGTTTTGGATTTTTTATGAATTTAAAAAATAAAAAAATTTAATATTTTAGGCAAAAAATATTTTTTTTCTTCATACATTTATTTTTACCGGCAAAACTGTTGAGTATATAGAAAAACGTTATATGAACAGATTAAAGGAATTGTAATTTTTAATTTTTTTTTTTTAATTTTAAAATTGTTTGAGCAAAATTGGACTAGTGGTTCTCGAGTTATGTCAAAAAAAAGACCACCAAAGGTGACAATTTCCCCTATATGATAGTTACTAACTTCAAACCGATATATCTCGATTCCTAGGCGAAACGCCGGGACACGTATAACTTGCTTTTGACCGATATAACATTTCCCGTTGGTTTCACCCCATCCCGATTTTGACTGTCGCATAGTGTAATTATTTTTATCCGGTTGAGATTTTTTTTTTATCAATTTAATGGCTCTACAATCTCGTAGTCATAATTAATATTAAGTTTCATTTGCTTTTTCTGACCCCATGCCACTAAGGGTTAAAGATTTTTTAAACAAATGTAAAGATAATTATAGTCTAACCAAATTTAAGTGATTTTTTGGCAAAAACTATGTTAATTTGATGAAAACATTAAAATTTTTGACAAAATAAGCAATTTTTGTAAAATGTCCTTGAAAGTCGCTCCAAACACAAACTCGAATTATCATTTGTCCAATTTATTTTTTTTCTTTAATATCAACTATTATGTGGTACAACAACTATCGACATCTCCAAATTAGGCATTTAAAAAAATCTTTAAAATTAATTAAAAAAAACACGTTTTTGCATTTTTATCAAATTCGTGGGTCATTTTGGATTCCAGGCTAAAGTGGGTTAATGATATCCGATGAAGTCAAAATTCCATGTATGAATCATTTTGACTATATTAAATGAATAAATGAAACAAAATACAAAATTTTTCAAAATTTCGAATTTTGGGAATTCTTAATAATAATAATACACTTTTTTCCAAATTGGCCATTTTCGGCCGTAACTCGGCACGGGTTAGCGATTTCCAAAAAAAAAAAATTGAATTTGTTAATTTGGGACGATTTGTAAAAAAATTTGGGGTTATGCGTCATAGTATATTATAGTAGCTTTACTCATTTTCTGTCATTTGAAAAAATTAAGTAGTGTTTGTAATTTTACTTGTACATATAGTTATTAATACCACTACAACTACATGAGATATGGACAAGCTCTCAATTTTTTAATGAATGGGGCTACTATAGTATACTATGGTATGCGTGTCGAAAATCGGCCAAACACTATTTATGGAACACCCTAATATCCATATAGAATTATATATGACGTCTTTTTCCAAAAGTTTTCCTTATAGTATGTCATATATAATTTCATCTAATTAGATATCATCTAATTTTCTAAAAATTAATGAGCTTTTTGTAATCTATTAAAATTAACAATTTTATAAATTTTAAGTATTTTTACATCTATAACACAATTATATATGTAAGAGAGACATCGCCATTCTTTTCTTGTGAAGTTTCGAAATAATACATTAAAAATCTGTGATGTACACTAAGAGGACAGTAAAGTTCTAGCAAACTACTAAAATTGTTATTAAATGTACTGCGATAATACCAAAAAACTAAAATCCCAAGCCTGCGCCAACGTTGGGAAATAACTACGGCCAAGCGTTTATTGGTGTTATCAAATCGACAACATGCCAGTACAGTGAACGTTAAAAATCCGACGCATTGCCAGTACATGTACTACCGTCTCCAATACCGGGCCGACATTGTGCCGTTTGTATTTTTCTACCTGGGTAGTTGTATATAGAGCTATATCTTAATATATATGGTGGCATTTTAGCAATATATAGTTATATATGATATCATTTAAACAATATATAACTATATATGCCCGGGTAAAAATCTTAATATGGTGTCATACATAAGTATATCTTTTTTGATAAATCCCCATATACAACGACATACAACTTGATCCGAAAAATGGGTCATCTACATGTGTCTAATTATATCAAATTAGATATAATTTGATACAGTTTGATCCGAGATTTGTCCATATCCAGGACATCAAATTATATCTAATTTGATATAAAAATATCTGATTTTATAAAATTTTGTCTGATAGTAGGCATACTTTTTATGCATACCAGCTATTAAATTGACATTGAAATGTCAATTAACAATTTTGAAGACCCAAATTTTAAAACATAAAATAAAAATTTATTTGAATACTTTTGTCTTCTAAATCGTACGCATCATTTTTTTAATATGATTTTACATGCAAAAACATCACGTGAAAATATTTGGCTAGGGAGTAATTAACTCTGAATTTGCAGATAACTAATTTTAATGTTATATTAAATTAAATTATATTTTTAGTACGACGACATATACAGTGTTATAAAACTTAGTATCAAATCATATATAATCATATCGATCACTACATATAATTTGATTAGTTTTATAAGGCTTATGTAGTTATATATGGAGCCAGATTTGGGGATATGTAATAATATCAATTACCTTACAAAAAATTCGTTGAAAAAATAATATCAGATGTAGTTGTATATAATGAAATGTGTCTTAATGTGACTCCATTCATTGTCAGATGTAGCCCAATCACATGATATATGACAATATATAACTATTTTTACTCGGGTGATGCTAGTTAAGCTAGATGTTATCATATATGGTGCCATTTAAAACATATATTATCATATATGGTGGCAGTTAAACAATATATGGTCATATATGGTACCTCATGATCAAAATCTTTAATACAGTTCCAGATATGATAATATAAGCTACTATATATAGCGCCATATATATTGATATATGGTATCATTTATACAATATATTACCATATATGGTGCCATTTAAACCATATATTACTATATATAATGCGATTTAAACAACCCAGTAAAAAAAATTATATATAATCATATGTGGCATATATTACAATATATAATTAGACATGCCGTTATGTATATCGATATATAATTATATATGACGTCTTTTTCCAAAATTTTTAAATAAAATATCATTGTATCCGACATTTACCTTATACAATTGTATTAAAGTTTTAAACTGATATCAGGTCCAAATTGGGATATAACTATATAATTTTGTATACAAATATATCTATTTGGACCTAACCTGATACCATGTGATATAAACCAATAAAATTGTATTGATTGTAAATCTGATACAATTTCATCTGATTAACACATAATTTAATCAGGTCAGATCTAAACTGATGCAGTTAGATAAAAACTGATAAACAACTGATACAATTTTATCGGGCCATTTTTCGGATCAAATGGTACATGGGTTACGCTAAGTTATATATTACCATATAAAGCTCCATATTGTTTTTTTTTAATAGGGAACATACCATATATGGTGCCATTTAAACAATATATTGTCATATACAATGGTGGCCACGAATTTAAGGACATTCAAGTTTTTTTTTTTTAATTTTATTGTTGTTGCCTTTATTTTTAAAGATCAAAATTGTGGCTAAATTCGCCATGAAAGGCAAGGAGATGGTTCAGAAAATTGTACAGAATTTTAACGTAATGTCTGTTTTTTTATATTGTCACTTGTTTTAAGTGGGCGTGGCTTTTAACGAAAAATTAGCGATGTCAACCTTTTATCAAATTTCATAGTAAAATTTAGGCAGTACTGATCGGTTCTGTACAAACTGTATATTTTTGGAAATCCCATAAAATTTCCTTACGTCTTGCATTATTTTTATCTACAAATAGTCGCCAGACTTAAAATTGCAGCACTTTAAACATGACCAAATTTTTCATTGTTTTTAGCGATTTTAAAAGAAAGTTAACAACACTGACATTTTAACATGAAATGCTTTTTACCATAACGTAAAAAAAATCTGGACTGATTTGTTATATTGTGGTAAGAAAAACATAAAAATATTCACTTTAAAATTTCAGTGCTGTTAACTTTCCTTTTAAAATCGCTAAAATCCCGGGATTGGTCTTGAAAAAATCCCGGGATTTCCGATTTCATTATTTGGCATATTTTATCTCTTTTTTTTTATTTGATTTCATTGTTATATTCGACCTAAATCTAATATATATTAAATGTTATTAAAGAACTAATTTTTCCCATTCATAAATAATAGATTAAAATAGATTGGAGGTTAAATAAATCTGAATAATCATAATCATAACTTCATGCAAAATAATTTTGTCGACTAAAAACAGCAAACTTTTGTTAAATTAAAAAATCTAAAAATCTGCCTTTCGGAAATCATCAGAGGTATGTGCTTAATATTTTTTGTTAGTTGATTTAAAAAACTAATAGTCACTAAATATTTCTGATTATTTCAGCAGAGTAGTTTGTATTTGCATTCAACTAATTTTAGCCAAATATAACTAAAAATTTGTAGATATAGCAGTGATTTAGCTAGTTTTGGTTAAAAAGTTTCTTCAGAGGTAAACTACAATTTGCTTAAATTTAAGTCATTGGTATATTTCTTATATTTCAGAAATTTAACAATTATTTAGTAAATAAGTTCTGTTGATTTCAGTAGTTTTAATAGCGGAGCCTTTTTTTGCTAATTTTTTGTAGCTTTTTCTGCTATTTTTACATACTTATTTCTATGAGTGTAGTTTCTGTTTAAAGTCAGATTCACAATGCTGTAGTACTACACTCTGAGTGGATTTTGTTCCTTTCTTTTTTGCACTTATATATTTTTTGTATCATGCTATCTCTATTTTATACCCTCAACTCTGCAGCGTGGAGTACTCCAGCATTGTGAATCCGGCTTAATTTGTTTATTACTTCATACTACAAGAAATAATAAGTAGATTTATAATGAATTATTTAAATTTTTAAGGTTTATTTCAGCTATTTACTTTTAAAATTAAAAATATGATGAAACAAGAAAATCCCGAAACCCCGAAAAATCTACAAATTAAAAATTAATACAATTTTCTATTAACTTTGTTTTATATTTTGATATAAGATTGTTTATAGAAGCTTATACGCCATTATACATAATTATGTATAAACTATATCGCAGATCACTTAATATATGGCTG
Source organism: Leucophora obtusa (assembly GCA_949987735.1). Lineage (NCBI taxonomy): Eukaryota > Metazoa > Arthropoda > Insecta > Diptera > Anthomyiidae > Leucophora > Leucophora obtusa. The sequence goes on from CATLKA010000003.1 coordinate 450,068, forward strand.
GAGACCAAATCGCATATGATTATATATAACGTCATGTCAAACATATTTATAAAACCAAAGTGTTAATATGGTTATATAAAGCTACGCATATCAACATTTATAATTATATCAAATCATATAAGATTATATGAAAACTTTTTTAGTCGGGTCATTCAGATATCGCTCAGATTGCATTAAATTGTCCATTCTATTGAAATTACTTCTTGATTATCATTATGTCACATCCAATTTTATATAATTAGATAAACTCGTTTTTCGGATCGTATTTCATCATATTATATCCAAGGTGGATCTAAATTACTGCAGTAAGATCCACCATTTTTCGGATAAAATTTTTTTTTTTGGAATATGAATTTCTTTTTATAAAATTATAATTTTTTTATATACATTTTTTTATAAAATTATATTTTTTTTATTAAATTGAATTTTTTTAATAAAATAATTTTATTTACAATATTTTGACGCTCTACTCCATTTCCAATTGTATCAATTGTTTTTAAGATTTATCAATTGTGTTTCAGAAATAATAAATTGTATTTCAGAACTTATCAATTATTTTTCAGATTTATGAATTGTTTTTCAGAACTAGTCAATTGAATTTCAGTTTTATCAATTGTATTTCAGAAATTATTAATTGTATTTCCGAAATTCACAACTGTATTTCAGAAATTATGAAACTATTTTTCGGAAATTATCAATTGTATTTCAGAAATTATGAAATGTATTTCAGAAATTTTTATCTGTTATATATGAAATACAATCAACAAGTTCTGAAATAGATTTAATTATTTCTGAAATGCAATTAATAATTTCTGAAATCCATTCGATAATTTCTGAAATACAATTATAATTTCTGAAATACAATTAATAGTTTCTGAAATACAGTTAATATTGTAGTTGCTGTTGAGTTATCATATATGACAATACATTGTTTAAATCAGTGGTCGGCATCCATAGCCACCAGTGGCCGATCATAATCGGCTTATCACACGTACACAACACGAATGGCAACAAAACTATCAACTAAGAGCGTAAAATTTATTTAGTAGCATGGTAGCTTTCAAAAAAGCAGGTTGACGTCGCTTTGTTTAAGAAATTTCAGAAAAATATTACACTCTTAAAATTTTCAAGGACAGGAAATTTATTATGAATTATTTTTATTTCTTTAGTTCATTAAAATTTACTAACTAATGGAATACTTTTTAAGAATAAATAATTCATATACAAAAAAATACATATTTTTTATATACATATTATTTATATTATTTATTGTTAAATTGTTAATTTTGTTTTTCTCTATTTTTTAATGTTTTCTTTATTTTTCTCTATTTTTTAATGTTTCTATTTTTATTTATAATTAAATTTGTTTTGTTCATATATCTATTGTAATTAATTTTAAAATTATTATGTACAAAATTTGTTATGACAATATGCAGACCCATACTATAAATTAAAAGATTTAAATCTTGTTGTATGGGTGGAACAAATAAATGTTAAATCTAAATCTAAAAAAAAAAAAAAAATTTATTATGAATTATTTAAAAAAATTAAATTACTATAAATTATTTTTTTTTTATTTCTTTAACTCATTCATGCATTCATTATTACATTTCTTCATTAATTCATGTTCTTAATATACAAATATAAATTTAAAAAAATGATAAACTAATTTCTCACAGTGAAGAAACACAATACATGCACATTCTCTCTTTGTGCCGACCACTGGTTTAAATGGTACCATATATGAAAATATATTGTTTAAATGGTACCATACATGGTTTGATATATCAAAGTAGAGTTTGCAATTCGGTTTTAACAGTAATCGAAATATCGGTTAACCGCACTAATTAAACGTAACCGCATGTAAAAACCGTGCGGTTACTGTTAAATTATTATACATTTAAAACCAAATTTTTGTGAATAGTTTAGTATCAAAATTTTTAAATTTTTGCAAAAACATAAAAAATTTTACAATTCACGGAGTTTTATAAAACTTGTCTAAAAATTATAAAAATGAATACAATTTTTTTTAGTTTTTGTGTTTAAACTGGAACGGTAATGTTATTTTTTTCAAGCGATGATAAAAACTTTATTAAGTTGTCGTGAAATATTTAAATAGTTTTGGAATGAAGCCCAAAAATTAAGAAAATGCTACTGATTTCACAAATAAAACTTAATTATACCCTACACCACTATGTGGTCAGGGTATTATAAGTTTGTGCTGATGTTTGTAACACCAAAAAATATTGGTCGTAGACCCACCTTATAGTATACCGATCGGTTCAGAATTTTTTTTTATTTCGATTTAACGATATCCGTCTGTCCGTCCGTCTGTCTGTCTGTCTGTCCATGCAATCTTGTGCGCACTCTACAGGTCGCAAATATTAAGATATTTTGATGACATTTGGTACGCAGACCTATGTTGGCGCAAGGACGAACAAGTTTGATTTTGGTGAACATCGGTCTATGTTTAGACCTAGTGCCCATATAAGGGTCCTACCAAAATTATATTGTTTATACGCTGTAGGTCGTAAATATTAAGATATTTTGACGAAATTTGGTACACAGACCTATGTTAGCCCAATAACGTAGCCTATTGATTTTGGTGAATACTTTTCCATGTTTAGACCTAGTGCCCATATAAGGGTCCCCGCAAAATTATATTGTTTATACGCTGCAGGTCGTAAATATTAAGATATTTTGATGAAATTTGGTACACAGACCTATATTGGCCCAATGACGCAGCCTATTGATTTTGGTGAATATCGGTCCATGTTTAGACCTAGTGCCCATATAAGGGTCCCCGCAAAATTATATTGTTTATACGCTGCAGGTCGTAAATATTAAGATATTTTGATGAAATTTGGTACACAGACCTATATTGGCCCAATAACGCAGCCAATTGATTTCGGTGAACATCGGTCTATGTTTAGACCTAGTGCCCATATAAGGGTCCTACCAAAGTTATACTGTTTATACGCTGCAGTTCGTAAATATTAAGATATTTTGATGAAATTTGGTACACAGACCTATGTTGGCCCAATAACGCAGCCTATTGATTTTGGTGAACATCGGTCCATGTTTAGACCTAGTGCCCATATAAGGGTCCTACCAAAATTATACTGTTTATACGCTGCAGGTCGCAAATATTAAGATATTTTGATGAAATTTGGTACACAGACCTATGTTGGCCCAATAACGCAGCCTATTGATTTTAGTGAACATCGGTCCATGTTTAGACCTAGTGCCCATAAAGGGTCCCACCAAAATTATATTGTTTATACGCTGCAGGTCGCAAATATTAAGATATTTTGATGAAATTTGGTACATAGGCCTATGTTGGCCCAAGGACGAAGCCTATTGATTTTGGTGAACATCGGTCCATGTTTAGACCTAATGCCCATATAAGGGTCCTACCAAAATTATACTGTTTATACGCTGCAGGTCGCAAATATTAAGATATTTTGATGAAATTTGGCCCAATAACGCAGCCTATTGATTTTGGTGCACATCGGTCCATGTTTAGACCTAGTGCCCATATAAGGTTCCTACCAAAATTATACTGTTTATAAGCTGCAGGTCGTAAATATTAAGATATTTTGATGAAATTTGGTACACAGAACTATATTGGTCCAATAACGCAGCCTATTGATTGTGGTGAACATCGGTCTATGTTTAGACCTAGTGCCCATATAAGGGTCCTACCAAAATTATACTGTTTATACGCTGTAGGTCGCAAATATTAAGATATTTTGATGAAATTTGGTACACAGAACTATATTGGCCCAATAACGCAGCCTATTGATTTTAGTGAACATCGGTCTATGTTTAGACCTAGTGCCCATATAATGGTCCCCCCAAAATTGGCTTGGTTACAAACTGCAAGTCGCAAATATAAAGATATTTTAATGAAATTTGGTGCGCTGACTCACATTATAGAAAATTTTGATACAAGCCCCATTTTAACCCATTCGAATTTCTGATCCAAACAATACACCAGACTGGTGTCGGCATGCCCGACTTTAACCTTTTTACTCGTTTTTTGATTTGTTTTGTTCAAGAAATACGATTTTTAGTATTAGAAACAATCTTCTTATTCATTCGTCATTATTTATTTAATATTATTTTAGAAAAGGGATCTGCAAAAATGTCTGTATATCCAATTGGTTTTTGTTAAAAATTTCTTCTCAAATGGGATTATATTTATACACTCCGCTGATTGTTACACCAAAAAATATTGGACGCAGGCGCACTTTTTAGTGTACCGTTCGACTTAGAATCACTTTTTGGTTCGATGTAACGATGGCCGTCTGTCGGTTGCAAATATTTTAATGAAATTGGGTACACCGACTTGTATCGACACAAGGACAATTGGTTAAAGTCGGTCTACGTTTAGACCTAGTGCCCATATAAAGGTCTCCACAAAACTGGCTTGTTCGCACGCTACAGCTTCCAAATACGACGATATTTTAATGGAATACACTACACTGATTCACATGGGTCCGTGGACACAGATTTTGTTTAGAATCGGTCCATGTTTAGACTTAGTGTCCGTATAATGTTCCCCTAGAAATGAGTATGTTCGCACGTCGGAAATATTAAAATTCTGTGATGAAATTTGGTACACCGACTTATATCGGCCCAAGGATCAAGTCCATTGATTACGGTTTAAATCGGTCCATAGTTAGATATAGTACCCATATAAAGGTCCCTCCAAAATTGACTTGTTCGCACGCTGCAAGTCGCAAATACGACGATATTTTAATAAATTTTAGTACGCAACTCACATGGGCCCAATTGATCCTAGATAGGATCGGTCCATATTTGGAACTATCGCCCATATGGACTATATTTCCTATTTTCTTGTACATACACCTACCATTAGGTTTAATCAGATTTTCTTAGGATTTTGCTAATTTTCTGTCATTTTATAGACAAAGTTTGACACAAGTCCATTTCAACAACTTAGAATTTCAGATCAAAAAATTAGTTTCCTTTCAATCAGACTGGTGTAGGGTATCATATTGTTGCCATGCTTCAACTTTTTTTACTCGTTTTTAATTTTTTGTGTTTTTGCTTTGGATTTTAATAATTTTGCCGTTGGTAATTTTAGCAATTAATTAATTTTGTGTTAATCAAGTAAGTTAAAAAATGTTTTATTATGTGTGCGATTAACCGATAACCGCGATTAACCGCACCAATTTTAACCGTAACCGCGGTTAAGCAAAACTGCGGTTAAATGCAAACTCTATATCAAAGTATATGGTACTATACGATTATAGTAGCATATACTATCATATCTGGAACTGTATAAAAAATGTTGTTCATGAGGTACCATATGACCATATATTGTTGAAATGACACCATATATCATAATATATGGTTTAAATGTCACAATATATGGTAATATATTTTTTAAATGATATCATATATCAATATATATTGCACTATAAATAGTAGTATATATTATCATATCTGGAACTGTACTAAAAATGTAGTTCATGAAGCCCCATATATGAGCATATATGGTTGAAATGGCACCATATATGATAATATATGGTTTAAGTGGCACAATATATGCTAATATATTACTTAAATAACACCATATATAAATATATATTGCACCATATATAGTAGCATATATTATCATATCCGCAACTGTATTAAAGTTTTTGTTCATGAGGTACCATATATGACTATATATTGTTTAAATGCCACCATATATGATAATATTTAGTTTAACTGGCACCATATATAGTTATATATATATATTGTTTAAGTGATACCATATATAATTATATATTGCTAAAATGCCACCATATATATTAAGATATAGCTCTATATACAACTATATATGCAATAAGATCAGCCATGCTATGTAATATATAATCATATATAACATATCCAATATTATAAAGGCCGGTATCTAATTAGATGAAATTATATATGGCATAATATAAGGAAAAATTTTGGAAAAAGGCGTCATATATAATTATATATGGATATACATAACGACATGTCTAATTATATATTGTAATATATGCCACATATGATTATACTAGCGGGCGCAGCCCGCTACGTTGTTAGCGTGCCGACAATTTTTTTTAAATTCGCTTTTTATTTAAAGTACAGTTTTTATATAGTAAAAGCCTTCACCCAGTCACCACAAATAAATAATTCTGCACAACAATGGGTTTAATATAAATAAATAAATATTTGATCACTTTTTCTCATGAAAGTGGATTGTTAGTAATGAATCCATAATAAATTGCAATATACGTGTGTATGTTAAGATAATTTGGTAAAGTGCGAACTTAGGTAGATAGACCCGTAAGTAGTTTTGTTCACTTGTGTTTTGAATGAAAATAAATAACGTAAAGCAGGGTTGTTAGCGTGCCTTAAAGTTTTTTTTTTTAATTCCAGTTTATGTAAAGGTAGACCTGGCAATTCAAGTAAATTCACAAATTCAGTTGGAAAATTTACTGCGTCGGTTTCTTCCACCGGTGCTTCGTTACATGAAGTTTAAATATCGGAATATATAAGTTACATTCCTTTTCTAAGGTTTTTTCTCTTTTAGAAAATTTGTTTAACTTTTTTGAGAGTATGTTTCAATGCTACATAAGTTTCATATTCCGTGGATAGTGTTTGAACAGGTAATTCCCTCTTCCAATCCATTTGCATTGTCTATAATTTCAATTCCACTCGTTCAACGTTTATATCCATTTCATTCCACTTGTGTAGTGTTTCAATTCCACTCGTTTCCTATTTAGTTTCTTAATTTTAGTGTTCCATATACACTTGTTCTTTAAGTTTTAGGTTTCTAGCTAAAGACGCAGACGTTAAGAGGGGGGGCGGGCAATTTTCCCCTTTAGAACCACCATTTTTACCACGTTCCTGTCCAAAGTCCTAGAGATGCGTTGTCGATAAGTTAGCCCATTCTCCAAGGAAAACATATTATATATTACAGGTTTCTAGCCGAAGGGTTCGGTTAGGCCATCAAGGGGGAGAATTATTCCGTTTTTACCCCTCCCGGTAGGAATTTCCAAAAATTCCGTCTTAGATGACGTCTGCGTTGGAGGAGGAACCTACTACATACATAATTTTAGGTCTCTATATCCAGCAGTTTGGCCAGGCTATCAAGGGGGAAGTTTTTTCCCTTTTTACCCCTCCCGGTATGAATTTCCAAAAATACCATCTTAGGGGACGTCTACTTTGGAGAAGGAACCCAAATACCGAATTTAAGCTCCCTAGATCCAGCAGTTTGGCCAGGCCGTTAAGGGGGAGACTTTTTCTGTTTTTGACCCTACCTGTGGAAATTTACAAAAATCTCATCTTAGCGGATGTCTACAATAGAGGAGGAACTTTAATACCAATTTTAACTTCCTACCTCCAGCGGTTTGGGCAGGCCTTTAAGCGGCACTTTTCGCTTCATTAATCCCCATTTTTGCAATGTCCCTGTCCAAAAAGCACCTGCCCGGTAAGTGATCCCCAATGATTACACTCCAAGTAACATATGTTTTACATTTCAGGTTTCTAGCCAACTTTTACTATTTGTGCCCCTCTCGGTAGGAATTTCCGAAAATCCATCGACAGGGAATTTCAGCTTCCTAGTTCCAGCAGTTTGAGCAGGCTGTCAAGGGGGACACTTTTTCTTTTTTTGTCCCTCCCGGTTGGAATTAGGCTGGAAGAGGAACCTAAGTACCGAATTTCAGCTTCCTAGTTCCAGCAGTTTGGACAGGTCGTTAAGAGGCCACTTTCCCTTTTTGAGCCCCCATTTTATAACGACCCTGTCCAAAATTCAAAAAACTATCTTTCTAATAAGTTAGCCCTTACTCCAGGGAGCCACATTTTAAGTTTCAGGTTTCTAGCCGAAGGGGTTTTTACAGGCCCCCAAGGTGAGGCTTTTCTTCTTTTTGCCCCTCCCTTTAGGAATTTACAAAAATTCCATCTTCGCGGCTATCTGCGATGGATGAGGAACATTCATACCAAATTTCAACTGCATTGCCTAAGCGGTTTGGGCAGGCCCTTAGTGGGGACATTTTTCCCTTTCAACCACCATTTTTACTATGTTCCTGTTCCAAAATAGAAAAATTACGTTACCGGGGAGTTAGTCCTACTCCAAGGAATACATATTTAAAATTTTAGGTTGGCCAAAAGGGATTGGGCAGGCCGTCAAGGAGGAGACTTTTCCCCTTATTTCCCCTCCCGATAGGAATTTCAAAAATTCCGCCTAAGCGGGACGCCTACACAGAAGGAAGAACTCACATTCCGAATTGGCTTTTGGGATATCCTATAGGGAATTAGTCGATGTCTACTACAGTGGTGGAACCCTTTATACCAATTTCAACTTCTTACCTCCAGGGGTTTGGGCAGGCACTTTTCCAATTTGTGAAACTGTTTATTGGGAGGACGTTTCCCCTTTTTGCCCGTTCCGGTAGGAATTTCCAAAAATCCCGTCTTAGCGCACGTCTATGCCGAATATCAAGAAACCTTGTTTTAGTGGAGATATCCGTGGGGGGATGAAAAAAAGTAGTTTTTTTTGAAATTATACATATATTATTTTAAATGGTACTTTTTGGAAAAACGAAATTTTTGGAAAAAGAT